>VZRW01012667.1:0-133944 GCA_013398125.1 Aegotheles bennettii | reverse complement strand
TCCATCCATCCATCCATCCATCCATCCATCCATCCATCCATCCTTACCTTCCCGCGACAAGTAGTTGGGCTGAGTGTCCGGGAGATGCTTGCTCGGGATGCCGAGAGTAATTTGCGAAGTCGGAGTGGCGGCGCAGCGCCCCGTTCCCGTCCTGTCACCCCGCAGGGAGCGGGGCCGGGGAGCGCTGCCGCGCGGGGCGCAGGGTGGAGGCTGCCGCAGCCGCCGGCGCGGTGTTTGGGGAGGGGGAGCCACGCAGGGTGGGTGCCTCGGAGCGCTGATGTGTCCGGCTCCCTTTGCAGGCTGCTCTGGCACTTCAGAGCGAGCGTCAGGCTGAGCCGAGCCGGCAGCATCCCGGGCATTTCCAGCGAGCTCCCGCCAGCAGCCCGGCACTGGCTGAAATTTAGGCGTCTTCAGAGAGGGGAGGAAGATCCTCGTATTCCGAAGCCTCCTCAATGAGTGCCAAGCTCTCCAAGGAGTTGAGACTGTCCCTGCCATCTTGTCTCCTGAACAGGACATCTGCCACCTTAAATGCCAGCAGCACCTGCATCATGCAAGTGGGTCAACTCTTCCAGTCCTTCTCATCCACCCTGGTTTTAATTGTCCTGGTCACCCTCATCTTCTGCCTGATCCTCCTCTCCCTCACCACTTTCCACATCCACAAGAGGAAGATGAAGAAACGGAAAATGCAAAAGGCTCAGGAGGAGTATGAACGGGACCACTGCACCCTCAGCAGCAACAGCGGCAACCAGCGTGCTGGGATGGGGGCGCGGGGAGAGACACCCCAAGGAGGAGACAGCAGGCTGGGAAGACCCCCGCAGGACTCGGAGATCCAGCGCCCCTCTCCCTCAGCAGCGCCGAGCTCTCAGCAGGCACGGGCTTGTTTGGACACAGCTGGTGCGGGGCTCTTGCAGACAGTGCTTTTGTCATGATGGTTTGGGGGAGACCTCGCAAAGGCACTGGTTGGTGTTTGTAAATACCTGAGTGATGATTCTAGTCCCCGAAGAAGAAGAAAACATTGCTAATTCAAATGAATGAACAAGCCCACGATCCAAGCGCATGACAGATCACACTGCGTTTCTCAGTGACTGTGCGAGGAAAGAATGCGTCTTTTTACTGGAGAAGGAGCTGCACAGAGCTACCAAATATCAAGTTGTCCACCTGGAGGAGAGGGTCAGGGGTGGGGGGATCCCTTTTCCCTGGATATCATTACCCCAAGGACCAGGATGATCCCTCTCTCCTGGGCATCCCACTGCACCCTGTGTCACCATTGCATGGTGTGGACAGGGGTGTGGGTGAGTGGTGTGGGGGGAGAGGCAGGTCTGGCAGGTGCCTTGGGATGCCCTGTCTCCTTGGAGCAGGGTGACAGCCCACTGTGGTCTCTCCTTTTGTGCTAGGACCCATGCCCCTGTCCCACCCCTCTCATTCCTTTCCAGGACTGGATATTGTTTTTTGTAGAAATGGCCATCTCTAGTTGGGCTTAACTGCAGATGCCCTCTGGCCCCATGGCCCCATGTCCCCCAGCTGCAGCGCTGAGCGTCCCACTGTCCAGGGGAATGGTGTGAGCTGTCTGCACAGGGCGATGCCTGAGCTTTCCTTCCCCTCAGCTCCCCTCATTTTCAAATGCCCCCCTCATCCCCATCCCTTGACAAGAAGCCTGAAACGCAACCCCAGCACTGTTTTGTGTGACAGGACGAGGTGGTGTGCTGCAACTTGCCTGTCCTCTCCCAGGGGAGGGTGTCCTTGTACCTCCTGTTGGTCCTGAAACAAATCCAGTTCTGCACCAGTCACCCCGCACTGAACGCCTGCGTTTACAGCTTCTCCTCTCAACAAGGAATCCTGCAGCATTACAGAGCTGGCTTCTACTTTTTTAGGCTGATAGGTATTTTTAACCCTCCTAATCTAGTAGGCAGTTAGGGACAAACCACACTTAATTTTCTCCTCACTCCCTTTTGGGGAACAAACCACACAGTTGTGCAAAATATCTGCTCCTAAACCCTGGCAAATATTTATTTCAGAAGTGGCTGGTGTAGTTTCTCTGTAGCAAGCACCAGGAGTTTTTTGTCTGTGGATAGCAGGTGTGAGTGGCTGTTCATACTGTGTGTGTTGGAGGAAGCAGTGTCAGGTACAGAAAATGTGGCTTTGCTTCGTGATTAAATCAATGAGCATTACTTGAAGGTGCCTTAACAGAGTGCCGTATCCAAACTTTGAAACATCTTGTGTGGTATCATAGCAGAGGCAGCCCTCTACTGTGCATATTAGCATCTAAAAAATACAGCAAAGAAAAAGTGATCCTGAGGGATTTCTTCTTTTCTTCTTTTTTCTTCTTTTCTTTCTAACCTGGCATTCAAAGTGATCTGAGGAGGTAGTAGTAGTCCACAACTTTTTATATTTTGTATCCACTTATTCCCGCTCTGCTGTACTCTGCCTCCCAGGGTGGCTGTTAGGCTAGAAAAATTCACACACTGGGAGGTCTGGGGCCCTAAAGCAGGAGTGAATGCCATTAACCAATTTAAAATGGGGAAACAGCGTGGCAGAAGTGCTCCATGATCCTCTGATAGCCCCGAAATGGAGAGGTTTCAAGGCAGTGTTTCTGTTACCCAGTTTTATCCCTTTCCAGTGTTGCCTGGTCTGACAGGAAATTGCTGTTGAGTTTGGATCCGTGCCTCCAGCGTTTTAGGCAAGCACTGTATCATCCAGCTCAAGGAGCTGCTCCACCAGCTGAGGTTAGTGTGGTGAGTGTACCTGCAGCCGAGTGGTGTTTTGCACATTGCAGTTTGATGGGAGCGATGGATGACTCTCTCCGCCAGCCGGTACGATCGGATACTACTGGCTACTTCATTGTTGCCGGGCAAGGAAATTGGCTTTGTCTTGTTTCCCTTAATAAAGGATGCATGAACTTTTGTGTTTAACCTCCTTATGCAACTGCAGCACAGTATTGCACCGCAGGGAATAGGTGTAGGAAGAGTGTTCAGTGAACAGTAATGGAGCTTCTTGATTGTTGATCTCCACTAAATAGAGAGATATTACTTTCCCCTTTATTTTGTGCCTTTAAAACAAACAAATAAACAAACAAAAAACCCAAGAAAAATCAACAGTGTATAATTTCAAATTTTATAAAAACAATAAGATGTTCCAAATCACTCCAGTGCATTTCTGGTTGATGATTCCACTTCCTTAGTGTCTGAAGTCAGATACTCTTCCTTCTGCCTTATGCACTCAAGGCATGCAATAATTCCCCAGAAGTGTACTGCTTGTCACATCTCATTGCAGTTATAAAATTGCCCTATTTTTGAAGAAAAAAAGAAGGATTGATATATATATATATCTTTATATATATTATGGATATATAGGTATATATATTATTTATATAATCTCATGACACTAAAAGTTGCAAAAATGTAACTAGAATTAAAATGTTATCATGTAAAACTCTATCCTCTGTGAATTAGCTTTGATTTAGTATTTTAATATCTCTGTATTTATGTAAATCTGTGTAAATTATGTGGTCTATAAGTAAAATTTCATACTGACTTTAATTTTCTCAGAACTGTGAGCTTCTTGTGGTGTCATTTAAGGTTTTATATTCCTGAAGTTAAATTATACAAGAAGTTATAAATTCCTATTATCACACAAAAATACTGCAATAAGGTTCATGCGTACTCCCAATACACAATCCTATCTTGAGGTATTGCAAGCCTACGAGGTTTAATTGAAGGTTCTCAGGAGATCTAGCTGGTACAAGCAGGACACGTAGGTTTTCATTTTCATGAAACAATAAGCAATCTAGGGAATAGATGTGGATTTTTAAAACAGAGTTTATGCTTGGAGGTTCTGTCAAATCAATTGCTTCAAAACCCTACAGCTACAGCTAAACTTCTGCACTTAGCATTCAGTATTAATAAAGCTGATGCTTCTTTCCCCTCCCCCCCTCCTACTTAAACTAGAAAAGTGTAGGAAATTGTTCGTATTTCTAAAGTGTACATTTTCAGCTAACTGTGAAACTGCCCAAAGGGTTTTGAATATACATATTTTATGCAAGCATAATATCTATGTATCTGTATCCATATATTTAAATATTTTTGTGTAACCTTTTCTATGATATTTGATAGAGATGCTGGGTAAATGCTTGTACCATTCCTGTACATAAGGAAGGATTTATACCCTCTTGATGTGGACGTCGTTTTTCCTGTGAATTTGCACTGGTTTCAGCAAGTTATGATGGAGACTGGGCAGCTGAGTGCTGACAGCTGGAAAAGCAGACAGTCTTTCCTCTGTTAAGGGGCACATCGTCCAGCTGGATTTTCCTGGTTCTGAATAGGAAATTGGGGCTGGTTGCCCACTAGCATCCTGCATGTGTAAGAAGTGCTGTGGCACTCAGCAGTTCCTGTCCAGTCCAGCCATTGTTCCATGGAAGAAGCAGGACAGCAGTGACTTGTTCGTAGATCCTAGTGAGAACTGAGAGCCTGCCAGGTGATGGAGTGGCAGCACTGGGGCTGGATCGGAGAGCTGGTGATGCCTCATTCTGTGCTCCAGTCCTTGGAGTCTGCTGCTGCCCCATGGCTTCATCCAGCTCCCACTGACATCACCATGAGTGGCTTCTACTGACCGCTGAGGGACTTGGATCCCATCTGCAGTCCCCACAGAGGGTGACAGCTCCTCACATCACCACCGCTGACCCTGCTCTGCCCCCATCCTGGCAGCCTCTGCGGGGATGAGACCCACTGCATCCCACGAGGGATAGGATGCTTCAGCCTGGCAGCACCAGGGAACCTGCGCTGCTGCTGTTGGCTCCGCTTCTATGGACTGAGGCGTTTGGGTTTCTACATGGATCCTATACGGATCATGGACAGGGAATGTAATTTCATTAAAATGTGTCATTCCAGCACTTTTTTCTGTGGGGGTTTGTCTACTGCAAATGCAGCCTCAGACAAAATTTGCAGGCTCTCCATCCAGACATATTTTTGCTTTTGATATCTCTCTCTCAGACATATATCTGTATACATGGATATATATCTCGAAAGAAATGCTGGACAAAAAACAAAGAACTGAGACTCCACATTATAGGCAAAACTGTCCTATGACTGAAAACTGGCAGGTTTTTTGCTTTTCTTTTTAATTAATTTTAAAGGCTACTATCTTTAATGTAAATAGCAGATTACTATGTGATTAATGTTTTCCATAGCATTTCTGAGTAGTTGCTATCTTGTTTCTGGAAAGCTATGTCCAGTGTTATGAAGCAGCTGTGCTTTTCTTCTATTGTTATGAATATGAGTGCAACTTTTATGTAGGGAGGAAAAAGAACATGATTTGACTCTTCAGAAAGGATTGAATTATTTTATTTTAAATTTTATTTTAAATCCAGTTATAGGACTTGGCTGCTTTTTTCTTTCTAGTGGTCATTCTCTCTGCACGTTTGTATTTTTTCTATGGGTACTTGAAACCCTACCTTTTAAGTACACAAGATGTGAAGGCAAACAAAAAATGAAGTAGGAAACATTCTTTTTCCTCTTTTGTGTAAATAGGAAAATTTATAATGACTTGGATACCATGCCATTACATTTCTCACCTACATAGAAGTTGGCATGACTCATATACAAACCTTTAATAATGCTTTCATTTATGTTAAAAATTAGAACTACTTTTATCCAGGTCTGACTTTCTCATCTCTTTCTGATACCTAACTACTTTTTCCCCTGAAGCCAAGTTTTCCATCTGATCGCTAAATAAATTTCTAGTAGAACAGAGCCTCTTCCTGTTTTCAGTCTTTTGCATGTAGGTCTCTGGTCTGAATCCAGACAAACTCAATAGCGTATAAAGTGTGTCATGAACTTGCAAAAACTGGATGGTGTACAAGCCTTGAGGAGAGAGGTGACTGTCTGAGAAGCAAGCAGGTGAAATGCCTGGCAATGGTAAGAGTTAGCCCTCCCATTTGGAACTGTGGAAGTGAAGCCTCCTCATCCTGGATGAGGGGCAACCCATTCTAGCCACAGAGGAGACAAGTAGCAGCCTCCTTCCTGATACCATTGCTCTAGAATATAATTTTCTATAGGACAGTAGATCTCATTTCTGTAAATTAATTATATGTAATATATTTCATATTAAAATCAAAGAAGTTTTCTTTGCTTCATTGGTACTATATGTTCTCTCTGGGTAATGAGAAGAATTTATTTTCCAACCTTTTAAACCCAATACATCCACAAGCATCAATTTTGTATGAGTTAGGAAATAAATTAGTTTTTGGATCAGAACACTGTCAGTAAAAATTGCCTTTATTTATATAATCTGGTGTTACAGTTGGCTTTTCTTTGTTGTTTTCTTCCTTGAAATGGAGCAATATAATCTGTTCATTATTTTGCTTTTCTAAAGAGGACAAAGAATTTGAAGCAAGCACTGCAAAATACACATATACAGACAGGAAAAGATTTCACATTGTACATCAGAACAAAATCATATAGGTTTTATTGGTTTCACTGTAATTCTTTGTCCTCTGTCTTTCAGCCCCCCTCAAATCAAGAAAAATTTTAACCTAAAATCTTTTGAAAAAACTCACATATAACAGGTAGATTGCCTTTCTTTTATGAAATAAATGACAAAATACAGGTTAAAACTTTTCAAACACCGTGTAATCCACAAATTCTAAAGTATCCTGTGGGTTTGTAAGTACTACAATAAGGGGTAAGTATAGAAGATGAAAATATTAGGTCTATAATACAATAAAAGCAGCATGCAATGGAGGATGAATTTATGATTATCAACAATCACCTTACGTTTTATTCCTGGCTCTATCACTCACACATTGTGAGACTCTCAGCTCCCAAGCTATTTATGTAGCAAGCAATAAGTAATTTATTTATTAAACAAAGACATGAGACCTGCAAATATACAGTCCTGAAATGAATAAATTATGCATCGTATACATTACAAAATACTGATACCATAATACAAATTAAGAGAGTCTTTATGCTATTCACCTGGCTTGGATTATTCAAGTGCTTATCCTTGGCAGCGAGATCCGAGTGGTACACTGCACAGCTGGGAGACGGATGGCTGGGCAAGATGCTTGAACTGTCACACCAAGAGGCACAATTTAATTTTTAAGTTGAAGTGGAATACGTGTTATGAAGGAAAGCCAAGACAACCAATGTTTATTTTACCATTTCATCGCTCACAACACTAATTTTTCAGTGCAGAAAACAGCCTTGTGTGGTTTTGAGCAGAGTGCTGACTAAGGTTATAAGAAAATAGGAAAAGACAATTCTTGGGAGTAAACACACCACTAACTATATTCATGGCAAAACCTCCCTGAATTGGGTGGGGCCTGGACTATGCCCAGATCTCACTCCCTGCTGGCTGCCCATCCCTTGCCACTGCCAGCAGATTTTTGATTGCTGCAGTTAGAGTTTCTAGGACACATGGATTTCTCTCGCGTTTGGACTCGCAGTCTGTACCCAACTTCTGTGGGGAACAGTGGAGGATCACCTGGGGGTTACCTACACGTGACAAACTCATGCTTACTCTCTCTAGCTTTCATTGTGTCCTGCTGTTACCTCTGAATCTGACTCCTCACTAGAGAGCCTGTCTGGTTAGTCTTTCCTTAGGATGGGCTATGTTGGCTGGACTTGTTTCTTCCTTTCAGTGGATAATCTTGGCCTATATTTGACATTAGAAAATTTCTCTCTTTAAGTGGTCAGTTGGTTTGATTTCTGCAAAGATACTGTAGGATTTTGCCCTTATCTTGATCCAGCATTGTCATAGCCCAATCCATAGCCCAACTATATTGATATGGTATCAAAATCTGCAACAAGACAGGAGCTTTTGAGAAAGTGCTGGACTTCAAACAATCTGAGAAATCTCGTCACACTTCCTGACATGGTCCGTTGGCTCTGGAAACAACATCACATTTCCTGATTAAGCTGCCAGCCCTAGACCACAGGCTGAAACTGCTGAGAAATCATCATTCTTTCATATCAAGAAGAGCACTGTAATGTAAAATAGCAGTTACTACAGAGGGACGACTAATAAATGATGGGGTGTGGTGATAATATGTGTATTAATATGCAAATATATATGTAAAAACTGATAGACAAGGTCAACTGAATGTTTAGTAACAACTAGACATGTTCTAGTAAGCTGGTCCACATTTTCTTTTCTTAAATCATATTATCACAATCTATTCTTTTACTTGTGGTCTTGAATGTTACTAGATATATCTTTTACTTTGCTGCTCAGCTGGAAAAATCAGTCAGTGAGCCTCAGCTTCCCTATGAACTCCAGCTGAACTGTTTACAGTCTATTTGTTTTCATTATAGAAGTACAGTTTCTATTAAACCATCCTTTTGGCAGGTCTCAGCAATAGCATAGGGAAGCCTTGATTTCCAGATCACGTGTTATAACTTGCTCAATCTGTGACTGAAGGTCAAACAATGATGTATAAAGGGGGACAACTGTCCAGATGATCATATGGGGTCACTGCAAAAATCTGTAAACAATGATTGTATTTGAACAAAAAGCAAGAAACATGTAAACCCTGAGACAGCCATGACTTTTTGCCTGTCTACAAAGAAGAAAGTTCAAAACACTTCTGCTCACCACTTGAATTATTCTGTTTTTTTATACCTATAGGCCTGAACTGATTATATGGGCCTTTACCTATCTGACAGAGCTCTAAAGTTAGTTCCTCTTGGGGAAAAGGGATGATGATGAACCTAGTGGAGGAGTGGAAAAGGTAGCTGAAATGTGATAGATGGGTTTTAGTATTACTGTTGGTGTAGAGCTGTAGCCACACTACAGAGATAAGGGCAGATTCCTTAGGCCAGTATGCTTGCAAGTGAGAAAATGTAAGAGTACCATACAACTCTTGGTATCAGATCTGGGTGTAATGTCTTCTATAAATGAAAACTCCAGATATTACATCTTCCAGAGAAACTCTTGAGATCACTATGCTCCAATTAGGCCTCTTCTGTTTCCTTTCAGAAGATTTATTCTAATGTTCTGGAAAGTAGAACCTCAAATTATGTCAAAATAAAGTGAGCATCGTGCCGCCATAATCCATGTGAGAAAGGTGTGCTTCTGAAAGACACCAGATTGACAAATCTTTTTTTGTTCATAGCCTGGGGACTTCACCACCAGAGAGTTGTGCTTCTTCCCCACTGATGTGCACCAGTTGTCGCAGCGAGGGGCCAGGAGGAAGAATTCACATTCCCTGAGCACACAGTCCTCATTCAGCTCCTTCAAACTGATGGAGGCGGTGAACTTGCAATGGCAATAGCTGTCACCAGGAACATGGAAAGAAAACACTTACCTCCCATTGTGCAAAGCATGGAAAAAACCAACTTTTGTGGACACTAAGATCTTGCAAGGTTAGCATTGGTAATTTGGTAAGGGGAATCTCCAGGATTTACTTCACAATACCTTGGCTTGAGTAACTTCTCAGCTTAAGGAGGTTTCCATTTGCCTTCCTGTCTTCTGTCCACTGCCAGCACTCTTCCAGACCACTTAACCTGAATTCAGTGTTAGATCTTCTCTAACTTATTTTACTCTGAAGTAAGTTATGGCACAACTGCACAGAGTATAGCAAACGAGTTAGTGAATTACAAGTGAGCAACAACTATTGGGAGAGCAGCAGCAAGGGGAAGGATGCAGGGGCACTAAACCCTTCAGTACAGTTTTGTGAGGAAGTGCTTATGAGTCCCATTTAGCCTATCTGGTGCTTAATATGTGTGCCATGGACATCTGGGATTAAAATATAGGTAACCTGCTGTGGTTGTAGAGCTTCACCTGGCTCTCGGATACTGTCACACCCCACTGCCACAATGCCCACGGTCTTCTTCACACACCAGGGTGTCCAGCTGTTTTCTCCCTCTACCCTTTGAATGACATCCTTCATGCTTCCCCAGACATCCCCCTGCTCGCCTGTATGTCCAGCCCCCATACAATGTCTAGAGCTCCCACTCCTGACCTGGTTAGCTTGCACATAGTATTTATGGAGCTGCATGGGGGATGGTGGATTGATCAGGGCAGACAAGGTCCCAGTTATCCCTGCCTTCCTCCCCGTGCAGCCATCAGCATGGCCTTGACCCCAAACCCAGCCACCCACAGATCTCATAAGGAGTCAACACCATTCATCTCTCCACTCTTTCTGTCAAACATAGTTGAAATTTGCCAATGGATGCAAGAACTGTTGGGAAGGACAACAGACAGGCACTTGGGTAGCAAATGCACAATAATGCAGGTGTTACTGAAATGTTATTTTTCACGTCTCATGAATTGTAAGTAAATTTCAAGAGTTTTCTGGCGCCTGACTCATAGTTTGGAGATGTTTAGATTTGGCAGTGCTGCTCAACAATATCTTAGAGGCCCATCTGTGCTGTATATACGTTCTTTCTTCAACCCCCAGGCATTGTCTGTTTCCTTTGGTTTTCCAGACTGTAATGTTTTGAAGCAATAAATTAGGGGTTTGTTTGATAATTGCGATGATTGTGTGAAGCTTGTTCAGAAGGTGAATCATAGATTTCTAAGACTAAAAGGAGATCTGGAGGAATATAGCTACCAAATTGTCTACAGCCTGTCACAAACAGGATTTTAATCCAGAAATTCACATCTCCTGCCTGGCAGGACCAGTGGCACAGAAGCATTCATTTTTTTAGGAAGAGAGTCATAGCTGATTTCCAGCTTGTAAGTGCCGGGGAATCCAGTTCATACTTTCATAAGTTGTTTCAGTGATTACAAAAGTAGCCTGAAAATAGAGGATTTGTCCCTGCAAGGCAATATTTTTTAATATACAGAATGAAGTTAGCGTATGCAGTAGTTATTAGGACACTGTTAAAAACAGACATCTGGCAAGTAAGGTAAGCCATCTGTGAAAATACAGTTCCTATTACATGTAGTAACCCAAATAATGCCTCAGTTATAAATTCCCAGTGCTTTGAGTGTAAACAAAACTGTGTCCTGGGGGAAAAATATGGGAAAGCATTACATATGCAACCATGTACCTACTCGAAGGTGTCAGCTGGAATAAATGAGGTGCTTGTGGTCGCTGTGGAATTTTGCCTCACAAAGTAAACTGTTTTTATAGATTTACCCTTCCCTCCCTTCATTGTTTCCCCCTTATTCTGATGTCTCTTCAACAAAGAAATCTTGTACTGAACCTCCAATTATTTCTCTGTGCCTCACTAGCAGCAAAGCAGGCTGAGGTGTTTTTGACCTGATGCTGAAATGGATCAAGGGCTGGACCGAAACCCTACTGAAGTCGATGGGAAGCTTACATCCATTCTGATGGGATTTGGATTACATCAGAAATATTCTTGATGCATATCTCATAGTTTTTAGGGTCTAGTATGCAACAGGCCTGCCATATTTGCAAGTTTAAATCACTTTTTACAGTTAAGTATCTGAAAATGATTTTGCCTGTAGATTATACAAATTTATTTTCAAAAGAAGACTTAAGGACATAGAATTGTCTCCTTAGATTTCTTAAAATTAGAATTAAGCCTGTCATTTTATGACATGTTTTAGGCTAAAGATAGAGGGATCTGTAACTGTAATGGAGAAACAAATAAAATGCAGTAATATAACCTCTGAAAGTTACAGACAATTTCATTTTGTCTAAGAGTAGCCAGGTTTTTCTCACTCTTTTACCTATGAACCACCTGTGGTTATACTGTTAGCAATTGCAAGTTTTATTCATGGATTTAAAGAGTTTTGCAAAATTTTGTTTAAGGCTTTAAGGGTTTGTTGCAAATGAATGTCCTCTCCTTCTTCACCTCTGAAGACAAAGTCACCTTGGTCTTGGTGACCAGGAAGAGGCCCAGCAGCAGCCAGTTTGAAAGCCTGGGTAAAAAGCATGATGCAAAAACTCTGGGCTCTCCAGGCTGGTTGGATGTAGGCTGGCAATTTTGGACTTGAGTTGGCCCTCCTGAGAGCCAAGACACTTATGTTGGTCCTGGTGCAGCTGGAGAAAATTCAACAGTCTTGTTTTTTCATAGACGACTGCAGTGGAAAGTTCCTTAGTGGGCTGCTTACAAAAACAGAGGCCACATATATTCCATATCTTTTTGCATTTATATAAATATAAATAAAAAATAGATGTATATTATATATATGTGTATGTGTGTGTATCACCCATATACATATATATAAAAATTCTCACACATACATTTTGGTCTGATGTCTCGTCTTGAAGCCCAAGATTCAGCTTTCAAGTTAATGAGGTTTTCAGAAAAGTTTGGGGTTATTTGTTCTTTTCTAGCTGCTTTCATCTGTGTTCTCAAAGAAAGAGAAATCAGTTATTGAGACTTCTGGCTATTTATAAGAGTATAAGCAAGCAGCACTGCAACAATTCTCTTCCATTCTAAACTAAGAAATGATCTTCATTTTGATTTGTTCTAAGAGAAAGAGAACAGCATTCATGCTTATCAATGAATTATTTCCTAGGGTATCTAGGTAGAAGCAAAGCAATATACCCAAGGAAGCTGGCATTTTCCTTTTAATTGATAAATAATTCAGAAAACAGCCACAGGATAGTGCAGGGAACATGCCTTCTAATGAGAACCTAAAAAAATCAATCTGTTCTGTTTACCCAGAAAATGCTGAAAGGTGATTTGAGCACAGTCCTACGTGGGAAAAATATTTTTCATGGGGAGTAATTGTTTAGAATAGAAAAAATACCTTGATGTGACACAAAGTGCCAAAGCTGATGCTGTATAATATGGAGAATATTTTTGATTGTAGAGAGAATGAATTGGGCTATGGTAGATTCTTCTGATTTGAACTGTTTAAATCCACATTATTCTAAAATGTCATTACTTCTCAAGAAGATGCAAGATTGATGCAGAGATTTTTGGTTAATGATATTCTTCAGATGGATTTCTACAGGAGATCAGACAAGGTGATTATATCACTTTCCTTTAGCCTTCAATCTATTGATCCACAAAATAAATTTTTCACCATAAAATAGACTTTTTGTGTAAAGGACAATATTTTTGGCAGATTATTGCACAGAAACTGACAAAAAAAAAAAAGAATGTCCACATTTTTATTTCACATGTATTTTTGTTGCAAAACTACCATTTCCTGAAGGCAAGGGTTTCTCTTTGCTTTCTTATAGCACACCTTCACCGCTGCATGACATATTCAACTGATAGATGACTTTCCATATGCTTGACAAATGCTTTTAGGTGCATAACGGTGAAGGCTGCCTCAGACAATGCTCCAGTCTCCTCTCCTACACCCTTCATTTCAAAAGGTGAGCTGAAAGGTCAAAAAATGTGTAAAGAAGGTGATTTGGAGGAAGACAATATCACTGGGTTGATTCAGGGTTTTCAACTAGAATTAAGGTTAGTCATAAGCTGAAAATATTGTGAGATTCACAAACAACCTTTCTATAGATCAAAGACCAACCTTTAAAGTTTACTGTGTAGGAACAGGATAGTAGCCCTCTAAAAAGTCCTCTAGTGGCACTCTCTGTGTGCTCTTGGAAATCTCCCAGAGCAGGGGGATATACGTGTACACAGCCATGCTTGAATGAAGTTCGTATGCAAAGTTGTTATCATGGTTGTCTGAACCTGTGTTCTTTCTTTGAATGATGTTTGCTGTACAAAGAGAAAAGGTATTACCCAACATCATACTGGAAGAAAATGGCCACCTGTCCTATAAAAGCAGACTTGTTAGTACACATAGATTAATGGGAACTAAATTCAGTAGTCTGACAAAGGCATTAGATACTCTCAAGATTGTTGCTGCATCAGCTAACCTCAGGGATGGATGAAGAAATTGCTTCCTAATGTCTGAGTAATACAGGTCAGATTCAAAGAGCTAAAGCACTGTACATGTTGGAGGGAAAGGAAGACGTTAGTAAAAGACTCAAAGCCTTTGTGCAGTGGGGGTGCGGTGATAAGTGGAAAGGAAGCTATGAAATAAAGAACAAAAGAAAAACTTCTAGGCTTTGCTTTTGCTGATGTTTTCTCTGAGCCACTCTGAGCCACAGTATCTCATGGCTGTGGGCAGAGCAGCAAACTCTGGGTACTTGGAAAATGTAACATATCAACTTGATTCTTAATGCATGTCCAGGGTTAAGCAGCAAGTAGGTGTGGGAATTTCAGCTATGCAATGGGGGACTATTGCCTGCTTTAGCCACACAAACCCTTTGATGAATGTAGCCCAATTAATACTGTAAGGGGCAAGACCCAAAAGTTGCAGTGTCCAGGTCTTTTATTGGATCTGACTTTAAACATCTCCCCAGCTTTTGATCTAGTGAAAACCCTCTCCATCCCCACCTAATTCTATATTATAGTGGATGCACTTATTAAAAGAGTGGCTTATAGCCTTGCATAACCTCATATCCTAGCCCAGATTCCCTTGCAAAATAGATGTATTCACTCCCTACAATTTTGTTTTGCTCTGCCTCCTTTTTAGATTCAAATCTACAACAAGTTTATAATGATGTGATTAGCTATCTGTATAATTTCAATTATAAGCTCATTGGGATAGTGACTTTGTTCACATACACCAGGCACACAAATGGTGGTGTATAAACACAGAGGATATGCCACTAACTAATAACAGCTCATTTCAGTTCCAAGGATGACATAATTATACAAGTGCAGGGTATTTTAATACCAACAGTTTGCTCTGAGGACTGTCTTCTGTGTAATGCGAAGTGAGAAGATCATTCTGTGTATGGAATTGTTTGTGACATTAATTCAGTCCCAGATGCGTTGAATTGTTCCAATGTGCTAGGCTGAAAAGCTGAAGCCATTGAAAATGAATATGGTGGGTTGTTAGTGTGCTTGATTATAAGGGTATTAGAACACTTGTTGAAATGTTGTCAGCTGAGTTTAATTTCCAGTGGATTTATTGAGCATTAAACTTATGGATGAGGTTGCATTGTCCTGGATTTTGCTTTTCTAGTAGCATTGCATTTCCACTACAATATTACCACTACAGGTGATATTTTTTGCTCACTGAAAACGGCAAAACATTTGTAAATGTCATTGTCCCTGGGATAGTGATGTGCTCTTTTAAAGGTTCCTTTCTATAATGAGAGTGACCTCAATTTCTGTCACTGCACATAAATGACACAACTTACAAGCTGTCTGTTCTGCTGCAGAGTTGCCAGCAGTACTTGGGTGTAGAACCACGTGACATGTTGCCCTCAAGGCACAGAGTAATGGTGACATTGGTCTGTAAATCACTTAATAAATGTAAAAAACACTGCACATTTTAGTGTGTACTGAAGGAAGGTGATATATTCACAGCTCAGGATACTGAAATCTCCAGTCAGTTCTCTTGGCTGCAGCTCGTAGCTGCTCTGTGGAAACCAGCTGCCGGTACATCTGGTATTGTACAAGGACAACCATTTGTGTGGGAAGAAGTTCAAGTCTTCTGCTTAAGGCCGGTTTGGGCTTGCAGATTTCTCATTTATCTCTGAGACTTTCCTGCCGACAAGTCATCTGCACCCACTATTGACCTGATCTGTGTCAACTGCAGAGGACTAGTGACACTGAGCCCCTGAGCTCCAGTGCGGTTTTATCCAGCCTCATGTTTTTGCACTGGTCATCTGGCAGCATGGTGAGATGCAACCCTCCTACAGGGAGAAGCAGACTGGACAGGCGACTAAAATTGACCAAGTGAAGTATTCCATCCCATACATGTCATACTTGGTATAAATCTGAGGAATCATGAGGGTCAAGCTCTCTTTTTCTATGGCCGGTGTCCTGGGAGGACTCTGTCTGTTCGCCTGCCCTTGATCCTCATCCATGCGTTCCTGACTCCGTGTGTTCCTGCCTCCAGCTCCCNGCAATATTTGGTTTATGTATGTTTGTGTATATTTGTATATATTTCATTATTTTCTTTTTCATCATTACTGTTTCATTAAAGCTGTGTGGTTTCGTTTCCAACCCCTAAGTGTCTCTCTCTTATTCTCTATCCTTTCCCTTTCTGGGAAGGGAGATGAGTAATAGAGAACATCTGTCATTCGTTTAGTTGCTGGCCCAGCATTAAACTGAGACACCATCTAATACTTCAGTACTTGAGGAAAGACACGTCACTGGCCTAAGATTGGTTCTGTCCCTCCAGGGCAGCAGGCAGGACACTGTGTTATTCTAGATAGGCAGAATAGCTCCTTGAGGGAGGCAGAAAGTCCATATGGTTGTTTTAGTATGTGTTAATGCTGTAAAAACCTTGGATACCTCTAGAGAGAAAGCTGGTATATCTCTCTCTCTTATTGTTTCTTTCATTCCTTGCTACTTCATTTGTCCATTCACAGCAGCTTCTGATTGGGGCAAAGATAAGAAAAATGGTATAATTTCAGAGAACACCCTACTCTTTTCACAGATGGAACTTCAACTTCATTCCTTGAGTTGTGTCTACGTTGCATGTTGGAGTCCTCAGACAAGCCACAGCCACATGGCAACTCTCCCACAATTAAACCATGTCTCTGAAGGGAGAAGGAGACAGGTGAAGCTAGTCACAGTGGAGACAGGGATGGGAAGAGATGGAGGTGGGATGAGTAAATGGCCAACAAGCTTGTTCTCACAAAGACATTGTAATTAAAACCAGAAGCCGATGTCATAATAATAGTTTCTTATGTAATGCTAAATACTCCTCTTTTACTATAATTTTGGTGACAATTTTTCTGTTTTACTGAACACTATGCAGAAAGCTTCTTACAAATGAGCTCTTAAGTGTATCATGTAAAATTTGAGCATGCTAGAATAATCTGCTCATTTCAAAGGATCTGATGTACTGAGGCTTTTTCTTCCTAACTGCCCATGCAGTGCTTCAGATTGCTAATTAGAGCAGTTAGGTATATAGAATGTTAATAAGATATATAACGTTTTTCTAATAAATTAAACTGACAGTTTAAAATTCAAATACTTTGAATTATCGTCTTTTTTGAATTGTGGGCTGCTAATGGAGGAAACATACTCAAGGAGATTTTTAGATCATTTTTACAGTAAAAATAATACTAAAAGACAAGAACTTGAATCACCACTTTTCAGTACAATGTTAATGAAGATACTGTCCTGGATGGTCATAAAATGAGCATCTTTTATGAAGACAAGCTGTAAGATTATGGCAATGTAACTGCCAAATTTGAAATCTGCATGGTAAACAAATGAACTTGTTTCAGATGTTTTTAAAAATTGTTTTAGAAAGACAACTGTAATGAAGGCAAGTTTTCATAGATCTGTTCGTATGCATGGATTTTCCATACGTAATGGAGAGTATAACCATGGAATAGAAGAAAATAGGTCTGGAAGAAATATTATTAGGTCATCAAGCCAGCACCCTCCTCTTCTGTGGTACCAGACTGAGGGGCCTGTCTTTCATTGGTGAGTGGTTCATTAATCGCTGATCACATATCATCACACTTGGTCATTCTAATACCATGTATAAATCCTTTAATAATTAACATGAGTAAACTGCAGGGCTTTATAAAAGTCTGAATTATATTTTTATGTGCCTTTTTCAAGGACAATGCAACCGTGCCTATTTGCAAGTGGCACTCAGGTTTGACAGAAATGTCCCTAGGGAACTGAAACCAATTTGAGAGGTAAAGTGTTATAGGTCAGAGCTGGTCAACACAGCTGGAAGACTTTTGTATTGTAGTTCTAGGGTCAGTGCAACTTTCTACCAGCCTTGGGACATTTAATTATTACTCTTTTCAGTTCCTGAATATATGAAGTCTGGACAATCTGAAAAGAGGTATATATTCTGCAGATTTGGAGGAGAAGGAAAACTGGTGGCATCATCTTACCATTGCAGATAATAAGGGGTGGGCATTGTCATTTGAGAGGAAGAACAGAGATCTCCACAGCCATTTATACTAAGACTGTGCAGATTTCAGGGAACTGCTGAATTCGTCACACTAAAGGAACACACTGTGTTCCTTTAAAGGGTAATGCCAGTCATGTAAAGACTCTTAATGTAAATGCAATTTCTCTGGTCAGGTATGATGCCTTAGTCTGCACACGACACACATACAGTGCATGTGTGGTTTCTTAATATGTCCCATGGTAACTCTAAAAGCATTAACTGAGTCTGAAGACTTAGTACAGCCATTCTTCACGTCTTTCATTTCTTGACTTCTTCTCTGCAGATCAATGGGTTTTGATCCCTTCCTGATCACGCTGCATAGTTTCCATTGGGACTGTATGAGATGCTGTGCAATAAAAGCCCCTAAACTTCTACAGTACCTTTACCTGAAGCTTCCCTTGCCTCCAAGTCACCTTCAGGCCATAGAGAGCTTTCAGTCCTCAGTTCCCTCTAACTCTTGTTCTGTTACTACCAAGAACTTTACCAAACAGCCCTCTCTGCTTACATCCTCTAGGGGAAGAGCCTTGGGAAAGGGAAATTCTTCTGGAGAGCCCCGGTCCTCAAGGCATGGATTCTAGTCTTGTCACATCTGGTTATTGTATAAAAACGCAGTCCTTGTAGCAGGAAGTTCATAATCTATGCAGAAAGAAGAGTTAAAAGGTGGGCAGAGGGACAGGACATGGAATTGGAAAGTCCTCTGTCCAAGGTCACATCAATTATCAGTGTTAGAACTGGGAAGAATAACATCTTGGGCTTTTTGTCATGGTGTGTAGGTGGTGCTAACTACCTGCCAAGGTTTTTGCAGATGACTAAACATCAAGTATATTTAAAAATTAATTTTTCCACCGAAATTTAATTTCCCCATCTTCTCAGGTTATTATACTTCCCCCAACCCTGACCTTTCCTTTTTATCATCAAGTTGCACAACCTACTTTACCTAACGCAAGCACATAAAAACCATATCACGATGCCTAAAAAGAGTACTCATAGACACTGGTGCCTCTTCCCTAAGGAAGTACTACAGTGAGATGTCTGTTTGGATTGCTTTTGACCTAAGTTTTGACTGTAGTCATTGGAAGGATATAACAATCAGAAGAACAGCAAGGCACAAGCAATCCAGGAGGTTCCTAGAACATATTGATGATAACTTCCTTCTTCAAGTGATAGAGGAGCCAATGAGAAGAGGTGCTGTGCTGGGCCTTGTTCTCACCGACAAGGAGGGGCTGGTGGGGAACGTGAAGCTCAAGGGCAGTCTGGGCTGCAGTGACTATGAGGTACTGGAGTTCAAGATCCTGAGGGCAGCAAGGAGGGCACACAGTAAGCTTGCTACCCTGGAGTTCAGAGAGTGGACTTCGGCCTCTTCAGGTACCACATTGGTAGAGTACCATGGGGAAAAGCCCTGGAGGGAAAAGGGGCTCAAGAAAGCTGGTAAATATTCAAGGATCACCTCCTCCAAGCTCAGGAGAGCTGCATCCCAGCAAAGAGGAAATCAGGCGAAAATGCCAGGAAGCCTGCATGGATGAACAAGAAGCTTCTGTACAAACTCAAACACAAAAAGGAAGCCTACAGAGGGTGAAAGCAAGGACGAGCAGCCTGGGACGAATACAGAGAAATTGTCCAAGCAATCAGAGATCAAGTTAGGAAAGCTAAAGCCCTGCTAGAATTAAATCTGGCCAGGGACGTCAAGGGCAAGAAGAAAAGCTTCTATAGGTATGTTGGTGACAAAATGAAGACTAGAGAAAATGTGGGCTCTTTCTGGAAAGAAATGGGACAATTAGAGACATGGAGAAGGCTGAGGTACTCGACGACTTTTTTGCCTCTCTCTTCTCTGGCAAGTGCTTAAGCCACACTGCCCAGGTCACAGAAGGCAAAGGCAGGGACTCAGAGAATGAAGAACCACCCATGACAGGAAAAGGTCAGGTTTGAGACCATCTAACAAACCTGATGATGCACAACTCCATGGGATGTGAAGAAACATATCTGGGGGCCTGAGAGAACTAGCAGATGAAGCCACTGTTCATTTTATTTGAGAAGTCGTGGCAGTCTGGTGAAGTTCCCACTGACTGAAAGAGGGGAACCATACCCCCGTTTTTAAAAAGGAAAAAAAGAAGACCTGGGGAACTACAGGCCAGTCAGTCTCACCTCTGTGCCTGGTAAAATCATGGAGCAGATCCTCCTGGAAACTATACTAAGGCACATGGAAAATAAGGAGGTGATTGGTGACAACCAACATGGCTTCACTAAGGGCAAATTGTGCCTGACAAATTTGGTGGCCTTCTGTGAAGGTATTTCACAGCTGGTGGATAAGAGAAGAGCAACTGATGTTATCTGTCTGGACCTGTGCAAAGCATTTGATACTGTTCCGCACAACATACTTAGCTCTAAATTAGAGAGGCATGGACTTGATGAATGGATCACTTGGTGGGTAAGGAATTGGCTGGATGGTCACACTCAAAGAGTTGTGGTCAATTGCTCAATGTCCAAGTGGAGATCAGTGAGGAGTGGCATTCCTCAGGGGTTGGTACTGGTACTGGTGCTGTTAACAACTTTGTCAGTGGCATGGACGGTGGGATCGAATGCGCCCTGAACAAGTTTGCCAATGACACCAAGCTGTGTGGTGCAGTCAACACACTAGAGGGAAGGGATGCCATCCAGAGGGACCTTGACAGGCTTGAGAGTTGGGCCCTTGCAAATTGCATGAAGTTCAACAAGGTCAAGTGCAAGGTACTGCATGTGAGTCAGGGCAATCCCAGGCAAAAATACAGGCTGGGCAGAGATTGGATTGATAACAGCCCTAAAGGAAAGGACTTGGAGATGTTGGTTGATGACAAGATCAACATGAGCTGAGTGTGTGCTTGTAGCTCAAAAAGCCGACGGTATCCTGGGCTACATAACAAGAAGCATGACCAGCAGGTTGAGGGAGGTGATTCTCCCCCTCTACTTCACTCTTGTGAGACCCCACCTGGAGTACTGTGTCCAGCTCTGGAGTCCTCAGCATAAGAAGGACATGGAGCTGCTGAAGCAAGTCCAGAGGAGGGCCACGAAGATGTTCCGGGATTGGAGCACCTCTCCTACAAAGACAGGCTGAGAGAGTTGGGGTTGTTCAGCCTGAAGAAAAGAAGGCTGTGGGGAGACTTTATAGCACCTTCCAGTACCTGAAGTGGGCCTTCAGGAAAGCTGGAGAGGGACTTTTTACAAGGGCATGGAGTGATAGGACAAGGGGGAATGGTTTCAAACTGAAAGAGGGGAGATTTAGATTGGATATTAGGAAGAAATTCTTTCCTGTGAGGGTGGTGAGACGCTGGCACAAATTGCCCAGAGAAGCTGTGGCTGCCCCTTCCCTGGCAGTGTTCAAGGCCAGGTTGGATGGAGCTTTGAGCAACGTGGTCTAGTGGGAGGTGTCCCTGCCCATGGCAGGGGGGTTGGAACTAGATGACCTTTAAGGTCCCTTCCAACCCAAACCATTCTGTGATTCTATGATTGTATGACAACAATTCAGCCTCAAATTGAAGACAGTATAGGTAAATGCCACAGTTTAGGTGACATCAGTTTGGGCTCTGTCATAAGAAGGGTTCTTTGGATCTCTGCACAGTGAAGAAAGAGATGACCATTTCCAAAATAAGTAGTTGGGGCTTATCACAACAGGGTGTAAATGACTGGTAGATATGAAACATATTCATTAGCATTCTTTACAAGTGAAATAAAAAACCTAGAGACTGAGGACACTTTTTTTTTCTCAAGACTTTGTCCTTCCTTAGTGGTGTAAGACAAAAGGAAGGAACCAACCAGTTCAGGTCCACTTGGCTATGAAGATTTTTCTGAACAGGTTGGAACACTTATCTCCTGAAAGGATCCTACATGGTTTCTCCTTTGTTTTCTTAAAATGGTCAGCATTGTCAATTGATTTAAATGATGATCAACCTGTTCTTGAAGCCTTTGGCATACTGGCTGCACACTAGACCCAGTGTTGTCATTTTGTTTCGTAAACTGGCTGTGCTTCAATAATAAACATAGCCAAAGGGGAACATTTTGGTTAAAGTATTTAAAAAAAAACCCCTAGTGTATTATTTCAAATTAGTTGAAATCTGCTTTAATAGGACAAAGCAATTTTTTAACAAAGTTTTTCTTCTAGTTGTCATCTTTCTTTGAGACTTATGAGGATGGGCTGAAGGACCTCCTTCATTCTTGGCTGACCGTTCACAGCTAAAGTCAAAATACTGGCAAGTGTCTTGAGCATGTTCAAGTCAACAGAAGGATTTGGGGTTTGCTCTGGATTTGCCCTGACTGAGTTTGTCTGTTGGCCAATACAGCCTGAAGCTGGACAATGCTATGTATGCCCAGGCACAGGAGCTTGTGAGGTCTGGGGAAGAAGGGGTGAGGATGTGGAAACTTTAGGGACATTTGTAGCAAAGGAGAAAATCTGGGTTACTTGTACAAGAGGAAGGAAAGTGGGGAGTGATGGGAAGCATGACATTATTTGAGAAGAGATGACAGAGTGGCACAGTAGTGCTGATGGACTGAAGTAGAAGGAGGAGAGAATGGCACTATCCCACTTACGGGAGCAGGAGGGAGAGCACAGCAGATGAAAGGAGGTCTTGACCATTCTATCCAAGACAGAGGGCTACTAACCCGCATGCCTTTCACCTACTTCAGTGTGCTACCAGTGCCCCCCTTACTGGTGCTGTGAGTCAAGCCTCAGCGTGTGCTCCTGCTGATTGTGCACAAGGGCACACTCCCAGGCAGACTTCGGGTGAGCACTGGGCTACTCTGACAGGGGAGAGCCTAAGCCCTCCATGCACAGTAAGGCTTTTGCTCAACCAGTCTGCATTGAACAGGCACAGCATAGCCAAGTCTCCCTTCATTCAAGTGCAGCTCTTCCAAAGAACAGTGCAGAGGTGTTGACCCCAAGGGTGCAGTTTCATGGTCCATTTGAAGTGACTGAGACATCTGCTCAGTTGTTTTTTTCTGGGTGTTCAGCTAGATCAGTTCCCTGGTCTGACCCACTGTGTGTGCATACACCACCTTGTGCTGGCACAAGGGAGGGAATGTGGCTGGGGTCAGAGAGTAGGTGGTAGAACTATCCCTTTAGATAACAGCCCACTCAGGTCAGCTCAAATCTGTTATGAAACCACAGCTGGGTCTGCACGGACTCACAGTTGGCTCCATGGACACAATATCAGGGTCAATTTCCAAGTGTGAAAATATTGTCCTTGACCACTGCCTATTTCAGTTTTGTCACACACATTGTGGGGTTACTATTACTTCCCTATATAAGGGAAATGTCAGGCATAGTTGATCAATGTTTGTGAAATGCCACATGCTACTGAATTGTGGAGTAAGATGTACTGTCCCAGCTTAGCCTTGAATAAGACACCCAGCAAAGCATCAACTTCCTATATATTATATCATTTAAGCTTTTCAAGCAACCCACTCATTGTGTGTCAGGTTATACTTTACAATGATACTAGTGCCAGAGATATTCAGAAGAACCCCTGGAAGGTAGGTGAAGGCTCTCAAACTCCTTTGCAGCAACTTGACCCCCCAAGCAGACAATCTGTTTTTTTGTGTTTCTGGAGTGCTGGGCACAATAGGTTTGTAATTGAACAGCATAACTTCTGTGTAGAAGCTAGTGCAGTAACAGTAATAAATAACAGTAAAGATAAACTCAGGTTCCTAATGGCCTGCAGATAATGACACATTACAGTGCGGTAATAGCCAGTATGTGAAATAGGGAAAGTGGAGCCCTTCCTTCTCCCTATCTTCTGTTTTCCTTATGAGGTAAAAAACATGTCTTACATCTGAAACACCAGGCTCACATTTTTTGTGGCAACGGTTTAATTCAGTTCCTCTTAGAGGTGAGATCACACTGGTGGATATAGAAATCTCACCAGGTGAGGAGCTGCAGTTGTTGACTATGCTGTGAGAGAGATATTGTGATGATGATTATATACTAAGAGTGCAAGAGTGATTAGATCGCATTAAATACTATTTCTTTTTATATGAAATGCTAAAAATGAAAGGAAACCTACATCTGTTCCTATTTATTTTTTTTCTTCCTGCATGTTGAGCTCAGATTCTGGGTGACTTAGAGTGTGAAGGTAGAGTGATTATTGGTATGTAAAAGACAGTATGACAAACTAACATTATCAAAGAACAATAATAGAGTGTCCCGGTTTAGCAACGGCCAGGGCAAGCCAGAACTCAGAGACAGATTTTGCTTCTACCACTCCCCTCAGAAAAAAAAAGAAGGGGAGCAAGGAAGAAAGGCTCAAGGGTTGGAAATTAAAACTATAACAAATTTAATGGCACAGGGAAAGGGAGTAACAGGTGGGGAGAAAGGGGAAAATATATATATACAAATATATACAACCCGAACTCCGATGACCGCCGATGCAAGCTCCCGAAAGGTCCTTCACTGCAAGGCCAATGGGGATAAAGAGAGTCCAACCCGCCCCCCCAGCACCCAATGCAGTCGGATGCCGCAAAGCACCTGGCGAGCTGGTAACAAAAGGCTGGGCCTCTCCTCCAAGCTGGCTCCACGTGGCGAAGGCAGGAAAGGGGAGCACGGGAGAGAGAGAGCGAGAGAGGGAGAGCAGAAGAGAGCGAGCTTCCTGTCCTCCTGGCTTTATAAAGCTTGGCAGGAAATGGGAGGGAATACTGATACCTGATACCTGATACCCCAGACCCCTTTTCACAACAGGGTCCTAAACTCCACCCCTCCCTCGTTGGGTCCCTGCCGCAAGAGCCATAAGATTTTTTGCCTGTCCCCTCAAACTATAACATAGAGGAAAGTACATTTTGATCTTCAAGTTGAAGTCCCTCATATTGCAGGTCAACATGCTATTTTCTCTCTTTTGTAAGCATATCAAGGTCAGTCAGTCTGTTGGTGAAAGCAGAGGGGAGAAACAGAAAACACTGTAACGTAGCTGAGTATTCCATTGTTCATTAAACCATCATTCATAACTTTATGGTAATGATTAGAATTGTTGCTAACAAAAGTTTGGGAAATGTATCAAAACAGAAATGACAGATAAAAAAACAAAAACAAAAACAAACAGAAAGCAAAATCACAGGCATATACTTTTTCCAATACCACAGAATGGCTGTGAGATTTTTATTCAACCCTTTCTTGCAGGTAGAATCCTTAGATCTAAGCACATGAAAAACAGAATGAGCAATTTTATATTATATTTACAAGGGAATAGATTCATTGAATACTTAGATTTACTAAAGAAAATCACTTATCTAATCTAATATGCTTTATGATCCTTTTTCCACAGCTAAGACCTTCAGTGGAAAAAACAGTTGAAACATAAATCCAGCAGCTCAGATTCAGGAAAGAAAATTAAGGAGTTGTTCATGGCCTTCTGTTAGTCCCAACTGTTGCCTGGTAACTGTCTAAAAATTAACTGTGCATCACCTGGCTTCTAAGGACCGTGGCATCACTAGGAAACCTGGCATCTGCCGTTTCTTACGTTGAAAAGTGTGACTTCGTGGCTTGGTTGTTATGGTTTTCTGTCATTATCAGGGAAGTTTTTCAGCTAGACAGCTGAGATGCTTATGGATGTTTATGGTAAAGTCATTTAAAATATTGTATAAACTACAAAACAAGCTTGTTTTAAAATATGGAGATTTCACACAATCAATTTCTGCTGTTACTATGCAGCATTCTACAGTTTCTTCTGTCTTTGGGTGGTGTAGACATGGTCTTTTATTTCTTTCCTAGTATCTGCACCTTCTGAGCTTCAGCCAAGCTTTGCATGAGACTAGAACCTGAAAACAAAACACATTGACAGAAGCTGTGGTAAAAGTACTCATGAAATGGAAATCAGGCAAGCACCAGATTCATAAAAAAAAAACTGCTTCAAAAAACTTCCCAGGCTGCTTGATGCTTCATTTTGAACAGATCTTAGGGACAGTTTGTACCTGGTATTCTAATGTCAGTGCTGAGAAGACTGAAGATTTAGATGGATATAGGTGGGAATACATAATATAGGTATTTAACTGGGTAAAACCTGTGTTCTGCAAGTCATAGAATCATTTGGGTTGGAAAAGACCCTTAAGATTATCGAGCACAACCATAAATTACTCTATTGAATTAGGCAATGTGGGACTTCAAGCTGCTCCCCTCTTTTATACTCTTGGTCACTGAACACTGAATCTGAAGACACTGCTGCAAAACCTAATTCATTGGTCTGAGTTGGACTTTTTTCCCCAATTGTTCACTTACAGATGCTGTGTCAGGTTATTGTGTAATATTCATTCTAACATTAATTTTCTATGCTTACAGTGCTCTCTTTTGCAGAACCTTAGAGAGTCCTGCACACACCAGTTAATTAAGCTTCACAATACCCTTGTGGGTGAATTGTTTTATTGTCTTGATTATACAAAATGGAGAAGAGAATCATGGAGAGATTAAGTGACCCAGACAAGGTCACTGTTAATTAGCATTGAAAGTTTATTTTAAAAAAAGAAGGTAAGCACATCACAAAGGTAAGTGAAGCAAAGTGAAGGTAAGCTTACCATTGCTTAGGTTGATTTGCTATCACAGTACTACTTGAAAACTCTTAAAATTAGGGAGCAGAATCAGAGAGTGCTGACTTCTCTCACTAGAATTTTAGTCAGCTCTCCTGATACTAGAAAGATCTTGGTTCCTCTCCCTGTACTGCACGTGGTCTGACTGGAGGCAGCAGCCTATATGAAGATGAGATAAACCTACAGATATGCACTATGTTAGTGTGTCATTGGGCACAATAGCAGGGGAGGGAGTCCCAGTAACCCACTAGGAGACATGAGCATCTCCCCAGCCCCTGCCCTGGGCTGTCACAGGGACGTGGGAATACCCAAGGGGAGAGGCTCCCCAGAGCACTTTTTGATTGAGCGGATCACTCCCTGCTGGTGGGTATAAGGCAATGTGGGATGCTGGGGAAGAACGTTTTAGGATGGTACGAGACTTTTTAGAACCCAAGGTGGGGAATGGGAAGGATTAAGGTGGTCTGAGGAGGAATGAATGAAAAAAAAAAAAAGGTAAAGGGGATAAAAGGGGCTGCTTGTGTGTGAACAGTGGCTGGTCAGCACACTTGTCTGGCCATGCCCTGCACCTGGTCACCACAGCCTGACCTGACTTCTCATTAAACTCTATTTCTGACTGACAGCCATTAGTCGGACCATGGGTCAGTGTCCGTGTGTCTGTAGTGCCATCAGTTGGAGTGAGCAAGGGTACATATATCTGTGTGAGATTGCTTGTGAATATCAAGCTGAACTAGCTAGAAAGGAGGTTGTATGATCTGGAAGCCAGGGGGATGTGTCTACAAGTGAGACACCATGAGGAATTGGGTACTGGAGGGACCAGGGGGTCTGGGTAGATTGAGAGACCCCTTTGCATGTGTGTGTCTCTGTGCAGGAGGTAATGAAAAGAGCAAGGACCTGTAACCAGCTACAGGATAGTTTGCATCTAAGCCCAGTTACAGGAAGGATCCACACTGTATGTGTGTGTGTGTGAACAAAGAGGTCTGTGCCAGCAGCTGGAGCTGGGCTGAAGCCTCAGAGGCCCATATGTCCAGGTGTCAGGACCTGGGGAAAATGGGATCCAGGGACAGCTACTGGGCAGACTGAGTGTCTGAGCCCAGCTGATGGAGGGGTCCACATCACACATATTTATATGTTTTTCCTACTAACAGGCCTTCACCCAGAACAGCCAGAGAGGGGAATAGCATAAGGCTGTTGCTGCTGAGTATCTCTGCTGTTGTATGTGGCTGGCAGTATATATGTACATATGTGTTGTATACATACACACTCAACCTCTCTACTGGCTGGACTTGAGGACATGAAGCTGCAGCAGCCTCACCTCCATTGAGCTACTGATTCAGCAACCCCTGACAATACATATCTATGTGTGTATACATATCTATATATGTATATGCATGTATACGTGCATGTGTGTGTATGTGTGAGCCACAGTTTTGCTTGTGAGTATTCCTGTCACTCAGTTGCATTTTTCAGATGAGAAAAGGGGAGAAAGCTGCAAATTAGAGGCATATGGGAAAGCCAATCAGCCATCTCTGTTGACATGAAGGATCTCTGTACACAGCTGAGCTACCTTTTATCCAAAAAGGTGGCATCAAAGGACATAAATAGCAATTTGTTTCAGGAATTGTGTGATCCTTCAGAAAAGCTAAAAAAGTCTCATTCTGCAGCACTAGGACCCAATCTTTCATATGGCTTATAAAGCTTTCCAAGTACTATTTTCTAGCATTGCAAGTGACACTCATCTCAAATGCTTGGAGAGGAAAAACTTTTGTCAGCAAGGTTTTTCTAACATCAAACCTTTAAATACAAGCAAACTGAAGACTTTTACATTTTCAGACTTGCTCTTCTGTGAAAGGCAAGGAGTATATTGGAAACGAAATGAAGAGAGCTTTTTTTTCTCAGGAGGGGAATGGAAATCCAAATCGTGCACATTCTTGCATCTTTCAAATTGCTAGCTGTGAGGTCAAAACACAAAAATCATTATTGTCTTGAAGTTGGGAATCCTGTGTGTATCAGTACAAGCTCTTTTTTTATGTATTATTTGCACGAAACCACTGATGACAATATATGTGATAGATAAATTGCATCCCAGACATTTTGATTACACCTTTCCATTTCTCTTGTGGAATGACTGCCCCAGTACTTTCACATGAGTGAAATAAAGGACTGGAAAAGGCAAACAGCTAAGGGGAAAATAACAAAGGAACATAAATAGTGACTGTAACTTGAGACAGTGAGTGAAGAAGGGTCATTCCCCATCACTGTGTTGGCTGCTGTGGAGACTGACTTGGCCAGGCCACTTCATACCAGTTCTGTGCTATGGGCAAAGTTCTTGTTTACGAAGTAAAGCCTTAAATTACATCCGCTTTAGGACTTCTCTGTGTTGCCACAGCCCAGGTATTACATACAGTAAGGCCTTTATAATACAAGGTCTTCCGAAAATGAGAATGAGACTTCTATAAATTGATTCAGATGAACTGGTTTCTGTCAGGAAACCTCCTCCCTAGAGAAGAGCATCCCAAGGTCACTCAACAAATCCTAGGACTGAGCTGTTAGAAAATAATTGATTGGTAATAAACTGAGTAGAACAGATATACAACACAGGCCTGTGGGGCCACACAGTGATGTTCTGAAGCACCTCATGCTGAGAATGCTGCAAAAGCTGCATGGTGGCTGCTCAGCTGTGCCGTGCCAGGGCACTGCCTCTGGTTTGGAGTTGTGACTAGGCTGGGTTGTCCTTCTGGCCTGGCTCAGGTCCTTGGGAATATGCCCATGGCATGGCACAGGCATTGGTAGGAATATCCAGCATAGCTGTAACCAGCCATGCCAAATTCTCTCCTGATCATTGGTGCTTGCATTTACGTTATGGAAATGGGACGTCTTTGAAATTTAGACTTATTATTAAAAAGTTGATGGTTCCCTCCTGCTCTGTCAACACTTGAAAGAATTACTGATTAATTTTATAAGTCCTGGATTTCACTTTGCAGTATTAATATCACCCATCACTAACTCCTGGCAGATTCTTGTAGAGCTCTGTTGAAATTTGTCTGGTATTAAATGGTTAGCAAAGTGATGAATCAAGGCCTTACAGAGTTCCTGCTCTGCCTTTCTTAATTCTAGCTAACATTTATGGAGCCCTGGCATGGAAAAGCAGCCTCTACTCAAATGCAGCAGAGTTTGAGACTGTGAATGACAAATTTAAAAACATCTGATAAAAGTCTTTTTGGTCTGTTGGGTTTTTGAAACAGGAAAGATGCCATTTTCCTACACAGGTGTTTTGAAATACTGGTAAAAAGTCTGGGCCTTCTCAAGAAAAAGGTGTTGTGATACCATGTTTGCATGGGATCATTTTCTTAGATATTTACCTGCAAACAGTATGCCACAGCTTGGGAAACATGAGGCAGGTGTATGTTGGAAGAATCCACTGTTCCACCTGCCAAGTTTATTTTAAATGTACATAGCATAAACAAGCTTGCAGTCCAGCTGGAGTGCCACAGTCAGTGTGGTGAAGCAGATAACACTTTAATTTCTTAAAGAAGCAATGGATGGAAAATGATCCCAGCAGACTAAAGGAAATTTATGACAAAAAGTTGGTGATTTTTGTCAAAATGATTGCATCAGTTTGGTGAGAAGCCCATCTTAGGAAATGGTCAAGGACATTTCTGCCCGGCATAGGCTGGGAGCCACATTCTCAGCCTAAAGGTAATTTTGGTTTCCTTGAACTTGTCTTTCAGTTCCCCGGCTAGGGAATGACCCATATTGGTGCAGGTTTGCTCCCCAAAGCCCATTTCTATTATTTCAGTCACACCTAGCCAAAACTAGATTTATGGACAGTAGACACCAAACATCTAGGTGACAACTGGATTTAGGGCAGCATCCTGTGTTCGCAGCAGTATCTGGGGAGAAGGCAAACAGGAGTGTGAGGTGATTTTGATAACAGTGTGAGGAGAAATACATCTCCTTATTCTCATTTGACATTTCTCAGTGCATCTTGTCTACTATCTGTCATCTAGGTTATAAATTGTCTATCACAGAAATTGTCTTTATTCTGGGTATAATACTGAGTCAAACACATTGCTGATGTTATAATTAAACTATACATATTTACATGTGGGGGAATGCCAAAGCCCGTAGTTGATTTAGTTGCTGTTTGAAAAAATGAACACATCAGCAGTGAGCTATTCTTTGTTCCAGCTCCGTAGACTTTATGTTTATTTATGAAATGAAGGCCTTGTGCTCAAGCCAGTCTATTAATGTGGGAGTCAATATGGCTAACACCAACAAGGAAATGGCCACAATCGTGCCATAAACTGTGTGAAAACACAACTCTTAGTAGGCTCTGTTGTTTTGGGTTGTGTGTAGTGTTACCCTCTTAAAAGAAGATAGTATGGCCATGGAGATTCACAAAAAATGAGAAGTTTATTTCAAGAACTTTTCCCCACAGGCCTTGCTCTCAGGTTATGTGAGTGAGAACAGCTACAGAGAGGGTTGAGTGACAGCAAATTGCACTCCAGTTGTAGCTCCCAATGGTTTGCTTTCAAGATGGAAGCAATATCTTTGGAGACTTTGAGGGTGCTGGTCCAGGGTTCTAGATCCGTGCAAATTGGTAATAGAAGATGAAGTGGAGAATGTGAGTTAGAAATTATCGGATGACAAAGATGTGAGAATGTGAAAGCACATGGAGATTGAGCATGGAATTCAGGATTATATGGATAAATTGGAGAAAAGTTCTTAAAATAGATAGAGGTTCTGTATTGAGAAAGGACTAATGTGCTGCATAAAAACTTTTATGGGGGAAACATAGGTTAAGTACCACTTTCACAGAAAGGGCCTTAGGATTTGCCATAGTTTATAAGATAACCAAGAGTCAATATTTTTAGGCTATGACAAAAAAACCCCAAGCATCACATTGGTACATAAAAAGTGATGCCTGGAAATAATCCTTCTGTTCAGAATGGATGTAGTGTTCAGTTTGGGCTCTGTATTGTGAGAAAGATGTGGAGAAATTGCAAAAGGCTTCTGAATGATGTGGCCTAAGAGAGACAGATGAATGTGATTATTTCAGAGAATAAAGGCAAGGAGATGATATGACAGCAGTCTTCAAGTATGGAAAATATAATTGTAGAGGAGAAGACAAAGTATTGCCTTTTATCTTCTCTCTGTAGACAAAACAAAGAACAGTGGGCTTTAATTTCAGTGAGGGGTATTAAAATTAAAGAAAGATTCTCTAAGGTCTTTTCTATAGTGAGAATTAATCCCACTTTCAGCAGCGGGTGGCCTGCTGATAATGTTGTCTTGGTACAATTCCAGAGCAGAGACATGAAAAAGCCTAATTTCCACCAGTGGCACTTACTCCTATTAATAACTGTTGATGTCAAGGCTACATTGCAATAAAGACAACTCATTTTGGAAACCTTGGACTTCTTTCTTTCAATTTTTAAGTTATTTCACTTTGGGAAAATGATCTATGAAACACCCACCTACGCAGACAATGACCACAGCCTGATGTGGTTCTAAATTACCATGAACGCTAAAGCAGGGTTTTCTCAGAGAACAGCCAACCCAACCATAATTGCAGTGAAGGTAATGGTGTCATTTTCATGCCAGCAGAACATATCCTACATTCTCCACTGAAGTGATGGATCCAAGGCAGTGAATAGCTGGTCATGCCTGGTAGTTATGGCAGCCTCAGGCTATGCTTGCTGTGCAGGAATGATGCAATCCAAAATGCTACGCTGTATTTGCAACTGATGCTACTCTAAAAGCTGTAACAAATAAGCATTTTAAATGCCAGTTCTCAGTGGAAAGCAGATATTTTGTTATCAAATCACGTTGATCTAATTTTTATCTTTTAAGTCAGGACAAATCCTGACTTCACTAGTTAAGCATAGCTGATCTGTTCCCTTTTTAATGTATAAGTTAACTCATCAAAGATAAATAACCGTTGCTAATCTCAACAGGGGAGACTGTAACAACACAAGGGGCTGTGGCTAACTGAGGAGTTTGCAGTCAGCAGCTCTAGAATGGCTGGATATCAGCAGTCTGGGCAAGTCAACCTCTCCTCTAAGTCAAGACTCAAATATTTTGCCATTCCTTTTAATTTGGTGTTATTTTTTTTTGGCTTTCCCTGCTAGCAAGTGTCATGTGATGCTGCTGGGAAAATATGCCAGAGTAATTCACCCTTGAGGCAACTGCATTTTGGGGAGGGCCTGAACAGGGAGAAGCAGCAAAAACATCCCAAGACATTTATTTTAGTTTTTATATGTCCAGGAGAATAATATCAATATATAAATTTTCTTCTCTTCACCTCACTTCTCCATTAATTTCAGGTCTGTTTCAAAGTCTGAACTTAATTTTAAGTTCAGCTTTAGCTGATTTGATTGATAAAGATAAATAATGTGCATGGGTAATGCTAAGCATTTGCTCAGGTACTACTCTGAAATTTGGACTGAAATCCCAAGGCTTTGACCCACCAAAAATTTTAGTTTGCGCTTTGCTCTTAGGGGGTCTGTTTATTGCAGGACCACTGTGGTCAGTGCAATTTTTTTTACCTCAAAACACTGTCTGCAAAGTGAGCTCAAGAAATTACAGTAACCATCATAAATTAAAAACTCTTTGCTAGCACTGAGGTCACTTTATACATCTGGCAGCATAGAAAACTTGTGGAGTTGTGAAGTTAATTCAGCGAGGATCAGGCCCATCTATCAAAAAAAGTAATTTCCCTGTGTGTTCATTCTCTCTTTGGTCTTGAAGTCTATTTTTGTCTTATTAGTATGAATGATCAGGATGATGTCTGCAGTATGTTTACACTGCCATCCAGAAGTGTGACTGCAGATGATAGTTGCATATCAGAGATACCTTTAGTCTATTAAGTTGGATAACTCCAATCACATAGATAGAACAGAACAATCCTCAACCTCTAAATAATTATCCAGGGTCCTGGCTCCCCTGAGCCCTTTTTTTAATGCACATGGCAAATACTGCTGGCATGAAAAGATGAAGAAATTGATAATGAACTTGGAAAGGGCAGAGAATAAATATAGCAATACTGTAGCTGTCATTAAAATGTTCCAGGCATGAAAAGTCCCATAAAATGCCACCAACCCTACAAAGCTATGAATTTCTGTTTTAAAACAGCAGCTGTTCTCTGTTATTCCTTCATTGCCACACGAGACTGTGAAATGCTCAGTAATGTCGAAGGATCAGTTCAATTCTTTTATAGGTCTGAAAAAGGTGTCTGGTAGTAGCAATCAGCATAGGCATCAAATGGGTGCTGTATCTTCCTGAAGAAGCTTTCTGGCACTCAGTGTCTCCATCTTCAAGTACACTGTGTCTCTTAAGGAAAAGATGTAGAATAGGAGGGGAATAAATGTGATAGAAAACATAACCAAGCCTCATGAAGGAGAGATGCACAGGACCTCTTGGGTCAGAAAGCATTTAATAACCTTTTCAAATGCTGGGGTCCCCACCAGTCTGACCTAGCAGCACCAGTGACTTCACAGATGACTACATGCAAATTGCTCAATTGGTATTCAGACATTCAAGTTCCTTATTTAACCTCTTTAGGAATTAAAAGAGATTCTGGCCTTAATGTCTTTAGATGAACAGCTGCTGTCTTCAGAATATTTCCTAAAAGTGAAAAAATGTCTCAATTGCTCTTTTCTTATTTCTGTGTCTAAAGTCCACTGTTTAATCCTAGATTATAATTGCATATTTTTCTCGTATTTTATCAGTTCCTTGCACTTTACTGAGCTCTGTATAACCACAGCTAGTTGAATTTCAATAGTCCGGTTCATTTTGCAAAGTAGCTAAGTGCAAGTGAAGGTCATTCCTGGAACATTGTTCTTAGCCTGTAATAGCACCAAGTATGACAGGAAAGTGGTGCAGTAGCTTGAAGAACATCCTTTGCCCTTTCTGGACAGCCCTTTTCATTGGCTTTTGGATTCAGGTGGCAAAGTTCCTGGGATGCAGAGTGGTAGTGCTTGGCCCAGAGGAGCTCAGCTTATTTCAGTGTCTGGCTGTTGGGACATTTTGTGCACAGAAAATGCTCAAATTACATAGAGCACATTGCATACAAGATATGGTTACCCATATATTTTTTTTCTGGTTTCCTGAAGACTTAATGGAGGCAGGAAACAAACAAAAATATGAAGTCCCCAAAATGGAAACCTAAATGGTGGGGGTTGCATGTGCTTTTACACAAATGCCTTCAACATGCTTCTGTTACTTCTCTTTAGTGGACACACAAGAAATTCTTTCCTGTGAGGGTGGTGAGACACTGGCACAGGTTGCCCAGAGAAGTTGTGGCTGCCCCCTCCCTGGCAGTGTTCAAGGTCAGGTTGGATGGGGCTTTGAGCAACCTGGTCTGGTGGGAGGTGTCCCTGACCATGGCAGGGGGGTTGGAACTAGATGATCTTTAAGGTCCCTTCCAACCCAACCCATTCTATAGATCTATGTCTTTCTATGTCCTTACAGCTGGCTGTTGGGGATGAAACGTTTGATGGTCTGGCTGCAAGCAATACGGCCTCAGCAGCAGTTGCTTTGCAAACAATGCCCAGGGGCTAATCAGGGACAGCAACACACATCTGCAAGGGGGTAAGTTATGTGTTGTGTCTCTAAACTTCTTGTGGCTCGCCAAAGTGTGAGTCAGGTCTTTGACTTGGATGCTAATCTTTACAAGAAGGTAAGTTTCCTCCTGGACAATCTACAAGTGTTTGTTTCATGCCGGGGTGCTACAGAAACTTGGCTTTGAGTGGGATGTTTTCCTTCATCAGCTACTATTGTTCCTCTTTTTTGAGTCAAATTCTTGAAAATCCATATCTGTTGTAATCCATAGTGAACACCCATTTGCTTGAAACCGGAGAATGACCTATAGTAACTCCTGAAGTCACTCTCAAGCAAGTGACCTACCATCTATGCCATGAGACTGCCAACACTACCTGCTTAAAACACCATGGTTTTTGCCTGCAACAAATGCAAAGTCCAGTGCTGCTCCTGTCCTGTAATCAGCTGAAATTCGGCAGTTGCCTTGCCACAAGTAGTCTGTGCTTTGATTGTTTAATAAGCACCATGAAGATATTTTTTTAAACTTAATCTACATCTGAAATGTATGTTTTTACTGGCTGCTTCAAAACTTGGAAGTTGGAACAAGCCTGTTGTCTTGCACTTCAATGATTTTTATTACATGGACTTTTTATAGAGTGTAATAACTTTTTCTTTTCTGAAGCTTTTTACAAAGATAAGCAAATGTTTCCTTTAATAAACAACAAGGTTCACATCACATTGCTATTCTGCATGCACTGTTTATTTTCTGTGTGTAGACATAACTGTGTATTCATTATTTTTGGGATGTGTTAACTTAGTCAAATGAGATGAAAAGGTATTTGGGTTTCTTAATGGCAATACACGTATAAAAAGCTTACATTAAAATGAAATCAGTATTGCTACAGTCTATAAATCAACATTTAAGAAAAATTGTTCTGTAAATATTCCTCCTTCTGCTCATAGTTTGGGAATAACCAGTATTTTTGCCTTCCAGGTTGTTGTAGATATTTTAACTAAAGGCCAAATAGTACTGTGGATTGTGTAGCTTAACTATTTATATAACACTACAAGCACAACTCTGATCTCACTGGTGTCCATGGAAAAAGAACCACTGATTTCGGTAGTAAATAATTTTAATCTTATGAAACTACAACTAAAAAGGGGTGATCTTTTTAACCGCTCACTACCTTAAAATTCTATTGAAAAAAACTCCCATAAAAATTTATTTGAATTAATGCTCCATAGAGTTTGGCTCTGATTTAGTGTCTAGAGATAGCTATCTTGAAATTGGTAATATTTGTCACAATTGTTTTTAAATTTGAAACTATGGTAATACTCAGTGTTTTAGGCAGCCATGTAAACACCATCTGTGCAAAATATTTGTAATTATTTACAAACAAAACAAATATCAGGGAAGTTTTTTCACAGCACCAAGTTGGCACACTAATCTAGCAGAACGTGTCCCCCAGTCCTGTCCATATGCTGGTTGTTCTTAGGTCAGTGACGTCCATGCAGTTCTGGGCTGGTTTTTTTGTGTGTGTGTAATTATTTTTGCTTACTTAAACAAATAAATAAGGTTGAAGGACTGTGCTAACCTGTATGAAGGGAAATGCCTGGTCATTCCTAAATCAATGCTCTTCCTTGGTACATAGAGGGGCTTTGACTCTCTAGGCAGCACACAGTTTAAGCACAGGTTTACCCTTGGAATGACAAAGGGTTTCTCTCCATCTGAGGTGCTATCTGTTTGCCTTTGGGTGAGGGGGTGCAGAACTAAGCCAAATGCTGTGCTTACGAAGTCCATAGAAGGCCATGGGGGCATGTGTCACCAAAAGAGAGGTATTTATGTGCATCATATATGCTGCCTAGAGTTTGTTTTCAGAACAACATCCCACCCACAGGCACCTTTATATACATGTCACTGGACAGCCATGACAGCATATTTGTAAAATCTTACCTGTGATAGTCCAGGCATTCCATTTGAGAGGCTGACTTACATTCTGCAGTATTTTGTAGGTTCTTAACAAAAGTGGCCTTCTCCTAGAGTTGTTACTAAGAGCAGTGAAAATTATCCACATGCCAAGGTACAAATCTCAGCCAGTGATACAGGTAAACCACAAAGTTGCATCTGTCCAGGTATTAATTGCATTGAGCATTTCCAGATGCAAAAGGGCCAGCGACCTGGCTGCTGACCTGGCTGCTTCTGCCAGACTGGCCCTGGATCCAGCACGACTTACCAAGTGCCAGCAGGACCACAGGCACCAGGAGGACTGAAGGAAGGCTGCAGCAGTCCATATTGCTGCTCTGGTGGGTAGCCTTCACGTCGTGATTTTTTCCTCCATTCTTTGTGTTGAAGATGTTTGCAGACCTACCAGTCTGTGCTGGTCTCCTTGTTCCAAGCTGCCACTTGAGGAAGGACAGCTGGAGCCTTTGGCTGCAAAATCATTACTGAATGATACAACCGGCTGTGGTAATTTCCCAGTGCTGTGGGCCCAATCCAAAGCTAGCGGCAGTGATCAGAGCCCCGGAGTGAATCATGCACCATCTGTGCCTGTGGGCTGACTGTTTGTGTATGTAAAGTGTTGGGTAAATATGTAACCACGGCACAGAAAGGCAAATCCCCCTCACCTGTGCAGAGAGGGGCAAGTCACACAGAATCCTAGGGGTTGGAAGGGACCTCGAAAGATCATCTAGTCCAACCCCAAGTGTTTGTATCCTCTTCACAGGTCTGAACAGGTAGGGCAGGTTATGATGGGGTGTGTGTTTCTAGCCAGAAAGCTCATAGGTGCTGCTGATCTGGCGGGCTGGGTGTGGAGGGGTGTATTTGTGATGCTGGCATCACCTATTAGTGTTTCTTACTGAAAGCTCGTAACAAACTGGAGGGAGATTAGAAAGAATCAAAGCCATGACTGAGTCTACTCTCAGAGTATGTTGGATGAAGCAGCCAGGTAGGGAGGAAACTATTGTTTCTTCCGGCACAGAATACTGAGTAGGACTGGAGGAAGGCATGTCTGATCTCTGCCCCCACCTCGGATCTGCTTAGTTCGCTTTCAGAGCATGGCGATGGCTACAACGTGGTCTCCTGATGTTGGATCTTTGTTTTGACAGAAGAGGCAGCATGATGAGACAGAGTCCATGGGAAAAAAATGAGGTGGGAAGGGGCTGCAGTCATCTTTGTGGTGACTAGGCTGTGGCAGTCATGGCATTAGCCAGAGCAGTGCCAAGAGGCGGTGTGTACCGCCGGGCCTGTACCGGATGGACACAAAGGTATGGCAGGTGGTTTGTGTGGCCTCACCATGTTTTTTCTGAGGAGCAGCATAGGGATGACTTCTGTGCTCCAAAGAGGAACCCAAAGCCTCTCTGGTGTGGAGGTGAGCAGATACACCTGCAAATCTGGGTGGCTCTGTCACAGAGCATCAGGAAAGCTTCCCTAAGTATTTCTCTGCTTCTAGCAGTATGTCATGGGCTTGTCTCCACTGAACAGTGTTAAAGTTTTCCTTCCATTTCCACCAAAGCACGTGTAGGCCACCAAAGGTAAATGCAAATATCTGAACAATTTTGTGTGATACTTCACAATAAGTGTATGAGCAGATGAACAGAGATGCCAAAATAAATGAATCAGAGCTTTTTAAACACATAAAGAAATTAAATGTGGGGGGTTTTTTTCTGTCTGAAGTCTTCTCTTATTTGTTGTACATGATGTCATGAGGGAATGGATAGCTTTTAATACAACTACTCTTATCTTATTCTGTTGGACCTCCTGGATACATCAGCTCTAGGTTCTGGGATCCCAAAGGGATACCAGGTGCATCCTAATCCAAACATTGTCAGGGGCTGGGATTAGGAGGGAAGGGACTGGGCTGCAGTCTGCTGTCTCCCACCACAAACAGAAGGACACTCTACCCGGGAACATACTGTTTAAACTGAGGTGAAGCATGTTTCTGTCATCCTCCTGAGAGTTTCTCAGCTTCTAACTGAATGCACAATTCTTAACTTGTGAAAGATGCATAACTCCAGCCGCTGGGCTTCTGTCACTAAACTATTAATAGTAAAGATATTGTAGAGGAGACAAAACTTTAAGAAAAGAGCTAATTGCTTATTCTTACATCTGGATTCTTTCTCTTTTGCTAGGCTGATTTCTGTCTGTCTATAGGTGGTGATGGTGGATCACAGGATAATGGGAAAAAAAATACACAATAATAGAAATACAGTGTAAAAGACCAATATGTCCTTACACAAACTGCTTGCATTTAATTACAGTTCACTTTTAACTCACTGGAACAAGTGAGATCACAGATTTTCCTCTTGGAAATTACTCTTCAGTCAGGAAAATGTGATCATTAGGAAACTTTTCCTGATTTTCTTTCTAAGGACTTATTTGCTTATTAACTTCCCGTTTCTTCAGATGCCTTCTCTAATCAATTTCTCCTGCTTCTCTTTGTTCAAATCCTTTATACTTGCAAACAGGGATAATAGTGGGGGTAGATTTGACAATTTGCAGCCCTTAAGCACTGCCTGACTATTTAATTTATATTTAGTTTTGTTTGTGTATTTTTTCCTTAGTTATCTTAAAACTGTGAAAAAAACTTAAATTCAGTAATATTATATATCCCCCCTGCTTTGTCTTTAAATAACAAATTGCATGTTTAAAACTGAAATCTTCTGTGTCAAATGTCATGGGAGAAACTAGTAGCTCTGCTTTAGAATATATGCATCGCTCAGTCATTCATAACAGCAGGTTTTACATTAGAAAATGTAATAATTATATTTAATCATGCTATAAACCCCCAGAGCTGTGCATAAATACAGTGCTATTTTCAGAGCTGGATCATCTATATCTTTCCATAATTTCAGGAGTCAGTGTATACCTGCTATTGATAACAGATTCTTAAAGGTTACCCCTTTCTCATATATTCAGTTTTCACCTGTCTTCTTTTTCTGGACTGAGTGAAAACAATTACAGGAATTAGGACTCTAGAATTACTGCTTAATGTGGAGATTGTAAAAGAACAAAAAAAGGTTAGACAGCCAATTCCCTGTACCATTACGAGAACTGGGTTTGTAAATCAACATTTGCACTTTTGATACTGTTTTACTTTGTTCTTAATTTCAATCCATAAATTGAAACATTCCTGGTATTTTTCCATCACAGCAGCTTTCTACAACCTCTCATTTCCCCAGTCTAAGTGAAAAGGTCATTACTAGATAGGAAGAAAGCACTGCCAACAACAAGAGGGCTTTAGCCTTCACTCTTCGGGTAACTCATCTCAGTGAAGCTCCCTGGGAGGCTTAATGCATAATACAAGATCTAACAAGCAAACAATAATTTGCTCAGACAAAAAACAAGAGAAGAAAAGACCAACCAAACAAAAATGGAATTTTTTTACATGGTACCTAATTCAGCTGTGGAACTGATGGATGCGATAAGTTCTGAAAGGGTTTGAGCAAACAGGGGAAAAGTCCGTTAGGGCTATAAAACACAACAGCAGCGCAACAGCAGTGCTCCTCTGTTGAAAGCAGAGTACTAAGAGACTTGGAGGAAAAGGGAGATATCTACTTTTAATTAATATTATTTGTTCATGAATTCAGCTGTGTGGATTGATGCACTTAAGAACGGAGGCCTATGGCCAAAGATACAAAATCAAAGACACAGAGTCAAAGATCTCATCCCTTCCCCCTTCTCCATTCCCCTTTCCTCTCTCCACGTTTCTTTATCTCATAATTAATTCTTTTAATTAGATCCTTGCAAAGAACAATATTGCTTGTGCTTCCCTCAAATCACACCAACACTGGCTGCAACTCTGTACAATCAGCTGAGAGCACTGCATAATTTATTGTACAAAAGCAGGTTTTCTTGTTGTGGATGTGGTACTGAAACTGTCTTGCATTAGAGGCAGGAATCTGCTCTGGTCTATATTTTCCCTTTTTCTCCCCACTATATAGATTATATCTCAAATTTACTGGAATTAAGTCCCAGACGCTGAATATCAACCTTTGATCACAGAAGCTGGCACAAGTAAGTTTCTTGTGAAGTTGTTTTCTTTCTTGGCTAGAGCAACTCCTTGGGAGGATGTTAATGAAACCTCCTTCTTCTGCACTGTTATTTCCCTGTTCACCTGCTCGCTCCAGCTAAAGGGAAACACCAGTGTGCTCTGTACCATCCTTTCAGCTCCTGCTGCTAAGGATTTCAAACTTTGAGATGTAAAGAGAGCTGTGTGGAGAACAGCACAGTGCAGCAGCTCCTCCTCACTGCCTCTTCTCCAGCTGTGCTCGGCATTTACACACTTTGTGAACAGGCATTTTGCTGATGCCATGAACTTGGCCAAGGCAGATGCTGTTCAGTGCAACCTACAACAACCAAGAAGCACCTACATGCAATGACAGAAGAGTGACGCAGAGCTGGCTGACAGAATCCAAATTCTGGCAGAGCCATACCGCTGATGAGTCAGTCCTCTAGAGAAGCTTGAAGGGGTCTTTGACCTCTGTATCCTTTTCCCCATAAGCAGACCATGGTAAAGATCTTGCTGAAGGTCAGAGAAGCCAGGCCACTCTCAAGCAGCAGAAGCATAATTTATTATTTATTGAGTGCAGGCATCGCACCAACATGCAGCAGTGAAAATGAGACGGAAAATTCAGGCATTATTAAACCGCTTATTCTTTCCATGATTCAGTAAAGCTGAAGCCTGACTTTGACTCCCTTTTTTAACTTCCAAAGTTTTTCTTTAGTCAGATATTTCAAGAGATCAGAAAAGATTTTATTTTTTTTCAGAGAAATTTGAAATCAGACAAATAATTTCTGTGGTTTTGTTTTTTAACTTCAGCAATTCTCATTGCAGAAATGCTGTGATCTGTGAAGCTTAGTATAAAGAGGCCAGAAGAAAAATTCATCCCTGGGGTATAAATTGTCTCCAGCCCCATCCAGCCATTGGTCCTACTGCTGGGACTGCCTATTTGCTTGCCAGTTGGTGTTCATGTAAACATCTGTTTAGGGAAATCTGATAGAGGTTATCAACTCTTCTCATGGCTGCTGAATACTGATGCATGAGGGACAGATTCTCCAAGGTGTGTAGGGACCCAGAGCTGCAGACAGGCACCCCATGCCTTTTCAAGAGCATGTAGGTCTTTTTTAAGTATCGCTGTAAACCTGTAGGACATGAAACTGCTACATTGGAATCAAACAAATCACACTATGAACTTCTTTCTGAGTTTTAGGTGTTAAACACCCTGAAAAATTTATCTCAGAGTAATGTCTTTGGGGGATTAAATCAAAATATACAGATGTAGAAGATTCATTGCTTTCAATATAAATACTCTACAGACCTCAGAACTCTTCTTCATTGTGCTGTCTTGCCCACGTCCAAAGTAATCTGTACAGAGTTAATGGCATTAGATTTCTTTGTATGGCAACAGCTGCCTCTGGGAAAAATATATAAGAAACAGAATAAATTCAATTATATTCCATGGATGGCCATTCATGTCATATCAGGTAATTGAGTCTGCAAACAGGATTGAATGAGGTTTCCTGTCTTTATGGCAGAATACAGAAAGCATGCAGAACCTCCCTGCCAATTACAAATAAATATAGGAATATTGAAAGAAACACAAGATGAAACCTGATATAGGCAATTACTTCCATATATCTTTATTGGTGTGCTATGACAATTCGTGAACACCTATCTAAAAAGGCATTTCACAGCTGCTCCCAAATATGATCCAAGCTGTTACAGTGGTTTTATACACAGTGTCTCCTTTTTCAGCAGTAACCACTGAAAAAACCTCTCAGATGATATGAAGATTCTTTAGAAAAATCCGTGCTGGGATGGATTCTCAGACTACTTTCTCACTGAAGCAAGAAGCATGTTTTTGAAAGAGCTAGAAGGGGAAAGCACAGACTTAGGATCAACTTCCTCGGGGCTGGGGCCACAGTTGAAAATGAGGTGCTTCAAGCCAGAACTAGGGATTCTGTTTTAAAGATGCTTTTTTCCCAGTACTCTTCTATCAGTGACTCCCAGATAGCCAGTGTTTCCTAGAGCAGTGAAGACTTTTCTCCTCTTTCCTGACTTAATAACAAAACAGAGATTTCTACCATCCCTAAAGATGTTTTTACTCTCATCCTTATCAATTGTAAAGTCAGCAAAGCCCAAAGTAATGGGCGGGTTAACGCTGCAGCAAAAGGCTAAGCTCATTTTTTAACCTATAGAGACTTATGGTTTGTTTTGATGTTAGAATTTGGAACTTGTTTATGTGAGATGTGTGTAGCTGGGAATGGAAATAGCTTCTTTTCCTGATATGGCTTAGAATTATCTCTGAAGCCAGCCTATATAGAAAAGCTCAGGTGAGCCTCATTCATTTGTAGAGAGACAGCAGAGGGAAATATGTCTACAAGAAAATATGATTGCAAAAAAGCATTATGGAAATCTCACTGATGTAACAAAAATAAGTCTTTTGAATATAATGCAAAGGGATTTATGGGTTGTCCTCTGCAGTTCTGAAGTCATCATATACTACTTTCAGTCTCCAAGAAAACTTGCCACCAAGTGGGAAGCAGGATTCCTGGTCAAGTGCCATACAACTTGTGCAGGCACGTAGCATGTCTATGTATCCTGAAATGTCAATTCACAAAAACATTCCTTCATTTTTCTTTGTATTGCAAAGGAAAACAAAATCAGGTTTACTATGAGTATTGTAGCTGCAAACTTAAACATATAAGTGTTGTTATTTCTCCACAGTAAATGTGAAATGTAAATCTCTGAGCTATTGGATGTTGTTAAATTCTCTCATTCTATCTAGCAAGTTGTACAATGATATTCATTTTTAAAGTAATTTAAAGAATTCTTTATTCCTTTTTCTACTGTAAATGACTAATTTACCCCTCTGGCAATTAGAAAGAACTTGATGGTTTGGTTTTTTTTAAGATACAAGGAAACAGATAGAAACAATTGTGTTTGACTGTTTGGGTCTGAGTTTGGAAGGAAGAATCAGTCAACAACAAGTTTGCAAATGTGTTTTATTAAAAGGTTTCTACCATTTTAATAATCATTGCCTGGGATTTTTAAATTATTCTTCAACAGTATAGCCTGGATATTGTAATAAATTGGAACTCTGTTTGCCTTCAAGTTTTAATTCTGTTTAATCCTCGTTTCTTTGTTTAACTTTTGAGGGAGATGATAACAAAGAGTCAAAAGAAAAAGCAGCACACCAGGAAAACATGTCTTAAGCACTGATGGATGGTTTACCAAGATTTTTTATGGCTCATAGACTCAAAGCCAAGGCCTATCTCTGTTTTATAATCTCAGTACAATGCATATCTTGCATATAACAGATAGCAGTGATAACTATGAAAATCATTACATCATAGGAAAGCAATCAAGAGCTCCACAGTATTCAGCCACAGAAATGCGGTAAGTTAGTAGAATTTGGGCTATAACCTCATATATGAAAAAGAGAAAATAACTCTCCTTTCTTTTTTTCCCATTCATCTACCTTTTTTCTGACAGTTTGTACCATGTTCATACCTTAGAGAAATATTCCGAATATATGAATGCAGTAATTCAGTTCAGCAATTTCAAGTTTTCTCTGAAACATGCCAAATGGTGTTGCACCTTTAGTTTATTGAGCATCTTTAAAATCTTGACTAATTTGCATTTTTTATAAAGACTAAGACCTATTTGAACTGCCTATGAAAGTGCAGGAGATACATTATCTGCCAGCAAGAGTGAGGGGGAATTTGATGTATGAATTAGCAGGAAAAAAGAAANCTGCACTGATACTTCAAGACTTGATTAAGTCCAGGGTGTGTTAGGGCTGAGAACAGACCTCTGTTCTCTGGCATGGCATAGGCTGAGTGAAAAAGCTGGTAGCAGGACCTCCTGGTGCATTTATCTTCTCCCGAGGGGACAGGTAAAAAAACCCCAGTGACCCTGGCTTCTCCAAAGTCTGGCTGGTGAATAGGAAGGAGATTCTCTCCATGAGCCTGGACATTGATTTCACCTGCATGACAGTGGCAATTCCTTTGTGCTCCAGTGTGTGTAACTTTCTCTGTCACCAAGAAGTGGAGGAGAGCGTTACATCATTTTTCTTTCTTAATATTCTTTATCACACAGCTGTAGAGTAAACCAGTAATTTCAACCTTTTTGATATTTAGACCACTCATCAATTTCCTAGGAAGTGTGAGGACCCTGTTCAAGGACTCTGTGTGAGCTGGTGGTAGGCTGCTTTTTCTTAGTTCTTTTCCTGGGACCCCTACAAATAGCCCCTGGACCTCTAAAGGGGCTGCAGAACAAAGATCGTAAAGTCAAGTTGTAGGTATTCGAGGTGAAGATTTTTCGGGTTTTATAATAAAAAACTTAGCATAAAGGAGCCCAAATGTCTGATTGCCAATGAATGGTCATTGTTTCACAGTCTGTAAATAATCACTGTTAAAACAAGTAAGAGAAAAGCACTGAAAAGAGAGAAGAAGCAGAGAGAAGCAAACCATTCTAACAAAAGCCAAGAGGCAAAATGCTGCTTTTAACCTAGGGACTCTCAGTTTATTTTGCTACCAGTTCAATTAGCAGTGATAGCTGCCGGGTCAATTGGCAACAGAGGAAATAAACTCTGCTAAGTAACATGATAGAGGAGGAATCCCTCCGTCTCCGCCTGGTGTTTTAGTTGCTGTGGAAGAAGATTCATAGTTTGATTCAAGGATCCTCACTCAGAAAGGTGATGCTGGTTCACAGTGCTCTTCGCAGCCTTGCTGCTAGGTTGCTTTTCTGCCATTTGGCCCTAAGGTTCACCGGAGAGGTTTCCAGCAGGCTGGCTGGCTAATCAACCACCTTGTGTGCTCCCCTGGGACATCCACAGGGAAGTATCCAGGGACCTGTTTATTTTCTGGTGCTGATCTGGATCCTGATCAGATCTCAAAATGAGAAAAAAAATGCATCTATAATTCTGAATTCAAGACCAGCTGTGTGAGAAGCTAAATCTCTGAGTGCTGTCAGGAGTATGCTGTTGAAAAGTCCCACATCCAGAGTTGGTAGTTAATAATGACAAAGACCAATAATGAAAAGAGGGGAAAATAATCAATGTTTACAGAGCTTAATTAGATGACAACAAAAAAAGTATAGCTAACCTATTTTCCTCTTCTCTCTCAGGTATTTTACAAAGTGGAAAGAAATCAGTCATCTACAAATGTACAGGTTTAAGATCTGAATTCAATTTTTATTCTGAATAATAGAAGTAAAACATTCTTTGAAATAACTGAAATTCTGTTCTATGCTTTCAGCAAGCCTTAGCTCAGGAGGGTCACACCAAAGTCATGTCCCTCTGTACCAGCCTTATATCCTAAATCCTTTCTTTGCCACTGGTCACTGTCACAGGCAGAATACTGGGCTGTGTGGACCTTTGAGTCTGACACAGAAGGGCTCCTAAATTATGTTATTGAGATACATTTCCTCTTTAGTTGATGTCATGCAAAATATTTCTGTTTGCTTCAAACGACCTAACTATTGATCCCAGGAAAGAGGACAGTCTGTTCTGGATTCTGGAAACACCAACACCTTTCGCATGGGGGAGCAGTCCCTGCAGAAGGTAAGCTGTCATGTATTTCATAACTGGACCTTCTATATGAGGCACAAACAGTTTGCCCAGAAAGGCAAAACACTGCCTGCCACACTGCACCATGTGCCCACTCATGATAACCTGACCAACAGGATACTAAGTAGGATTAAATGTTTTCCTCTTCAGCAGAATACTTCCAAACTGAATAGGCAGCACTCAGTAATTACAGGCTAGAGTGTATTAGCCCCTGTGGTGAGGAGTGCAGTCAAACAGTACTTCACAGTGGATTATTTGACCAGAAACTCAACTATTTGCTGAAAGCACTGTACTACTGCACTTTACACCAGCCTGGATCTGCCTCATAACTCAGTGCAAGAACTTTTTTCATAAATGGCATAAATTTCTTAAATACACTGATTCTGCTTGACTGTTCATTGAGATTCAATTTGGGTCTGTAGCTGCTCTGCAAACAGATCATCACAAATGTTTGCAGTCTGGGCTCCAGTTCCAGTTTCTCTGATTGGAAACATTGGTCTCCTGGATTTTGAACACCGCTCCTTTCATAGAAGTGTTCTGTCACTAAAATCAAAACAGTAACATTCATGTGAAACTGTTGTAAATGAGGGGACAATTCCATGAGTCGGAAAATCCTTTCTTTCTTCTCCCTGGTTTGACTGGTTGGCCTATTCACTGAATGATTTTTTTGTTTCCCAAGTGGAAGTAATTTCTAAAAATAAAAAAACATAAAACCACAAAACCTTGAACACATAAAGCCTGTAAATGTACAAACTTAACCCCAAACTGAGTCACCCTGTGCAAGAAAATAAATAAAGAAATCTAAACACCAAATTGGCAATTTTTGCTTAATGTCATCATGGTTGCTGGTAAGTGGTGAGGAGACAATAATATCTGGGCATGTAATTATGTGGACATCAGTTTGGTATGGACAGTCCCATTTCTATTCTATCAAATGAAGCCATCAAAGGGATGAAGAAAACAAGGTACTTCAGTTCTCACCCATCTGCAGGCCTGTTAAAGCACAGTCCACAGGTTAAGCTCCAGTGCCCAACCCTGCACCCACTCCCTTGAGATATTAAGTGAAAAAAAGGTGCAAGCAACATTCATCCATGGACCCATTTGTTACCAAAATGAGCGATAAATAACTGGCCAAGTTGAGTCACAGGGAGCTGGATCGATCCTGACCTCCAACCACACCACAGAGGGGTTGACACTGCCCCCCTTTCCCTGAGCAGTAGCTGTGGTATCATTGCAAAGATACAGCCCTGATGAAGCACAAGTGGAAGTTCCTTAGTGGGAGTTCTGCTACCTGTAACTTTCTGATTTGCCCCATCTGTCTAGTGTTGGAAATAGTTTCAGAGTTGCATGGAGAAAACAGTCAAACCTTTTTTATTTTCTGTAGCCTTCATCGTCTCAATACAGAACTTGAGTACATGGCACAGCTAGACTTTGAAAAATTATTTGCTGTGTTTAATAATGAAAGCATCAAAAAGACCCTGTGTCATGAGCTTAACAGAGTTTCACTGTGGTCAAAATGGGAACACTTGACATGTGTACATGCTTTATATTGGGAACTACTCCAGATTGCAAGAGAGGCTTGAAATAGGTTTTACAGATATCATTACCTGCACGTCCCGACTGCGACAGATCACTTCAGCCCCTTTAGTCTTTAGTCTGCAATCAGCATTATCTACCCCAGCCCAAGAGCTCTCAAATGAATAACAACACTCCTGTTACATATAATTTGTCTGTCCAGATATACCCAAGTTTTCACAGATGTGGTTTTATCTCCCCGTACTTCAGGGTGCCGTAGAAACATCCATGCAGTATTTGATAGAGAGGAAGTAACTCCCAGGGTGTTAAACCTCCTTCTGTTCTTTGGACTGATGATTTCCTGAGGTTGTCCAGTTGATGCAAATCACCACTCTCAGGTGAAGCAGGGGTTGTAATAACCTTATTACCTTGGCTATGGTGCAGGGAATTGCCTTTGGTGCTAATGTGCAGCGCTGCAGGCATGCTGCTAGAACAGGTAACATGTTCAATATTTTTGTATTCAATACTTTGTCTTTCTAATGATCTGAATACAGTGGTTCCTTCTGGAAAATAATACCATAAGCAGTCAACCTGGGTCTTTATCTTTAAGAAAACCAATAATGGATTTGAATGCAATTTCTTTCTATTTTTAATGCTTTATGCATTTGAACCAGCTGTTTTTAAGGGATAATACTCAAATACCAGGCAATGATGTATTTTTCGCTGGCTATTTGTTGCTCCTTTCACTGCTGAATAATTTTCAATATGCTGAGCAACAATATACTGAAAGTTGAGTCAGCTTTATTTGAAGGCCAGATAAAATTTTCCAGGCTGAAACTTTACTGTTTTTTACAATCAACAATACTAATAACCATATTGGAAATATTATAATACAAAATAGATTGTGTTGTGAGAAATGAGGCCAGATGGGACTCCAACTGTCAGCTTCAAAGAGAAAACATTAGGTTCAGATTAAGATGTTGGTTATGTTTTACTAAAAGTTTTGCAATAATTAGTTTCAGACTTCTAAAACTACTATCACTTTTAATTTAGAGCTTAAATCTAAAAGTTATCTTTGTGCTTAATTTTAAGCAGCAGAAGTAAGAACGTCTTACTGTATCTGGACCACTCCTAATTGCATTCAAGCACAACAGCATGTTGAAAGTCCTTGTTAGTGTGCCACTGAGTATAGTTTAGTGTGTGTCCACTCAGTAGCACAGTGGAAGATATCACAGTCTTCTCTTCACATGTTTTTGTGCATGAGGGTTTCAGTTTCCTTCTTGGCGTTGCATCCCATGTAGTTCTGATCAGTTTTTTGATGGATATTGTCCACTGAAAATTGCTGATTCAATAAAGTGAAAATTCTCTGCAGGAACAGGTTGTTTCCAACACAATTTCCTGATTTCCAAATAGCTTACAAATATTGTTACTGTATTCTATTTTATGCACATACTAGGGTGAAAATTGAAATTATTAATTTTTAATTGTATCAAAATAAATTGTTTTGCTTGATCCAAAGCTACATTTTTAGAAATTATTTATCTTGAATTTGTAAATCTTTATACATCCTTCCAGTTGCAACTTAAGGTGGGGTTAGACAATTTTTGAAAATTTTTACTTCCCCCACAGCAGTCCCAAGACAAACCAGTCACCTGAAGACACATCTCATATTTGTCCCATGGCAAATCTCTGTCAGGGTTTTCACTTGCCCTTGTTCCTGCAACAGTGAAGCACAGATTCACCAGCCAGTTTAATTTTCTGAAAATTTATGCACTGGGATTAAAATGTTCAAGCCTAGCTGTTCATAAAGAGACATGTATATCCACACTTAGCACTTAAGTAGGTGGCCTCATTTTCTGAAGTACCAACTATTTATCCAGAGGCCATGTTTATTTAATGTTAGGCACTCAAGTGTGGTGTTCCAGCCTTACCTCTTTGAAGTTCGTGATATCAGAAGAAATAGCCTACCCTATTGTTTATGCTAAATGTAGATGGAAATCACCCTGAGAACTATACTGTACACAAAGTAGAGACAAGAAAGACAGACACAAACTCATCATTTAGGTGTTTTATGTGATTGTGCTGTTTGGGCTGTCCCCTTGTTCCTGATAGTCAAGCACAGAATGTGATGCTCTGTCTGTGACTGAGCAATGATTCTGATCACTGCAAGAAATGCAGAAGTTTCTAGCAGCTTCATACAGGCAACAGGAAAAATGAATAAAAACTAAAGACAGAATGGCTGGTGGAGGGCTATATGTATTCTTATCAAGCCCAGGGTTGTGCAGAATGCTGTAAACCTGAGGATTTTGACAGAAAAATAAAGGTAATCCTCTTCAGTCAAGGCTGATGTCTTGAAATTACATATGCTGTGGGCAAATCCCATTTTTAGATAAGTCAGTTTTGATTTAATGTGTTTCTGGTATTGATGATTCCTGGTATTACTATTTACCATAAAAATTATGATGACATCATCTTTATAAAACACCAGCAGCACAAGCAGCATATAAAAATATTCTTTAAAAAAATTCTTCCTTGTAGCTATGTTGGAAGGCTTAATTTTTAATGCACTTGATTAAAAGATGCCACACAGCTGAATATTATGAGCGGTTCTTGTGACACAACAGTCACAATCTGCTTTCTTTTCTTGTGGTTCTAATGAAATGAGCTGCATTTTCTTCCCACAAAAAAATAGAAGAGCTTTCTTCAGTTTCATAATTTCTTAGCAGTTAATGTACAGCTAAAAATAGCAATGCTTACAGTAGTAAAAAATACTGCTGTAGTGTGAAGCCTTGGAAAACTTATACCTTGCAATGCACATTTCAGTGACTGTGTTTTGCAGCTGCCATCAACAGTTTTTCTGCAAGGGAAGAAGATGGAGAAAAAAGCTAAAAGTGTTGGTGAAAGGGGAATGTATCAGCAGGGGAAGATGTGGGGCTTAATTTCATAGAGCTGTCCAAGTCTCTTTGTCCTTTACCACAACTACTGTGTGTGAGCATGCTAACTCTGACACACAGAACGATCATTAGAAGAAACCACCTATTACCATACCATCACCTCTCAGCTCAATGCTGCCTTATCTTTCAGCTGTAGTGTCACTCAGTGTGAGGGTTTTCCTTCAGGTTCCTGGGCAGACACTGAAATCAGCAGCTCTTGTTTCAGGGGTTGGGTCCTGCTCCACCCTGGGAGCACCCCTTCCGAAAGCCCTGCTGTGCTCTGTGCACTTTTTGCCTTCCAGGAGGAAGGCAAAACAAAGGCAGCTGCTAAGTTCAGTCCAGTGTTAAACTACTGACCTACAAAGCTTTTGTTGTTTTGTTCTCAATTCAGGCAGGGGGTTGGTATGACTAACCTGTCACAGTTTTGAACGTACCATAGGTGTACAAAGTGACAGCACCAAAGCTTTAGTATTCAGGACCATTAGACAGATCAGTCCTTGTGAAGTTCTGAATTAATCTGCTGAAGGGCTGATCGTAGATGTATCCATCTATGCCCAATGCAGGCTGCTGGGGGGGATGGAGAAGGGGAACACTGCTGCAGCAGCTGGCAGGAGCTAAGAATAGATTTGTTCCCTGAGATTCAAACACAGGGAGTGTCTCCATATGCAGGTTCAGCAAGGTTTGTTTTGGAGATGGGACAGATGCCCCCTGCCACAGCACTCTCCTGCCACTGACCCTGGAGAGGTGTTAATGTCCCTTGGCAAATGCATTTGCTTTTCTGCTTTTGCAGAGGAACTAAACTGGCAATACCAAATCACAGACACTTCTGGGGAAGCAGCAGCTGCAGCAGCTTGCTGAGGCAAGGCAGATGTGACTGAGACCCTACTTCAGACTTCATGGGAAACTTTTTTTTTAAACAGAGAAAAATATATTTTTCTGATGATCTAGTACACTGTTAGGAGGAAATACAAATGTTTTCTCTTACATTCATCTGTCAGGCCGGAAGATCCTGTTCCTACATGGGCTGACCACTGATGCCTTTAGGATCCAATACTTCCAGAGACCTTGTGACAGACACAGGCCTGGAGAGCTTGTGTTGGACACAAGCCCTACGTCCCTTGGTGAAACAGTGACTCAGACTTGGGGTTGCTAAATTCTCTTTCCTCCTTTCTCCTGCAAGGAGTGTGGAGGGTGTACAGAGACCTGAGCCCTCTATAGTTGCCAGAACAGTTATGGGGTCCTGCTGGGGAAGAGTGGGCCACTTAAACACTGTCTGCAGTTTACAGATCATCTCGAAGTTTCTTATGTTTATGTTGTGTCAGAGGTGAGCTTATCTCTCCTAGAGAGTGGAGATGGGAGAGCACCTTTGACTGCAAAAAATGGGCCAAAGCAACTGGGAAAGGGCAGATTCAGGAAAAAAAAAAAAAGAAAAAGCAAAAAAGAAAGAAAGAAAAAAATATCATGAGAAGTGGAGAGAGAGTGAGAAGGTTAGTCAGTCCCAGGAATGTGTTATCTCTAGAAATTTGGTGTGTTACCTTCAAAACTACTTTTCTAATTGTTCATTATACACACATATAATTTCAGTCTCAGGAAAATACGTGGTTCTCTTTCAGGAAAGCCTCAGCATGAAAGTCTGGTTCACTGTATGTTGTATCATCTGTAAGTAATACACAACTAGGGAGGATGCCAAGGGCTTCCCCTCTATTTCTGCTTAGTGTGATCCTCCTGGAGGCCTTGTGCCTTTGTAATGCCCCAGTTGCATTCATGACATCTATAGCCTTGAATCGATGAAGCTCTAGGTCCTGCGATTACAAAGAAGCTCTCTCATGATCTGCACAATTTTGTTGATTTCCCTTTGGCTACTTTGAGGGGAGGGGGGAAGACTAAGTTAAAATACAAGTCTTTCAAGCATCAAGGAGTTCAGGCTGGGGCCTGAGGCAGACCACAACTCCTGTACGGAGGGGAGCTGGGGCTTTGCTGCAAGGAGGGACATCCCAGCAGCACCTTGCTGTCGGCTATCAGAGAAGTGACAGCCAGTGCCATTTTACTGTTTGGAGGCACACAGTGTCACAGGAATCTGCTGCAGGCTGACATTTATGCTGACACCCCCATGTCAGAAAACTCACAAGGTATAGAAGACACTGACTTTGTGAATTGTGCCAATCCAGGAGTTCCTTGTGCTGGCCTGCATTGCACGTGAATGGAAAGCCTTTCAACTGATGTAAATTGGCATTATCTTGGCAGAGGAGGAGAAGCAATAAAAAATAATTTGTGTACATTTCCTGGGAACACCAAGATGGAAAAAAGACCACATATAGGGTCTTTTGTGCAAAGTTTGATATTCTGCAGGACGGGACTGTGAATCTCCCCAACCAGCTCATTTACCCAATTTGCCAGTTGGCTGCTGAAAGTCTACAAAGTGATGATGATGTCTCCTACACTGTTATGAGTTTCTGGAAGGGGATCTGCTGGTGCTATAAGATGGGAGCCAGCTGCCTACAGAATGTTCCAAGTCTTTCCCTGCAATTGTGGAAACTGTACATTTATTGCTGCTCATTTCAAGTGTGTTATGAGCTGCAATGCTACCAAAGGGTACTAAGCTTTTGGGACTAAGCTTCTCCTTCCTTTTGACAATGGATACAACAGCGTGGCCATGGGTGTGGACAGACCTGAGGTTCAGGAAAATATGTCAAGTAAGCATTTCCTCTATGTTCTTCAAATTTTGTAGCAGAATTACCTCCATGATGTCTACATTTTTCCCTGTGTTGGTGGGTTCCCTGATCACTTTTTACAAGAAGGGTTTTGCTTGTAAAACATCATGGTCACAGTATCTGTGGAAGAAAACAGCAAAAGAAGGCCTCACAATGCACAGTAAGCAGTGTCTGCAGGTGTGTTTTTGATATGGTTATTTTTTATAAAGAACAGTGAAATGTGATTTGGTCTGTGTGACATAGATAAGGACTGAGTGTGGAGCATCCTGTGTTGTATGTGCATAAAGGTTTGTGGGATGGTTATTAACCTTGGTAATATACAGGGTAGACATGATCAGCCTGCTACAGAAACTCCTAGACTTGACCAGTTTGGTCACAAAGAATCCCTTTCTGATGTGAATAGCAAAACAATATAAATATGTGCAGTGGAACCTGAACAGCAAATGATCCTGTTAAAGAATATAGATTTGGTCAACTTAGGCACTGCTGGAGCTGAGAATTTCAGGAGTTCAATTGGAAAGGTATCAGAATATCACATAGATACTTTGGTGTTTGCGCTGGCTATTACTGCTGCTGTTGCTTTCTTGTGTCTCACACTGGAGAAAGGAAAAAAATAATGAAAAAGAAAGCAAAAAGAGACTTTTTAAGTTGATGTCACTGACAAGCAAAATATAATACATGAAAAGGCCAAATTTGCTAGGAGGTGCCAAGAACAAGGGCAGACAGCTGAAGCTTTTATTACTGCAGATCACAGTTTTGCTGAACGTTGCATATATAGAATGTTAAAAGAAGAATTAATAAAAGGCAGAATAATTTTTGGCAAAAGACACAACCAGTTCATCAGCACAACTTACGCTTGGGCCCGGATTGCTCGCTAACAGCAGCTTGAGCAAAAGTGATGCTGACCTATATACTGGCAGCACAGAAGAGATTGCAGCAGGCCAGTGAAGAATAGGAACACAAACATGAAAAGAGCAGCTGCAAGCACTTTTAATATCAGACATAGTGCTCAGTGAGAGAGAAAAAAAGTCAAGAAAGTTCAACAGGAGACAAGATGGAAAAGTTGTGCAAGACAGGGCAAAGCACCATGCCACACAGGTCATAAAGTCTCTCTGAAGACTTAGAATGTGAAAGATGCAACAACGGACATGTCAGAGCAAGCTAGGGTAGCAGGGAAATGATCATCAAACCCATGTTTCTATCTCTTAACCTAAAAGGACAATACTCTTTTCAAAATGCACATTAAATAATGAAAATCTTGCATTTAAAATGAGAATATTTGACAGCAGCTCCTACAGTTTCACTAGAAGATTAGAGCAATAGGGTTTGATATGGACATATGGGAAGACCAATCATTGAAAAATTCAGTGTGAAACATATTGCTGTGAGTTTCTAGTTTGTATATGTATCTATACTCCCCACATTTCACAGAATCACAGAATTCTAGGGTTGGAAGGGACCTCGAAGGATCACCCTGCCAGAGCAGGGTCACCTACAGTACATCACACAGCAACGCATCCAGGCGGGTTTTGAATGTCTCCAGTGAAGGAGACTCCACAACCTCTCTGGGCAGCCTGTTCCAGTGCTCTGTCACTCGCACAGTGAAAAAGTTTCTCCTGATATTCACATGGAACCTCCTATGCTCCAGTTTGCATCCATTGCCCCTTGTCCTATCATTGGTCGTCACTGTAAAAAGCTTGGCTCCATCTTCCTGACCCTCACCCTTTACATATTTGTAAACATGGATGAGGTCACCCCTCAGTCTCCTTTTCTCCAAGCTAAAGAGACCCAGCTTCCTCAGCCTTTCCTCATAAGGGAGATGTTCCACTCCCTTAATCAGCACCAAGTAGTCTGGTGTGAGCATGGATTGTATACAACAGTCTGAGAGGGCGTTCACCCAAAACCAGTCATGTGTATTGGGTTTACGTGGCAATGTTTTGGTAGCTGGGGGATTCTCTGTGAGAAGACACAAGAAGCTTCCCCCATGGTTGACAGAGCCAATGCCAGTCAGCTCCAAGATGGACCCACTGCTGGACAAGGCCAAGCCCATCCGCAACAAGGGTCACGCCTCTGTTGAACATATTTAAGAAGGGGAGAAAAAATGCTGCAGAACAGCAATTGTAGCCAGAGGGATGAGTGAGAATATGTGAGAGAAACATCTCTGCAGACACCAAGGTCAGTGAAGAAGGAGGGGGAAGAGGTGCTCCAGGCACCAGCACAGAGATTTCCCTGCAGTCTGTGGTGAAGACCATGGTGAGGCAGGCTGTCACCCTACAGCCCATAGAGGTTAAGGGTGGAGCAGATATCCACCTGCAGCCTGTGGAGGACCCCACGCTGGAGTAAGTGGATGCCCGAAGGAGGTTGTGATCCTGTGGGAAGCCCACACCAGAGCAGGCTCCTGGCATAACCTGTGGACCCATGAAGAGAGAAGCCCATGCTGGAGCAGGTTTTCTGGTAGGTCTTGTGACTCCTTGGAAGGGACCCATGCTGGAGCAGTCTGTCCCTAAAGGGTGCACCCCATGGAAAGGATCCACGCTGAAGCAGTTTGTGAAGAACTGCAGCCTGCAGGAAGGACTCACATTGGAGAAATTAATGGAGGACTGTGTCATGTGAGAAGGACCCCACCCTGGAGCAGGGGAAGAGTGTGAGAAGTCATCCCCCTGAGGAGGAAGGAGCAGCAGAAACAATGTGAGATGAACTGACCACAACTGCCATTGCTCGTCCCCCTGCATCACTCAGGGGAGGAGGTAGAGAAATCAGGAATGAAGCTGAGCCCAGGAAGAAGTGAGGGGTGGAGGAAGGGTGTTTTAAGATTTGGTTTTGTTTCTCATTACGCTACTCTTATTTGATTGGCAATAAATTAAATTAATTTTCATTAATTGAGTCTGTTTTGCTTTTGATGGTAATTGGTGAGTGATCTCCTTGCTCTTATCTCGACCCATGAGCCTTTTGTTGTATTTTCTCTTCCCTGACCACTGGAGGAGGAGGGAGTTATAAAGTGGCTTGGTGGGCACCTGGCATTCAGCCAAGGTCAACCCACCACAATGTGAAACAGGATGATGACCATCAGGGGGATTAAACCATTTATTTTTTCCGAGACTCAGTAACTGACTTTCTATACATCTCTGGGAGCTACCCTGGATATAGGCAGTAAAACCTTTTCTCACAAGTTCTTGGCAAATATCCTTCCTGGTACCAGGACAATCATTTTAATATGATGATACAACCAAGCTATGGACTCATGGACATTGTTGGACACAGCTACCATAAGTTTAAATCTTTTCTTCCAGTCTGTTTGTGGCTCCAAGTGTTGGCAAGGGAGATAGCTCATCCCCAACATCTATAGGTATGTCTCTTCCCTCATCTCAACTCCTGGTTGAAAACAGAGTCTGCAAAATACACTGCAGGAATCTGGGTGTGTAGTAAATATCTAGACTCTAAACAACCATACCATATTATAGGATTCTCCTTATAAGAGCTTCCTTGACAGCAAAAAAGCACCATTTTCTGATGACGCAGTTTTGCTACTTGTAGCCTCCAACAATATTTAAGTCGGAAGGGATGCCTCTTCTTTCTAGATCATGTGATTCCTTGAATATTCATCATACCTCATTACCAAACTTGACCTTCAGCTTCCTCTTCACATTACCTACCACTTTCATATTCTCCTGGTTGTTATTCCCAGGTTGTAGAAGACTTTCCTGGGATAGGAAAACCACACCAAGGCAAGAAAATGTCAGTTGATGACTTTAGATAGCTCTCTTTGTGGAAGAAGAGTCCAATCACAGAATCACAGAATCACAGAATTCTAGGGGTTGAAAGGGACCTCGAAGGATCATCTAGTCCAACCCCCCTGCCAGAGCAGGGTCACCTAGAGTACAAGTCTTGCTGAAGTCTTGCAGTTTACAGGGAACAAGCTCTGCACAGCAGTGTGTTGCAATTTAAGGTGAATGGGAATGCAGGCAAGGCTCTTCTGGCTTCTCTTTGAGTGGCAGAGTCAATGTGGGCTCAAGCACAGACACAAACTTCTGTCACAATCATACTTCTGGGGGGAAAGAAAAAGGGTGCTCAGAATAAATGAGATCCGGTATCAGCTCCTCATTCAAAATTAGTTTCAACAAGGTCAATCCAATACATGTGCATCTTTATTACTACCAGTTCATACATGGACTCGAAACACAGGTTAAGCATGGAGCCACCTTTAGTCATGATACAGATGTTTGTTCCTGGCAGGATGGTGAAGTCTTTGTTATATTGTCTAACTTAAAAGCAGAAAGGACAGAACTATGAGATATCCATCTGCTAAGGGATGGAAGGAAAGTAAAGAAGGGAGAATAAAGGAGAGCAGACTTGATCTACTGAGGGAGGAGCAGCATATTTCAAGGAATGTAGGCCTCTCTTTTGCGAGCAAGAGTTGCTAAGCTGGTATGTTCTTGCTAATTTACCTCTTTTCTGGCCCATGGTGTGTGTGGGTCTGTGTTTTGATGAGTCTTGAACTGTGTGCACAGATGTCCTGATTTTGTGTGTCATCTCAGAAGCCAGAACCACTGATGGGTGCAGTGTCAGGCTCAGATAATGTCTGCTGGAAAATAAAGTCCTGTAGCTACCAATGCGGGTAAGAGAGCTCTCCAGAGGCTGTGCAGAGGCTGTGTAAGACATAGCAAGCTATAATTTTTCTTCCCTGTACTGGGAATATATTTGTATCCAGTGTGTCCCTCAAACTTCACTGAAGGATGAGCAGACAATTCAAAGCACTTTCCACATCAGCTCAGCAGGAAGTCACCACTAGGTAAGCTTGCATATGCCCCTTGCTGATCCATGAGAGTTTCATGGTTGAAGGTAGCAGTGTGAAGGCAGTAAAGGCCACTCTGACCTCTTGGACGTTGTGTCCTTGTTGTGGGGACAATAGTGCTGCCACCTCCTCTCAGTAGATCCCCAAGATGTGGGAAATGCAATTTACCCAGTCCTCACTGTGGTCACAAAGGTTTGCATGTTGAGAGAGCAAAAACCATTCCCAGTGACATAGTACAGGAGCACTTAATTTGTCTCGCATATAATTTATTGTATGTTGTAACTGAAGGAAATCAATTCTGACCATATTGTCCAGAGAGGTGGTGGATTCACCATCCCTGGAGACGTTTAAGGCCAGATTGGATGGGGCTCTGAGCAACCCGGTCTAGTGGGGGATGTCCCTGCCCATGGCAGGGGAGTTGGACTAGATGACCTTTAGGGTCCCTCCCAACTGAAGTGATTCTGCGATTCTGACTGTGATCATTAAAAAACTCTCCTGAAATGTGGTCTAGAAAACATTTCAGACATCGAGCCCATGTGTGCTTGTCTTGGTTTTATACAGTTAGGGCGAACTGTTCTAAGACATTAATTTATTGCTTACTTCTCCCCAAAGGGAAGAAAATAAACAAAGCACACGGCTATGAGGTTTCTAAAAAAACTAACCATACAAATTTAATAAAACAGGGAAAAAGGGAACAGGTACAAAGGGTATTGGAGGGAAAAAGGATAAATATATTTACAAAATCCCAAAACCAGGAGTCCAGGGAAGGAAAGAGCCTTTCTCTCGTCTGGTCTGCTGCAAGGCCCGGAGCGAAGAGAGAAGAAGGAAAAAAAAACAGTCTCTCTTCATAGGCGAGGGGAAGAAAAAAAAAAACAAACTGATAAGGCCTCCTGCTCTGCTCAGAAACCCAAAACAGAGAGCAAGGAAAAAAAAAACTTAGCTCAGTTTATCAGCAAAAGGCTTGATATGGAATAACTCGTTTAACTCGTTCGTTCCCGAGACGGACGAAACTTCAAACTATAACAGTGCTTGTGCTGTTTCAGCACATAACAACTATCAGGAGCTTGTTTTTTTATTTTCTGCAAAAATTTGGAATTAAGAAATTATAAACCAAATGAACTTTTTAAATGAAAAAACTAGGTCCATTTTCCAGATGTTTGATGTTCCTAGAAAGCTAATGCTGGCACATTACTTACTCATAATGTTTTCTAACTGGATGACATTAGGCTTAGAATAAACTTTTTTTTTTCCCCTCTAAAGAGGTTCATTGTTTAATAAACCTCTTTTGCGTTGTTTGTTTTCCAATTCTGACCCTTGCTACCCAACATAACAAGACTTTGATGGCTTACACGGGGGTAGGCCTAACTGCTAAACTGCAATGCAAGTTCTTCATGCTGTGGAAGTTCTTCAGGCAACAGATAATTAGCCAAAGTTAAAGAGCACTGTAATAAGAATCTCACTTATGTGATTGTTCTATTTTAAAATGAGTTGAGGCTCAGCAGGTCCTTTCCACAGAATTTTCCATTTCTAATTATGCTAGTTGGAACATGTTATCTAGAAACTCTCTAAACATTGAAATAAACTATTAGAGTTGAGGAATGCTTCAGTACAACTAACAAATTTTCAAGATGGCAATAGTGTCTATTATTTGTAGTATGGCATTGCATACAGGTCCTGGCACAGTTTGGAGCTGCACTACGCAAAGACTTCTTCAAGGCCAAACTTATAAGTTTGTTCTCTCAGAAATCTTACAGTCTAAAACATGGACAAAAATGAGTGAAAAGATACAATTTCTCCTTTTTTACTCATGGGAATATGAGGCAAGTAAAGAAACAAGATAAATATATTTTAAAATACTGAACATGTAGTGATCTGTGTAGTGCTTCTTTCACGTGTTTAAGGTCAAATATAAGGAGCAGATGCAAGGTAAACAGGGTGGAAGATATGACCTTTCCTAGTTTACAATCTGCTGTCTCTGATTGCCTTCCCCAGCATCCCAAACAGAGGGTTATTGTCCCTTCAGATCTGGTGGTGTGTCTTCTTGTTCCACTGCTCCTGAAGTGGTTTCTGTCAAAAGAACCTGACTTACCTTAGACATTGCTGTGCAGGTTTATAAAACACATCCTTCTGACAGGATGAGCAGCGTAAGTAATTGCACACACAGTTATGCTGCTGTAAGGTAATTGTAACCTCCATGGAGAAAGCTGATGAGCAGTTTGAGATTGGCTGAGAGCAGTACTCTTTCCAGATACCTGCAGCCAAAAGAGCATGTCTTGCCCATGCCTAACATCCATGAACATGGACTGGCTCCAGAGCAGGCAGGAACCAGAGGAAAATGGAAAACCAGGTTGATGTGTTAGGAGTCCAAGTATACAAGACTCCTGAATGGACTTAAAGAATATTAATGTATTGTCAAGTAAGGTGGTGAGATGAAAAGCCAGTAATAATGAAGACAGAGACTGCAAAAGCAGGGAGAAGAGTTTGAGAAGTGTCATTTGCAACAAAATCTCTGCTGGAAGCACCAAAGACCAAGTGGAATATGCATGAGCAGCAGATCTGGCATGCAGAGTGTGTCCTGGAGTTCAAGTCCTGATTTGAAATTCCTTCCACCTCCTCAGGTACAGGATGATTAGGATGCTTTTTCCATTCAAGATGGATATAAGCATTGCTCTGGAAGCCATGTTCAGTCTCCAAAGTAGGGAACTGTCTGTATTTAGTTCTTCCAGGCCTAACTACTTGTCAGTGACTTTAAAATTTGCATCTTTTTTTTACCCTACTGAGTCCAATTTTGTAATACAGTTTGTGGTTTCCTACCTCTCTGTGTGTCACTGCTCTTCTATTTAAAGAAAAACACATAATGCCTTTGGTTTTTGATGAGAAATATCTTGTCTCTCTTCTCCACTCCCTCATTCCCTGTGAGTTTACCCATTGATCCTCTGTATTTGTTTCTCCAGATGTGTCAACCTGCAGATCAGGAGTTCTTGAAAGTAGACTTCTTGAAAGATCAGTTATCACAGTGTGAAAATGTTTGCTGAGGTATTTGACACTCAGATACCATCTCCAGAGTGGCTAGCCAGTCCATTTGGGTGCTTTTAAAATGTTTAATAGTGAATCAAATTCTCAGAGCTGGAGCACTCTGCAAATCTTGCTGCTGTAAGACTCTCAAGTTGAATGCTCCAAAGTCAGAGATATCTGCTGTCAGGAGTCACTCCTATAAACCTTCTCAACATAGAATCATAGTGTCCTCCACTGTTCCTAGATCAAATATTCTTAACTAGTCAGAAGAAAGGAAAATTAGTCAGGACTAATGCAAAGAAAAACAAGAAGGAAAGGAATAACAAGCATGAACAGTTCTGCATGAGAATAACAAGCGTGAACAGTCTTCCTCCCAAAATGCAGGCACACAGGATGGATAGCAAAGATACCCAGAGTAGAACCACAAACTCCTTCCTTTTACAGCTCTTCCAGAGGAGAAATAAGGAAGCTCTTTGTCACCCATGTCATCTAGCTCTTTAACATTCTAGTCCTGTCAGCACTTGCAAATTTATTCATAGACTGGAATACCTTGTCCAGAATTCAAACTCGCATCAGATTATTTAATAGAAAACCTTGATTTGACGAATTTTTTAAAAACCAAAACAATTCTTAAGATTTTAATTAAATAGAACAGAGATTAAATTAAAAAAGGAATCTAATTTCCCTTGCATAAAACATGATGGCAGTTAGAAAGTGTAACCCAGCATTGCTTCATGTGAGCATTGCTCAATGTACACACAGAGCATTGGTGTGAGGATATTAAATACAATCTGGAGGCCTCACAATATTTTATGGATGCAGAATTAATTTTAAACATAAAAACAGTAATTAAACTGGGATTTCAGCTGAGTATTATGCATTATAGCAATCTGATAACTGCAAAAGTATTTAAGGAAATAAATATACTTTCAGCTTAACAAGAACTTCTTTCTGATATATTGCAAGAGCTGTGTTATTCCCCCTTTTTATCTTCCATCGCTTGCAGTACTTTTTTAGAAATGGAAAAATCCCACTAATAAGGTTTCTGAAATCAAATGCAGACAACAGTCTTGTGGGACACTGAGGTATTTATTATGGGTGCCTACTATGGGTGACTAAATTAATAATAAAAATTAGTTCATCCCCTGGTCTGCATCAAGAATTGGTACTACTGTTTTAACTAGGTTAACAGGCTGATTGACCTGTGAAAGTAGGGGTCATATCTGGTCTCTTGCCTAGGCCCAGTTCACAGCTGGAGCACCACTTTCTAGCCAGACTGATACTGCAGAGTTGGTCATCCCAAATGTATTTTCCCATAGAGTGAGTTATTCAAACTTGTATCTATTTACCAGTGTTTTGGGTCAAATCCCAGTGATTTTTTTTTGTTCATTTCTTTCCCCGCTGAAATTAAGAACTAAAGTAGGCAAATAATAACTTTAGTTTAACAAAATCACTTGTCTTCTCCTCTGTAAAATGTATAATTTCATTTTAGATATGTTCCCTTTTTTATTATTCTGCCTGGGAAACTTTCAGACTTAATCATGAGACTATTACATCTGGAATACCTGAGGAAAAAGCATTTTTCAAATTAATTTGCTTTGATTTTCTTAGTCGCAGCCGTTCACTAACAGATTTAGTTGTGTTTAGATTGCATTTGTACAGATCTAGTCTCAAGCATATTGTCTACTCTAGCTTTTAATGACTCAAGAGTCAGGATTTCCAGTGGGGCCATTGGTGTCTGTCATATCCAAAACCAAAGGCACATCAAAAGGGTTGGTGCAGAAATAAGCTGAAGAGGAAACCTCTAGCCAAGCCTTGCCAATTTCAGTGATATCCTGGTTGTTCAAGTTGGTGGTCCATGAAACATTTTTCAAGAGCTGCCTACCATGGTCTTCAGACAGTCACATGCCTGGATCTATGTGTAACAAATCTAGGGTGTGCACAGACACTGTGGGACCTCTCATTCTTGGGAGATGAGTTATGCTGCTGATGATGTACAGTTCCATGCATGGTCTCCAAATGAGGATACATCTTGTGAACTCCTGAGAAAGAGAGAGGGCTCTTGCTCATCATTTAATAAAGCCTGATCTTAGTGGTTCCTTTTCCAAAGGACAACATGGTACCTGGCATGCAAATAATGAAACATTCTGGGGTGCCACATACTCACTCCCACCTCATTTTTTCCCAACAGCCTTTCTGTCCTTTTTTTCATCACATGCACAAGTGTGCTCTGAGCCAAGGGAATTGTCTGTCAGCTCTTTGCCCAGATCTGCAGGTGCCAGACTACATATGGTCTACAGGAGGAAGAGTGGGACTGTGGCTGAGCATCCCAAACCCATGTCTAGATAACTGAGAAAAAGTGTTTCTTCAGATCAGTAAGGAGAAACTATATGTACTGCATAAGTGGGGAGAAAGGCTGGTCCTATAAGAGAGGATGGGGTCTGGAGCCAGGGCCCAAGTGCTGTCCCTCCCTGCAGGATTACCACTCTCTTCAGAAACCTCTGATACACCACTTGCAGCCTCTCTGCTTTGGTTCTTTCCAATGTAAAATGCAGACACAACTGTATTTAACTTCCTAAATCTCATATGTTCTGGATATAAAACTAATTTTAAAATTTTTCATTTATTAATATCACTAAAACATCCTAAAACCTTTAAGCATAAATTATCCTCTTAGCACTGTCAAGAATTATAAGTTTTGATGCCTACAAATCTGCAAGATATTTAATCCAAGCCTTAAAGAGTCAGAAAAGAAAGCAAAAGACTTTTCCATTGAACCCCCGTGAGCCTATTTGCCTATTTGTGAAGGTCAGGTTAAAGAAGAAATAGAGAAATAAAGTAAGAAGAAAAAAGGATCACAGTAATATGCGGGTAGGAGAGACTTTAGACAGTCAACTAATTCATCCAACTGTCCTGAGGTCACTCAAATATTCTTAGGTCATCTGATATCTTTTATTAGAAACTGAGCCCCCAGTAACTGCTATGCTTTTATTTAGCCCAGGTTTACTGTGTTTAGCTTGTGTTTTTCTAGACTGAATCTTACCTTAATTCCTATTTGCATTCCTAATCTCCTGAAGTCCTACTAGAATACATATTACATTGCTCTTATGTATTTATGATTGTGTCTGTATAATCTCACACTTCAGACTCTTACACATGTGATTAAGGTATTTCCTATGTATACTGCCAAGTAGTCAGAGATGTTAAATTAAACTAAACGGAACACCCACTGTTGTTGGAGCACTCTAGGCACCTGGGCTGGATCCCTTACAGTTTACTGTTGCATTTTGCTTTGGTGTTTTTGTTGGTTTTCACTTACTGTGACAAAGAAAAACCTCCTCCTCGATGTCTGAACTTGAGAGATCCAAACTTGAGCAATCCAGGCTGGAGCTTGTAAGCACCATCCTAGACAGGGAAAGGCGGTTGCTTTAACCTGATACATTGCTGAGGTTCATTGTGATGGGTAGATTCTCTGTCCCCCCATTCCAGCTCTCACATTGTTGTGGGCATGTCCCAGCACAGAATGTAAACTTGGTCAGACTTCTATGAAAAAGGTAGCAAATAGTTGGTCAGTGTCTATTTGGGAGCCAGTAACAAGCAGAGTAGCAGGGGGACTATTACTAAAGCCCATATTGATCAATAACTTCATCGGAGATCTGGATGATAACATAGCATCATCTAATAATATTAGATGGATGATGAAAAATTGCACCCTTAGCAAATTGCAGATGATACTAAATTAAGTATGTGAATGATGTGCTCAATGGCAGAGGTTCAGTCCAGAAAAGCCTTGGTGATTAGACCAAGAAAAGCTTTACAAAATTCCTCAGCAGAAGTGCAAAGTTCTGGTGGGAAAAATAACCCCATGTATCAGTACAGGCTGAGCACTGGATGAGTTGCTCTCTTACTAAAAAGGACTGGGTGTTGCGGTCAATGCCAAATTGAATATGAGCCAACAGTGTTAATCAGGCAAACTAAGCTTCTTTAAGATGATCGTGGTCAATAGACTGTGGCAGTTTATCATTCCTTTCTATTTATTTAGCACTGGTGAGACTACAGCTGTGTCCAGTTCCACACACCCCACTTCAAGATGGTTGGGAAGAAATTTGAGAGGGTCTATAAAGGGGCTAACAAGATAGTAGAGTGTACGAACCCCTACGAGATGCTGTGGTATTTAGTCTGTACTACTGATCATACTGCACTATAGTCAGATGCCCAGTTAGATGCTCAGGCATTCCATACCACATGTAACCATAGCCATCATAGAATCACAGAATCACAGAGTAATTCAAGTTGAAAGGGAGCTCAATAGGTCTCTGGTCCAACCTCTTGCTCACAGCAGGGTCAGCTTCAAGTCAGACTAAATTGTCCAGGGCTTCATCCAGATGGGTCTTAAAAACCCCAAGGACAGAAAGCTCTGGAGCATTGTAGGGGCTTAGGTCTGTCTGCGTGAGCCTTCTCCAAACCTTTGCTGCCTATGGGTTTAGAGGAGTAGTGATTCTGAAAACTCTGGTGATATGCAAAAGAGACTTTCAGCCCATAAAAAGATCTTTGATGATGTGGGCTATGGAGTCCTGCCGTTGTCCCACTCAAAACAGTGTTCCTTCAGCTCTTGTCTTGTCTACATATATCCCAAACAATGCTTGTGTCACCACCAAGGTTTTTGGGGTTCCTTGGGTCCTGTGGCTAGACTGGGATATTCAGATCCTTAATGCTGTGTTACAGAACAGATGAGATCCCTCTATCTTTACCTTGAGAAGCATTGCCCTAGCTAAATACACCTTTTGTGTATTTATTACTGTGTGTTTCAGAGACTGCAGGGAAATTTTTTTTTTGCTCTCTTACATTCAATAACTAGAGCACACAGTCATGATTGGTATCTTCTTGAAACAAAAATGACTTAAAGGAATGTACATCAACTCTATCAAGCAGCGATTCAAACCTTCAGTTTTTATATACTGCAATAACAAATTCTTATTTACTTGCTTTGATAACGTTATATGGCACACAAATATCTATATTTTTATGTTTATAGACACATTTTTCTTCCTCATACCACCATCAGTTGTCTCTGTGCTCTGGAAGTGGTAGTCCTTTCAAGCCTAATCATTACCAGAATGATCTGCTTCCACTTGGAAAAAACAGAACCTTTCAGGGTATTTCCCACTAACACATAAATTTCAGGTGAGATGCAGATGTAGATGGGAAAAGGAGAGGAAGGAACTCCTCACTCCTTTGATTTGAAATGCAGTCCTTCCACACAATGCCCCAGACAGGATGATCCACCACCATTCCTGATAATTCCTGTACAGAGTGGTAGGATGGAAGCGGAAAGTGCCTTTGCCTCTTGACCACTTGTTTTCACATTTCTTAATTATAGTATTTCAGATATCCCAGGTCCAGCCCTAAAATGGTTACTGTCCTAAAGAATGGTTTTGGCTTTTGTAATATTTCAAGACAGGGGCTATTTTGGCAATATCCTTTTTCATGCTGAGTTCCCTGAAGCCAGATGGAAATATTTGTTCCAATTTCCACATTTTTGCCTTTAATAAAGCTTTCCAAAAGGCATAGGCAGCTGAGTTATTACTGCCTAAACTTCACCTTAACACAGTTTTAACTCAGAGCAAAAACCAAGCAAATCAACCAGGGTCTTGATGCAAAGCCTGCTTCCTGAGTGCTTTTCCCAGGTGCAATCAGATTTTTACAGCCCCGTAGTGCCACTACTGAGAGCAGCTCTGCTCCACTCCTGCAAAGCCAGGAGGATTGGGTGGCCAGTAAAAGGCTGTGCATTTCTCTGCTGGTCTTTGGTGAAGGTAATGTCTAAGTCAGTGTAATAAAGTTTGTTCACTCATAGTGTTCCCTTTGCTTGGAATAGCTGAATGGAAGTGAAATGATTTATGCACTCATTAGCATTCTTCATGTCTTCACTTGTTGCAAACACTGTCAGCTGCATTTAAACATATTTACTTACTTGTACATTTAGGAGTCCTCAGGCAGTAGAAAAAGGTAAATAATTTTCTCCTGCTATTTAAGGTACTCCTCTAATTTTGCCTAATTGACTTAATTAAAATTATTATCGTGAAATGATCATCACAGTATTTTGGAAAGAAAAAGCAAAGCACAGCAGGATTGTCTATAGAAGCATAAGTCAGGGCCCTGAGTGTGTTAGTGGCCCTGATCCCCTCCCCAGGGCTCCCTTCACCCTGCCTAGGGCCCAGGACCTCACACCAGCTCCCCATGCTGTCATCCGTGGATGCTACTCCCTGCCCTGCCCAGCCATGGGCTCCACTGAGTCTTGCCCAGACACATGCCCATGTCCTTGTCTGGCCTTAGCTTGTCCCTGTCCCGAAGAAGGTGCCTGGCCATCCCTGGATGTGATGGTGACCTACAGATTGACTTCCCGGCTTGATTGTGGAACTCCCTCATCACCACAAACTGTCAACCTGATTTAGAGTAGAACATCTGGAGGTTGATGCCAAGGGAAAATCCTGGAGAAATCTCTAAGCCCGTGAAACCTAATGAGTGAGGGAGCCTTTCAAGCAACAGTAAGAATTACAGTACCTTCTGATTGAACCTCGGGGCATAAAAATCTGGGTCTATTTTGTGCTTGTATAATGCTTCCATTTTTCAAAGAGATGCACAAATATTAATAAGCACACACATTTGTAACAGAGCAAAGTCAGACTGGTATCATCTGCTAGTACCATCTAGAGAATTAATTATCTTGAAACCAAGACGAATACACTTCAGGGAAAGACCAATAACATTGAAATAGCAGTTCAGGCTGGAAGCCTGTTTGATCCAGGATGCTGCTTTTGCAAAGCTGTTGTCAGGGATGTCAGAGTAAAACCTGTCCTGGAGAGAAAGCATCTCCTCTGTCTGGATCCTTCTAGTGATGTTAACCTTTGAGTCCAGCTCATGGTTCACATGTGATGTCTCCTTTAGATGGGACAGCTAGAATATGCTGTTCTGGATGCTGGCATACTTTGTATTTATCCAAACCCATTGGCTTGCCTAGCTTTTTTCCTCATGCTGACACCTTGATGGTTGGTTTGTTTGTTTGGGGTTTTTTTAACTTACATTTTAAGGCAAGAAAATGTCCTTACAGAATTTTTTGCAATGATTCCTGATGCCTAGGCATTTTTTTATCATTTGGATCGTGTATGTGTGTGGAATAGTTTGAATTGCTATGTTTAATATATATGTGTGCATGTATATATATATATATCAAGGACTAGAAGATGACTGGAGGTAGTCAGCGTGGATTTACAAACGGGAAATCAGGCTTGACCAGCCTGATAATCCTCTACAGGGACATGACTTGCTCAGTAGATAAGGAGAGAGCAGTGGTTGTTGTTTATTTTCACTTTAGCAAGATTTTTGACACTTGCTCCCATAACATCCTCATTGACAAATCGATGAAGCATGAGCTAGATAAATGAAAGTAAAGGGCACTGAAAACTGGCTGAACTGCTGGGCTCAGGGAGTTGCAATCAGCAGTATGAAGTCCAGCTAGAGGCCAGTAACTAGCTCTGTATGCCAGGGACTGATACTGGGGCTAACACTGTTGAACATCCTCATTAATGACTTGCACAATGGGCCAGAGCACAACAGCAGCAAATTTGCAGAAGATACAAAACTGGGAGAACTGGTTGATAGACCAGATGGTTGGACTGCACCAACAAGAGCATCACCACCAAGTCAAGGAAGGTGATCCTTCCTCTCTACTCAGCCCTGGTGAAGCACATCTGGAGTGCTGGGCTTCCCAGTACAACAGACACCTAGACATACTGGAGCGAGTTCAGCAAAGCACCACAAAAATGGGGCAAAGGATTGGTGCAAGTAGGGTCTGAGAGAGCTGGAACTATTCAGCCTGGAAAAGGAAGCTCAGGGCAATTCTATCAATATACATAAATACCTGATGGGAGGCATAAAAGAAGATAGAGCCAGATTTCTCAGTGGTACCCAGTGACAGGTCAAGGGGCAACAGGCATGAACTGAAATACAAGAAATTTCATTTAAATATTATTTTTTTTGTCTTGTGAGGGTGATTGAACACATGAACAGGCTGCCCAGAGAGATGGTGATGTCTCCATCCTCGGAGATATTCAAAACCTGGATGGGCAATCTCCTGAGCAACCTGCTCTAGATGCCCATGCTGTGAGCAGGAGTTTGGACTAGACAAACTCCAAAGGTTCCTTCCAACCTCAATGACTCTGATTTTACATATGTCCGTATATGTGTGTACACACACTCACAGAATTTTATTATACCCATTTAAATTTACAGCAATTCAAATTATTTCTTGCAATGGACATGATTGTGCTTGTATAAACACTGTGCTTTTACTGCCATTTATTTCCTTTTGTTCCATCCAGTCCTGGGCAGAACCTGGTAGGGAAGAATTTTCTGGAGGAAAAAAAGTATTTTTCATAAAGGGATGTAGAAATAGCTGTACAAGTCTGTGAACCCTATAACAAATACCTGCATTGAGACTTGTGGGAATGGTAGCTCCTTTACCCTGGCATAGGATAATACTGCACAGACAAGGGGAACACTGGACAAAGTTCAATTAACGTTTGCTGACCTTCAAACAGGCCAGTGACTGGTATCACAGAATCTCAGAATCAGTAAGATGGGAAGGGACCACAGTGAGTCATCTCGTCCAACCTCCCTGCCCAAGCAGGGTCATCCTAGAGCACATGGCACAGGACTGCATCCAGAGGGTTCTTCCAGTGGGGAAGACTCCACAACCTCTCTGGGCAACCTGTTCCAGTGTGCAGGAACTTGCACAGCCAAGTTGTTCTTCCTCATGTTCAGGTGGAACTTCCTGTGCATCTGTTTCTGCCCATTGCCTCTCATTCTACTGGTTGGCACTACTGAGAAGGGCCTGAGTCCATCCTCTTGACAGTCACCCTTTAGGTATTTATACATGTTAATGAGGTTCCCTCTCAGTCACCTCTTCTTGAGGCCGAACAGGCCCAGCTCCCTCAGCCTTTCCCTGTAGGAGAGATTCTCCAGATATTGACCAATTTAGTGGCTCTCCGCTGGACCGGTTCCAGGACCTCCATGTCTCTTTTATACTGTGGAGCCCAGGACTGCACACAGTACTCCAAATGTGGCCTCACCAGGGCTGAGTAGATGGGAAGACTCGCCTCCCNATTGACCAATTTAGTGGCTCTCCGCTGGACCGGTTCCAGGACCTCCATGTCTCTTTTATACTGTGGAGCCCAGGACTGCACACAGTACTCCAAATGTGGCCTCACCAGGGCTGAGTAGATGGGCAGGATCACCTCCCTCAACCTGCTGGCAATGTTTCTTCTACATCCCAGGATTCCATTGGCTTTCTTGGCCACAAGGGCGCACTGCTGGCTCATGGACAATTTGCTGCCTACCAGGACCCCCAGATCCCTCTCTGCAGTGCTGCTTTCCAGCACGTCAGCCCCCAGCCTGTACTAATGCATGGGGTTGTTCATTACTCAGGTGCAGGACCCTGCACTTGCCCTTGTTGAACTTCAGAATGTTTTTTCTCCACCCTTCTCTCCAACCTATCGAGGTCTCTCTGAAGGGCCACACAACTCTCTGAGGTATCGGCAACTCCTCCCAGTTTTGTATCATCAGCAGACTTGCTGAGGAGGCACTCTACCCCCTCATCCAAGTCATTGATGAACAAGTTAAACAACACCGGGCCCAGTACAGAACCCTGTGGGACACAAGCCTGGTAGGCTCAAAACTTTCTTGTGAGGTTCCAACATGCATTCCAGCATTCTGAGTTATAAACTCACACTAAGAATCTCACTAAGAAGTAAGGAGTGAATTAATTGCAAGGTCTGATATGTGGTTAGATGCTACTCAGCCCTGCTCATGGACTTCACTGAAACTTGGTGGACAGTTTTAGAATAGCCATAGTGCTCCCATTGACACATCCTGGCACACGCTTCTTCAAGTGGGAAAAAAGGCCTCCCCACCCTCAGGTCTTCAGCAGCTACAGCTGGATACAAGACATACAACTTGAGAAAAGCACTCACAGGTATTTCTGTTCTTATTCAGGACCACTCAGAAAGAGGACTCCACTGCCTGAGCCCTGAGGGATCACTATTCCTTGCAGTCCTGAAGTCTCTGCCCCCGTCTCATGGCCCTTGTATTGGACAGGAACTAGCAAGAATGGTAGTGGAGACAGTGGGCTCCCCAGCACTGCACACCTCCAACAGGAATGTTATGAGGGTATGGAAAAATCAGGAGGTTGCAAAGCATGGAAACACCAAAATTTAAGGTGTGCAGCCTCACTCCCATTCTGTATGGGCATTGTGGCACTTCATCTGATCACATACTTTTTGCTGAAGTAGACACAAATTATGTATGTAGTTTATTATGTCGTGTTTTCTGAAGCTTCCTTAAAATTAAAATCACATTGTGCCACTTTGTCTTGATCTCAATAGGTACCTTCATCTTTGTTACTCCAACAAGTCTAGTAGCATCAAAGGCACTCAGGTTTTTCAAAGGTTTTAAACCCTACCCAATGTGGGCCTATTTTCTTGGGGCTGGCAGAAAATACGGTTCTGGCAGTGAGTCAAGTGACACCCCAGCCTTCATGGCTTGGAGGTGAAGCTCTATTATCCCAACTATACCTTCAGAAGCCAGTTGTGCTTCACTGAAACACACGGATAAATGTGTGGGACTGCACACATTCAAACACGGTGACACTTAGGAGCTGTTCCCTGTAACCATCTCTCTTCTCTTCAAGTCCTTCCCTGGCCTGTGTTGTAGCTTATCCCACAAAGCATTAAAATTTGCTCAGTTGGCATTGGATGCCAAACCACGTTCATACTCTAAACTGGGCCAAACTGCTTTCCATTGCAGTGTCATTGATGTTTACAGTGCTAGAAGGGAATCTGACATTCTGTATTAAGTAACAGAACTATAAAACCAGAGGAGAAAGAGAGCAAGGAGAAGGCTTAATGGCTTGGGTGCGATGAAAATGTGGGTTGAGTATGCTCAAAAATTTATCCATTAGCAGATCATATTAACCTCTTATGTCAGGATGTAAACGGTTATTTGCTAAAATAAATAGTAAGTACTGCTTTTTCATATGGAAGATCTATGCTTTGATTCAGCCACACACTACTGTGTTCATTTCTTTGTCTTTGGGTTTATTGCTGTGAATGCAGCTTGCAAAAATGCGGATATAAACCTCTCTCTGCAACCCCATCTGTCACCTCCTCACACTCCTGCCCCAGGGCCAACCACCTACACCCAAGATCCCCAAGTCCCAGCACTTGATAAAGCCCTCATGGCTGCGTAGCCATAACTCAGGCTGCTACAGGCATTGCACAGTTATCAGGAAGACCCATGAGACATATGTAGAGCAGAGTGAGGAAAGGACACAAGGTGACAACAAGGGCAGAGGTAGGATGGTTGAGATGGCATCACTACCAGCTCAAGTGTTCATGAGAAAAAACCCATCTTGGGAAGATATAAAAACCCTCAAGAAGTAAACAGGGAGGTGAAATAGGGCAACTCAGCAGCACTGAGGCTGTGCCCTAGGACTGCAGAGACCAACTCTTCTCCCCCAGCTTGGTGCCTGTGCAGACAGCAAAGGCACTGGGTGCTGTACAGGGGTGGTGAGTTCCCTGTGCTCAGCTGGGTAGCTCAGTAAGCCCCAGCTATCCTGTGTGTGGGTATGTTTTGATCTTTAGCTGTTCATTTCCTCCTTGTAGAAGGAGGAGCTAAAGATGCCTAACAAAGAGGGATGGGAAAAAAGTGGAGGTGTTTTTGTTTCTATTTGTCCCTCTTTCTTTCAAAACAAGGTGTTTACAAAGTTTTTCAAAATCAGGAAGCTGATTTACCCTAGCATCTTATCTCCTATGAGCAGGACCAAACATTTAACACAACTTCAGCTCATCCATGACAGTGCATCCCCATGCCTGTCTTTCTGTCCAGGAGTTCAAGAGCAGGACTGCGAAGCCCAGGTGGTCACTCAATTAATGTGCTGATGTGCTCTCATTGATGTGACTGCTCTGACATGAGGTCAGCCATCCTGGAGAGGATATTTCCAATGGGAGGTCACGGGACTGTAGCAGGGGCATTGCTGGCAGTCACTCTGTCTCTTGTGGGAGGAACTCCAGCACAGAGGAAAGACAGAAAGATGTGTCTGGACAGTTTTCAGTATTTCATGTTTGGCTTAATGTCTTGAAGTGGACAGAAGAAAAGAACTTAGAACATATTAATTTATGGACCAAACAAAATGTTCTTTTAATTAAAATTTAGGAGCCAATCTCAACAAGCAATGTTTGGAAGGCAGCCTGAAAGAAAGAAGACATGCTATGACAAAATAAACTTCAGATAGTCAAAATCCATTGGTAAAATGAATCTAAAAAAAAGTGAGAATCAAACCAGGGAGCAATGGAGGAGACAATAAAAAGCTATGCTGAGTGTAAAAGATTTAATCCCAATTGAAGTGTATGATTGCACAAAGTTAGAGCAATGGGTGAGGCTCTGGGCCAGCTTTGGGAGGCAGAGGCAAGCCCTGTCTTTGGAGACCTTCTCATCCATGACAAAGAATTAGCCCAGCCCTTAGCACAGTTTTGCTCACAAACACACTGTTTGCTGTGATTCACCTCTCTGGGAAGGGACAGGATACTTCACAGCAGGAGAAGGACACAGAACAAGGTTGTTTCAAGCAGAATTCTTCCCTCTTGTAAAACTTACAAGGTAGAGTAATGGGTGAGAGTTCAGATTGTTCCTGTGATATTGGGCTGCTCAAAATATTTTTGTGTGTGCCCACTTTGTGCTTCCAGCATAACTATAAATAGAAGAAACAAAAATGCCAGGATTTGGGAACAGATCAATTGAAAAAAATCAATGTTTGGATGTAGCAACATTTCGTTAATTGTGTGAAAATTTCTGGGTAACTGAAACTCCTTTGAGCAACTTCCATCTTTTTTTCTCCATCATCGTCCGTTCTTTTTCTGTGCTGTGTTAAATACTGTCTTGCCCTGCCAGCACCCACTCACTATGGAGTTAAAAAAGAGATAATTTTCCAATCATTGACCATGGCATTCTCTTTCTAAAATCTTTCACGGACTCCTTTCCAGTACTACAGCAATCCCAGCCTACTTAGCTTCTTTTCTGACTTCTTTATTGGAGTACTGTCATCCTTCTGTCGAAAGGTTGGTTCTGCATCCCATCCCAGTTACCACCAGACCCTCCCCTGCCACAAGCATCCTTTCCTCTCTGGATACCTTTCAATTATGTGTTTTCATACATTTATCCCTGCTGTCCTTTGCATTTGGGGGCAGTCATAGTGTAATAAAGTAGTGTGCCTTCAGCACCCCTCTTTTATGCCTTCATAATCTCTTCTTTCCTGTTATGCCCACAATAGCTTCACACTGGTTGCTGATGTACTCCAAACACCTGGCCACAGCCATGATCAATTTTTCTTCCTATTTACCAGTACTTTTTTGCATCCTCCATTGACTCTTGTTGCTGGTTCTAAGCGCCTTGGAGATATCTTTACGTCCTGTGCTTGTACAGCACCTGGCACTGGGAGCTCCTGATTCATTACTAGGCTCTTAGGGACTGTAATAAGATTAATGGGAATAATAATGAGGACAAGGACTGGGTTATGTGGAAACCAGTTTGGCATATCATTGTCGTGTCATTGATTGAATGAATACAATGCATTTTGCACCACTAATAACTTTCTCAGGAAAGATAAAACTTGAATACTTGAGGATATGTATGAACAGCTTCTCAGTGAGGGTGTTTTCTTTCAGCTTGATATGTGAGCTGATGTGAGATGAAGTTTCACTCAATAGCTGAGTAAAGTGTTAGCTCTGGACTGATGGTGCTGGATTCCAGTCCTCCCAGTTTCTCACCTATAATGAAACCAGAACTAAGAAAGAGGCAAAAAGTTTTTGCATCTGCTGTAGTATATTTACTAGCAGACCTGGGGGAAAAAAAAAAAAAAGAAAAAAAAAGAAAAAAAAACCAAAAAACAGTCTCTGTTCTAGAAGGAAGCAGGTGATTTATGGCTTTTCTGCTGGTTTAATCAAGACACCGTGTCTTGTCCCACCCAAATCTTTTAGTCTTGTTCTATGATGAATTTTGCCATAACTCTGATGCATGACTCAAACAGAGCTGAAGGTCAGAGAGTAACTTCTGATCACAGCCATCTGTATATTTTAACCTGATTCTCACCCATGAGCTGCTCATAGATTTCAGAGACTGTTAAGGTCAGTTGGAGCCATTATGATTATCTAGTCTGACCTCCTGCGTGGCACACTAAACGCCACCTAATAATTCCTACATTGAGCCCTTCAGGTCTTCTTGAGCTAGGCACATTTTTAAGAAAAAAGGTCACTTCTGCCTGTACATAAGGATGCCAGAAGTGACAGTGGATCACTGCATCTCATAGGAAGCTGTTTGAATAGTTAATGACATCTCTACTAAACACAGGTGCCAGTCCTAACTGGGAGAGCATCAGCATCCTACTATGCTTATTCAAAGGTAGTCAGCTAGTTACAAAGGATTCGGTCCATCCTTATTGAAGTCTTCACATTCCTGGTTTGCTCCAGCCTGGGAAGAACTAAGTGTGCACAAAGGCAGCATGAAGCCAGAGGAACTAGAATAGATAAATGAAGCCTAAGCAGTGGATGATGCCCCCCCTTTTGTGACAGTATTTAAACTTAAGACCTCAAAATATCAAGAGAAACTTAAAAGATTGACAGCACGTGGTTCAATTCACCCTAGACATCTGAGTGTGGGATTCATTTACTTAAACAGTAGTGAGTACCTGGAGGGGGCCTACAAGAAAGCTGAGGAGGGACTTTTTACAAGGGCATGTAGTGATAGGAAGAAAGGTAATGGCTTTAAACTAGAAGAGGGTAGATTTAAGTTGGATATTAGGAAGAAATTGTTCCCTGTGAGGGTGATGAGACACTGGCACAGGTTGCCCAGAGGAGCTGTGGCTGCCCCCCTCCCTGGCACTGTTCAAGGCCAGGTTGGATGGGGCTTTGAGCAACCTGATGTAATGGGAGGTGTCCCTGCCCATAGCAGGGGGGTTTAATGTATCTTCCAACCCTAACCATTCTATGATTCCATGATTTTATAACTCAGATGTCTCCATGAAGAATTGTTCCTTTAAAGACTACAGAAAGAGCCCAATGTGACTAGCTGAGGTGGTGATTTCTATATTACAGATATCTGTGTATGACCAGATTAATCCCACCCTTTGTGCCCTCAGAATGACATACCACCTAACTGGATTTTAGATATTTTTTTATTTATTTTACATAGAGAAATGCAGTTAGGCTCTCACTAGGTGTTCATATTCTCCCCCAGACTTAAACAGACATTGCTTACTCTTGGTTAGTGTAGCTTGAAGCACCTTAAAATCACCTCATTTTCAGAAACTTGCAAACATCAACTAACAGGTCTCATTTGATCTCCTTAGAAGCATAAAAAAAAATTTCTCAATTTTGGTTTTAGATCAGTGCTGCAACCACTAGGCTTCAGATTCTATCACTGAATTCTGAATACCTTTGGAAATTCAGAGGGATCACCTTGATGAGCTAGGGTAAATACTGCGTTGCAGTACTTCTCATCAGAAAGGATATTGTTCACATTTGCTTAAGGTCCTCTTCTGGTTAATTCAGAGTACCTGCCATTTCTTCAGTTTTAGTGTCTCCTGTATATAACTGTAGTTTGGGAGTACACATTCAGGAGATGTCCTTGATACAGGGCAGATATAATCATTGCTGACCCCCATGCTTTCCATATGTACTTCAGGGTACCACAAGATGTTGCAGTGTGCATTTTTCAACCATAACACCATGACCAGAGTTATATGAAATGCAACTTTTCATCATTTCCTTTGATTCTTTGCAAAACTTCATGTATTAATCATCCAGGACTTCAGGAATTAATGGCATTTTCTCATTTCTTGTAATTCATAAAGCCTGTAATAAATTTCTCCCTTGCACAATGGTCAACAGTAAAACTACTTATCTGTCATACTTAATCAAGGAGAAATATGAGAGCTAATTTGTGTTAAAGAAGAACTGCTTGTGTAGATTTTACTCAAGTTTACTGATATATAGTACTAAATGACTGCTGAAATCAATTCCTAGGAATGAAAACTAAAATAGTATGAAAAAATCAATATGAATCCTCAGTCCCAGAACTTTCATGAATTTAGGAGATAAGAGGTGGTCATTGCATACAAATTGATTTTTCCAGCTGCCAGGCTGCTAAATATAAGCATCTAGCTGGTGGTGGTACATGCTCATACCTTCTTCCACATACACACACTTGTGTATGGTGTTTCACAGAAGTAAAGATATAATTGCTTTATTGATTAATTCATACTACATACAAGTATCTGCCTCATGGAAGATAAACTTCACAAACCCTCTAGTCACTAGGTTTTTTGGAACTGGGAAAATCCAAAAGAAATGTTCAGAACTGGTGCAGATGAACAACACTTCTTTGATTTCCATTTTCACTGTGTGACTTGTCTATAGCAGGGCTGAGTTCTACCTTTGTAACCAGAAGTGTTTGAAAATTAGATGGTGTGAAATTCTGGATGTGCTGATGTAAATTAAAAATTCCCCCTTCAACCTGCCAGTGATCTCAGTGGAACCAGGGTTTGCGCTTGTGTTGCTCCCCAGCTCCATGACAAGGGTGAGTCATTCACACTGGCTCTGCAGGACCACAGTGGGGTTGGGAAGCAGCACAGCTGGGACTGGCCTTTCTCTGCAAAGAATAAATCTCTGCTTTCGTCAGGGCTACTTTGCTCCAACACTAGAGAAGCAAATCTGCTTTAGATACCACATCTAAAAGCTGCATCCAGTATTACATTGTGCCCTGTATACCTGAATATCTACACAGATACCAGGTTGGGAGTCCTGCCTCTTAGAAGGTGTTTTCCCAGTCATAGCTGTCTCATTCATGCTACTGTGCTTTCATAACACAGCAACAAAACAAAACCATAAAATACTTCCAATAATGAAGTTTCATGGCTCTGGTTTTCTACATAAACTTAAATGGTAGATGGCATGCCTGACAAACACTGCTTTTTCTTGTAAACACAGCATTCCAAAATTGTGGCTCTGCTGATCACAATTCAGCCCTTAAGAATTAAAGTAGATAGGGACTTTGGATGACAAATTAACTGCCCTGAGACTCAGTAAATCTTTTCACCAGAGGGACAGTACGGCAGGGTAGGAAAGATTTACTCCATTCCATATTTTACTTGAAACAAGCTGCAAATTGCCTTTTGGAAAATTGTTTCTGTTTCTACTTGTAGTGGGTGTCTCAAGATACTGGGGTTATGAATTCACCCCTCAACGTATGTCATCCTGCAGTGGTTTGTGCACCATATTCAAGGGTCCTTGTTTTTTGCCACTCTGTGAGACATTGTAACCTTTTATATGTCCATAAAGTATATAAAACTGTAAGTCTTCACTCATATTTTTCAAAAGCATGGCTCAAGTAAGGGTACATGAACTGGTGGGAGTTGTGGAAGGGAAGGCTGCTTGCCTTCTCCTCCAGCATGTGACTGTGAGACTGCTGCACAAAGCAGCATTCACTGCAATGGGATTCACAGTGGACCCATTTCTGAACATCCTATTTGTCTAGTTCAAGTGATTTAGTAAAGTTGTAGAAAATAGAGTCAAGAAGAGGAAGAACTGTAAAACAGTGGCATTACTTTTTGTGCTTAGTCTTTCCCCTCTCACTTGATTTCACTCCACCCGCTGTCCTCTATCCAGCCTTTGCTACAGGGCTTGTTTTAGCTTCATCCTTTTCTTTCACAAAGACACTTTATTTTAAAACATGAGCAAAAAGCTTCTGAGCTCCTGCACTTCAAAAATTACCATGACCTCAGAGATAGAATAACTTAAATGATGAGCACTAAAGCTATACTCATGAGTAGAAATGAAATATTTAGGATCTTAGGAAGCTTCCATTTTAGCTGTTCATCTTTTCAGTGTGATATTTCTACCCATATCAATTACTGACTTAAAAGAAGTCAGCCTTTGAACCGCTACTCATAATAGTGAAAAGAAATGTTTCAGAGTTTCATATTTATCTGTCTGTAAGAAAGCTTTCAAGCTCAATCCTTGCAAATATATCTCCAGTGTTTGAAGACATTTTATTTCTGGATTTGATCAGTTGAAAAGGGAATCTGGTTTTCACGTTTCTCTGGTGACAGCTCTAATGCATTTTGACTAGTCTGAATCTCAACATAAAACTTCATAGTAGGCTTTTATGTGTGTATGCATGTGTGTAACACAAGGGAGGTTTAAGAAAACAGTATAATACAAAACAAGAATGGGGCAGGTTATTCATTATCAGGTCAATACTAATAAGATTAAAATAGTTATTATACTTGAGAAAGCAGAAAAAATGCCATTACCATTTAATGACATTTTAAGCTTTCTCTTACACGTGAATTATCGTGCTCAGTCCAAGCTGACACATGCCCATCTCCACAATCTTGGGGACAGCCATCACAATCCCTACAGAGGTCTACCATACAAGTGTGTGAATAGACAAGAACTGCTTCCCACCTCTCTGTGTCAGTTTAAAAATATCTATGGAAAGTTGTTACATGTTTTAACAAGTTTCCATATGACATCTCCAGCTGAGCACAAAAAGGGTCCCTACTGGATTATACTACCACTGCATACCACAGTTAAGACAGAAGGATAAGGAAAGGTGTCAGTGAGGTTTATAAAGTTCTGGTGTGTATGGGCCAAACCGTCAGTAAGGTAAGAGCCATCCCTGCATTTCTGGTCATTGTAAATGACAAAACCACCAAGTTCAGACTGTTTTTCAGACTCACACAGGGTAGAATTTTGTTTCCTTAGACTTCTAAGAAGGCTCTCTAGTATAGAAATGTTGGTGGCAAGACCTGGAGCCAAACTTCCATCAAAGCGGGACTTCCATCACCAGGTCAGGTCAGCCAAGGCTCTGACTAATCAAGTCTTGAACACCTCCAAGAATGGAGATTTTTACCACCCCTCAGGACACCTTGTTCCTGTGCTAAAAAATCCCTCTCCAGTTTCTCCCCATCTGTCTTGAACAGGACTCAGTATTTCACGTATGACTTCCCCAGTGCCAAGTAGAAGGGAATAATCATAATTTCCCTGGATCTGCTGGTCATGCTTCTCCTTATGTTGTATGTTTAATCTAGGCATCTACATCTGAACTGCTTCTCTTCATTTTGTTGATAGAGAAATAGTGAGAAAGAAGCACCTCTAAGCATGATTCACCTCATAATTTAGTAAATATCTAATACAGGTCAAATAAATCATGTCCTGCTAGTGCTTTTTACTTTTTCATCAGAACAGAGACTAACCCCACTGATGACACCTACAGTGGAGACATCTAACACAAAGTAAAATGAATCCCATCTGTCCAGTCCCTAGGGGTAGTCCTTCATTAACTAGTAAAAGATGACAGAGGTCCGGTAATTATCAAAAGTTGTTAAGGGTAAAGTAACTCTTACTCCAATGTAATGTAGTCCTGGTGATATTTTCTATGTGTAGGGACAGTTTTTCAAAGATATTCAAGCACCTAAACATGCAGATAGCCACCTATTGGAATCAACTAAGTTGACAATTCGGTAAGGCATTGGAAAGCAACAGTGAACTTGATTCCTAACTCACCTACAGACTTTGTAAATCTCACTAGCTATCTCCATTCCTATGCAAATCTGTTTCTTAATGCCCTTTTTTATGGACTTCTAAGTTTCTTACTCACTTTTGGAAATCAGACCCAGCAAGCCTACACTGTATTTCCTGAGTGTCAGCCAGAAAAGCATATGATTACGTCTGGTACATCAGTTTCCAAATTTTGCCTGGGCAATATCAGTTCACTGTGCATCCCTGTAAAAACCACAGCACTATGTTCTCTCCTCACCTATAAAATATGCAATCAGAATATGTATCTAGATGCAAATAAGTCTTGTTGCTAATGCATTTGCACTGCAATTCCTTTCACAGTCTGAATGCTTTTAATTCCCTTTACCAGATGCAATTCCTACAAAGAACTGGCAAAACAGTTGCGATTTAAAAGACACTCTATAAGCTGTTGGGATGAAAAATCAATCTTCCATGACTGTCATCTGTAATTCCCAGCTTGCAGGTGGGCAGCCATGTAATTATATATCCATACCACACACACACACACACACGTTCACACATTCACACTTTTTCTATATCAGGATTAATTACTTATGATGACGAAAATATCATTTTCAGAATGACAAGAAGCTCAACATTTGTTTCACAATAAACTAATGAACATGCCCTGTGATGCCTTAAAGCACCTATTTGCCAGTGGAGGACTGTGTGTGTTTGAAAATAATCGCAAGAATGAACTCCAGATGGTCCCGCTGTCAAGGTACAGTAGGTCTTCATTTGGCTTAACTAGTGTGAACTGTGGCAGAGAGAAATCAGATAATCACAAAGCTGAACAAAGCACATATTCAGTGGCACGTGTCTTCTTTTCTGGGCTATTCGAGTCCCACACTTTGAACTTGAGAGAGAGAAGATAAATTTCTATGAAGATGAAAACAAGCAGCAGAACACATAAATGTTGTGTTGGGTGTCATATCTTCCAATTATACATCTATAAAGAATGGTGTAACATTGAACATTTATACATATGATTCATGAGTTTATTTATGAGTATATCCATTAATATATATATATGTATGTTCATGGAATACACAGTAACCTGGGAAATAAAAAGATAAAACTATAACACACAGGGCAGAATCATAGAATCATTTTGGTTGGAAGAGACCTTTAAGATCAAGTCCAACCGTAAACCTAGCACACTGACAAGTCCACCACTAAACCATGTCCCTAAGCACTACATCTACATGTGATATGAGTAAAAGCCAGGACAGCCTTTGCAAATCCAAACAGAGCTATCTACTGCTGCCGAAATCTTACCTGTCTCCCTGTTACTGCTGCCTCTGCTGCCTCACAAAGCCCAGCTGAAGGATCTTTGTGGTTAGGTGTGCCCAGCCCTGACAATGTGGTTCCTTTGTGAAGAACATGCTGCTTCTCCTGCCCGTTTCCCTGCCTCTTCTTTACAGCCAGCTGCCTCGCTGCCTGCAGGACAGCAGCTTACTCAGGCAACTCTGCCCCTGCACTAACCCACTGGTTGTGCTGGGATACAGATTGTCTCACTGGTTCTGGAGGGCCTTTCATGGCACTGCTGAGACCATACTTTCAGATGGGACAGCCAAAGTGCAGCCAAGTTTGGGCATGGACTCAGTAGTGCCATTCCCATTCGCCATAGAGGTACCCATAGGGAAGGGAGCAGTTTTAATGGTGCACAGGGAATGCTACAACAAAAAAGTCCTGAAATACCCCTTGATGTTGTCAGAAGGCTAGTGCAATACACACCATAATAATTATAAATCACAGAGAAGTAAGAACGTATATTGATGAATCTACAATTAAGAATGGTAAAAAAATCACCAACCTCAAAAAAGTAAAAATAAACCCTCAAATAGGATGCAGCTTTCCTCAATCCCTCAATAAAATTTTCTTCCTTATATGCAATCTAAATCTACCCTCCTTTAGCTTAAAACCATTGCCCCTTGTCCTGTCACTACAGGCCTTGGTAAAAAGTCTGCCCCCATCTTTCTTATAAGCCCCCTTTATAAACTGAAAGGCCACAATCAGGTTTCCATGGAACCTTCTCTTCTCCAGGCTGAACAACTCTGACTCTCTCAGCCCATCTTGATAGCAGAGGTACTCCAACTCTCTGGTCACCTTCATGACCCTCCTCTGGACTCGTTCCAACAAGTCCATGTGTTTCTTGCACTGAGAACTTCAGAGCTGGCCGCCATACTCCAGATAGGGTCTCATGACAGCAGATTAGGGGGAGGACAATCAACTCCCTTGACCTGCTGGCCATGCTACTTTTGATGCAGACCAGGATACAATTGGCTTTCTAGGCTGCAAGTGCACATTGCCAGCTCATGTCCAATTTTTTAACTACCAGTATCCCAAAGTACTTCTCTGCAGGGCTGCTTTCAATCCATTCATCATGCAATTTGTAGTGATATTGCGGTTTGCCCAGACCCATGTGCAGGACCTTGCACTTGGCTTTGTTGAACTTCGAGAGGTCTGCATGGGCCCACTCCTCTAGCCTGTCAAGGTCCCTCTAGGGATGTCATCCCCTTTCTCTAGCATATCAACTGCACCACTCAACTTAGTGCCATCTGCACACTTCCTGAGGGTGCACTCAATCCCACTGTCTATGTTATTGATGCAGAGATTCATCAGTACTGGTGCCAGTATGGTTCCTTGACGGATACCACTCATTACTGGTTTCCACTTGAACACTGAGCCATTGACTGTAACTCTTTACATATGTCCACCCAGCCCGTTCCTTATCCATCTAACAGTCCATACATCTAACCCATTAATTGACAATTTAGAGGTAAGAATGTTGTAGTGGTCTGAATCAAGGGTCTTATGTACGTCCAGGTAGATGACATCTGTAGCTCTTCCCTTATTCACTGATGCAGTCACTCCATTGTAGAAGGCCACTAGATTAGTCAGGATGCTAACCCTTGAGGCAGATGCAACATGAATAACACCTAACAACAAGTGCAAAATAAACATTTTCTTTGGTACCAAAGGTAACTTTCTAGAACATGATAATAATCAAAGAAATATTGTGGGTTTTCTTCATTTTCATTTTCTGATTATTCATATAATTACACACCCTCTCCTGGATTCAGATTCATTTATAAATTGCAACTGGGACAGACAGCAGTTGAAGGATAATTGGGTAGTTTACATAAATAAAATCCCTTAGGTATATCCAGGACAAAGTCATGATATTCAAGCAGAAGAAAAGAGATGTAAAAAATACAGGAAAAAATAGAATTAATTTAAAGACAACCCACTTAGTCACCTTCAAAGCATGTAGTTTACTAAAACATACAACAGACTTAAAGGGCAGTAACCTATTTTTGGTTCTTAATATGACTGCAATCAAGTGACTATGGAATGTTTCTTCTGTGCTTTATCTCTATTATCTTTTTAATAATAAGGTGGTGAATGATTGTAGGTGGACTGTCATATTTTAGAAGAAAAATTTCTCCTGAATCCCACCTCCACCATACAATTTTCTTCTCAAGTTGGTTATGCACTGAGCTATCTGAGTTTCACATGAAGTCTTCTGTAGTTTATTTATTATGTGTTTTCCATAACCTTCTTTAAATGCTGATTTCTAACAAGTTTTTTGAGATATGCATTCCTTCCCACAGAATAGGCTTGAGCAAAGGGTATGTCAGATTATAAAGCTAGATATTGCCAAGGACTAGACAGGATATCCTTTCCTTGACAAAGCTGATGATACAGGTTTCAGCCTTAACAGCTGGAAGTAGGAGACATGTAAAATGTTATTTGAGATGGCTGCAAATAAAGACCAAATTTGGACAGAATAACTGCATGTTCATTTATTTTATTGACTCCAGCTAGGGACAAATAGTAAATAACAAATAAGTGATATCAAATCGATTCAGAAAGAGGGGGATGCTCTGCTGCTATTTAGTATTTCTATTTAGCAAAGCAGTTTATTTTTAACTTATAAGACATATTTTTATTAGTAATGTTTGTCTTGCACAGCTAGGGAGCTAGTATTTAACCAGCCTGGATAGTGTGATTCTCTTCTCCATAGCAATGGGGAAAAAAAGTTTCCTTTCAGTTCCTTGGAGACAGAAGGAGGAGGATGAAAAAGAGTAGCTCCCTCTCCAATCAGCAAGTATGAGACTGTGGTGAAGAACAGATTTTTAGAGAGTCGTCTGTTTAAGTGACTGTGTAAGTGCTGAGATACCACAATGATGGATGTTTTATAAATGCTTAGGTAGGTAGATAGATATGACAACCAGAATAGTTCTAGATTTAAACTGAAATGAGGCACTCCATCACCATGTCATGTCCAGAAAGTCACTTGACCTTCTTGTTCCTGAATCAGACCAGCTGTAAGAGCTGATAAAAAACTGATTTTCTCTGAAACCAAGAGCTTAGTCCAAATTTATGACTTTCCAGGAAAGCTTTTCAGTTGATTCCAGTGGACCTGGGCTCACATCAACTGAACAATTCTTCTTTACTATGTCTCATCTTGCTCTTCTCCCCTCCTCTTCTCCCCTCCTTCTCCCCCTCCTCTTCTCCCCTCCTCCTTGCCTGCTGGGCAAGCAATGACCATTAGCTCCTAGAGACGGCTAAAAGGCTTAAGAGCTTGCGAGTCTGGGCTCTTCCCTCCTCTCTCCTACTCGTCACTCACTTGTTGTGTACACTTGACTTTGTTTATCGGGAGCTTAATATTTCAGTGTTTTATAAATCTATTGTGGGACAATGTAATTTATCCTACAAGGACGAAGCTGACTGCATGGTGATTAAGAATAGAATAAATACTAAGGGTGAGAGCAGATTGCAGTGAATGACATTATTTTCGATAAGGAAATTGCTTTGCTGGTAACAGAATCCACAGTATTTAAAAGCTGAATGGAGAAGTCAGAAACAAATACAAATAATGTCTTCAGCAGGGTAAATACATTAACTGTGCTGTTCATCTGCAACATATAGTCTATCTCTACTAGCAATTTCCAACAAGTTGGTGACCATCAAGAGAAATTTATTATTTACACATAGATAAATTGGTTGGTAAATGCAGAACCTGTATATTTATTATGTGAATGGAAAGTGAATTTCATTGTCATTGGCCTTGCAGCAAGACAAAGCATGGAGTCTCCCAGAATTAGAGATCTGACTCAAAACATTTTGTGTGAGTAATGATGCCTGATGTTACTGTTTGGTAAGGATCCTGGAAAGCTTTAGGGGCATGAATGCGCAAATGCCCAAGAAGTCCTTGTCAAGTAATTGTTACTCCCATTTTACAAACAAGTCAACCACAGTAGAGAGCCAAGGTGATGGCATCTTTGTGACAGAGTTGAGAACAACCTTTCAGATCAGCAAATTCCCAAATAGGGGGAATGCAGACAAGGCAGGTGACAGAACCAGCATCTGGAACTGTTGTTCCAGCTAACCAGTATTGACTTTATCCCAGCCGAGATCAGAATACACAGATTCATCCATACGTCTCTATTATCCTTGCAGACCTGTGATAAAAAGGTCAATGATATTCAGTTCAAACACTAGCCCAACACTAGCCAACACAGCAGCCAGCCTGTGTTCTTGAGCTGCATTTGGACATCATGCCATTTAAGTGCAACTTGTATGCCAGGATTGGATTGAATGGCTGATAGCAGAAGTGTGTTTGTTTATAAGACACTGCCATCCATCTTTAACTACAACAGGTTGCCCAGAGAGGTTGTCCCATCCCTGGAAACATTCAAGGTCAGGCTGGATGGGGCTCTGAGCAACCTGATCTAGTTGAAGATGTGCCTGCTCGTTGCAGGGGGAGTTGGACTAGATTAACCTTTAAAGGTCCCTTCCAATCCAAACTATTCTATGATTCTATGCACATCCCTGGCTTTTGGAGTGTGCTGGGAGGTGTGAGCCATCAGACAGTCCTGAGTCTGATGTCACAGAATCACAGAATCCTAGGGGTTGGAAGGGACTTAGTCCTCCTGCAACCCATCAGCACACATCCATCAACACCTAAAAATCTCTTCTCCTTCTAAGGGAGACATTGTCAGCTCCCACTTGTGAACTGTTCCTTCTGCCCCTGCTCTTAAAAGTGTGTGATATGTCTTGTGGCTCTTGGCCAGGGAAGCTTTTAGGATGCAGCTTGTAGGATCAGGAAAGGTGGCCAGTCTGCCTCTGGCAGAGACATTAACACCTCCCATCATCACTGAAGATTTTGTCTCCTTTGATTAGCAGGAGGACTGTGAAGTAGATTCTCGCAATCACTGGTAATTCTGGCTATATTATGCCATCTATGTGAATCTCCCATAAAATCTACCTGTTCTATTTCTTTCTGCCTCTTAAGGGATGAGAAGAAAGAAAAACTGATCTATTGAGTATACAGAGGGAAAATAGAACCCCTTTTCTCCAACAAATAACACATTACTTGTAGCAGCATTGTGTGGCTTTTGTTCTCACCAAAGGAGAGCCAGTAATTATTTGTAGTTTATCACAACTGGAGAAAGGTTTCCTGAGGTACAAGCTAATTATGTTTTAAAATAAACTGATTGTCCATGTAATAAATGATCACATTTTCCAATCATTGGGAGATTTATGTTACTTTATTCAATCATCTGTGTGTAAAATTGAAACTTTAGTAAATCAACTGGAAAGAAAATGTCTAGATTCAATTGAGAGCCCTGCAACTACGAGGCATTATGAAATGAACCCAATAGGAGGGAATAGGCTGGATGCATAAAACCCCAAATACATACAGATTTATACATTAAAAGAATGGATGTAATTGACAGCCAAACCAGAATTTATGTTAATTTAAGGTCAAACCTTAGCCTGTGCTGCACAGATTTGACATGTATTAAAGGACAAAGGCAAAGACAGTCCTGTTGTCTTCAAGGAATCTCAGTCACAGTCATTTGTTTAAGGACACTAATGAGAATGAATTCAAGAATGTAGAATAGGTGACTGCATATGACATTTCGTTTATGGCAGGCAATAAGTGACATGATCTTATCATGAAATTAGTCATCATCATAGACTTCTCTTGTCGATCTATAAAATGAAATGCCATGGAGAGCAGCATATTTTTCATTGTTATGCCAACATGGCTTTTTTATAATGTACATCATTAAAATAAGCCCAGGAACTGGAACATGCAATCATAGTAATAGCACTATTAATGTTTAATTTATGTCTTACGTGCACAAAAAACTTCTGGTACTTGAAACAAAAATGACCTGAAAACACAGATTGTCTTTAACAAGGAAGCATGCAGTGCTGTAAAGCATCTGTAGAGTCAGAAAAAAATCAAGGTATGCTGCTGAACAGCACTGGAGTGGAGCAACATGGAGGTATATTGTGAATGGCAGAATCGTGAGCAGAGACCTACTGCAATAGGGGCAGATCCTCAACTTGTTGATGAACCCCTTTACAGTCCTTAGCTAGGCAGTGCAGAGCAGAGAGGGGCTCGTAACATTTCCAGGAGGTCATGCCAGGTTTTATTTTCCTCTTCCACATTCAAAATGAACCATACTGGAAGAAAGTCAATGGGAACCTGGGAGATTTTGTCAAAATCACCTTTTGGATAGGTGATAAACAATAGAAAATGCCAGTCTAGCTTTTTCTTAACCTAAATTTCTTAGGGAAAAAAATAAAGCATGACCACACACACAGGTGTGCTGGGAGACCTGAAAAGGGCAGGAAGTCCCAGCAGGGACTTGATGATGACCTGGGTCAGGACGTAAGACTGCAGCGCATTTGTAGTCATCCAGTATCCCTGTGCTCTGGCCAGAGGACCCTCCTCTGTGTTAGATCAGAGAGGGAGAGGATGAATTCACCACTACCAGGTCTGGGCAAGTATGTCCCTCATCAATTCTACATTCAGCCATCAGTCTGTCTTTGACTATGTGAGCAGGACATGCTGGTCACGTACCCGAGAGATTTTAATTAGACTTGAAGTACTGGCACACTTCTAAATTTCTCATTAATCTGGATTTCAAGACATTGCAACATCTATTTGAACATCTTGTTGAAGAGCTGATGGACTAAACTTCTCCCTTGCACTGATTCAAAGTGAAAGGCCAGTTGATATCCCCTTGATAAGTTGAAGATAAAACAGTAAGTTACTGCCCAAGGCAGGGACCAGTATGTCAGGGAACACGAGAAGAATTGGCGAGGCTGAGTGAAAATGCAGGACTGGGGCATTGCCTGCAAAAACTGTGTTTGTGAGGAGCAGAAGTGAAGCGACTGAGGAGGTGAGAAGAGCCCTGGGTGACTGAGTCATGAAGGATTTCTTCAAGTAGAGCAAATCCCTGCTGAGGAAGGGAAGATACCAGGTCAGTTCTTGAGAGTGATCTCTCCATCATCCTCCCTCACAACCTGGCCATGAAACAGAGCAGTGGGACTCTCTCAAAGACCGCTGCCACTTGCCAGCTTGCAGCTGTTCCTTAGGTCCCTAAGGAAGATGCTGGTAGGCAAGATGGGACCAGGTGGGACAGTTTCTCAGTGCTGGGGTGTGTGACATTAGCTCCACAGCTCTTGGCCGTAAGGAAATTTTGCTCACAGTGTTAGGATGGATGACAAAAGGGTAGCTACTCACTGAGATGTCCTGATTCCTCTCTGTTTTGTAGAGACAGAGATAAAGGGCAAATTCAAATGTAAACAGATTATTACAAAAAAACCTCTCTAAATCCAAGCCAGGAACCTGGAAAAGTGATGCTAAGCTTTATTGCAGTGAAGGAGCTACTCACTGCACTTCCCACTCACAACACGAATTAAATGGCTAATAAGCAACTGTTTTATTAAAGACGAGAAATTAATTAGACCAATAAATAAGTCAACAGTAACTAATTCCCAGAGCATTATCATAACAGCAGCTGTTTATCCTCTTTCTCTCTTTTCTCTCTTTCCCTCTTCTCTATCTTTCTCTTTAACATCTTTGTCGGCAACACGGATGGTAGGATCAAGTGCACCCTCAGCAAGTTTGTGAAAAACACCAAGCTCTGTGGTACAGTTGGAGGGAAAGGATGCCATCCAGAGGGACCTTGACAGGCTTGAGAGGTGGGCCCATGCGAACCGCATGAAGTTCAACAAGGCTAAGTGCAAGGTCCTTAACCTGGTTCAGGGCAATCCCATGCACAAATAGAGGCTGGGTGGAGAATGGGTTGAGAACAGACCCGAGGAGAAGGACTTGGGGGTGTTGCTCAACATGAGCCAGCAGTGTGCACTTGTTGCCCAGAAAGCCAACGGTATCCTGGGCTGCATCAAAAGAAGTGTGAACAGCAGGTCAAGAAAGGTGATTCTCTCCCTCTTCTCTGCTCTCATGAGACCCCACCTGCAGTACTGTGTGCAGTTCTGGAGTCCCCAACAGGTGGTTATCAAGCTGTCGGATCGAGAACAGAGGAGGGCCACAAAGATGATCAGGGGGCTGGAGCACCTCTCCTATGAAGACAAGCTGAGAGAGGTGGGGTTGTTCAGCCTGGAGAAGAAAAGGCTCCCAGGAGACCTAGCAGCCTTCCAGTAACCTGAAGGGGCTACAGGAAAACTGGAGAGGGACTTTTTAGAAGGTCATGGAGTGATAAGGCAAGGGGAAATGGGTTCAGACTAAAGGAAGGTAGATTTAGATTGGATATTAGGACGAAATTCTTTCCTGTGAGAGTGATGAGACACTGGCACAGGTTGGCCAAGGAAGCTGTGTCTGCCCCCTCCCTGGCAGTGTTCAAGGCCAGGTTCGATGGGTTTTTGAGCAATATGGTCTGGTGGGAGGTGTCCCTGCCCACGGCAAGGGGGTTGGAACTAGGTGATCTTAAAGGTCCCTTCCAACTCAAGCCATTCTATGATTCTATTATTCTTCAGAGAGGTGCCTGCTACCTCTCATGGCTCTCTGACACCTCATATGAGGCTGCCATTTGTGTTGGCTGTTGTGGTTCTGCTTCCCACTAGACTCTCACAGATCGGTTACTGCCACTTTTGGCAGAGGACAACAGCATTGGAAGCTTGGGGAGAGTGCAGGGACTGGCTTCTACATGGGGCACTAGACTTCTGCAGGTGGACTGGGGGACCCAGCACTTCACAGCCCATCCTGACATCAGATTGGTCCTGGCAAGGCTGAATTGCCAAGCAAAGGGACTCTGTGAGCTCAGCTTAAGCCCCGGGCACTGACCCCACTGCTTAGCTGGTAATTTGTCCACTGGTCCTGTCTTCCAAACTCTCACCACCTAAGATATATCTGCTATAAACAGGCCACTGGCTGGATGCAGGACGCCCCATGTCACGTGGCCTCCAAGTCCATGGTTGGTCCCTGGCTCCATGTTTAGCAGCAGAGATGTAAGTATAGAGTGCTATGAAAACCCACACAGAGGGCTAGATGTCATTAAGAGGCTGCTTAGCCTCAGATTAATCTGGGGTTTATGCAAACATGTGCAAGTTTCCAGCTCAGACTCCATCTGAAGTAACATTTGCTAGGTAGAAGGTACATCGCTATATCTATTGCCAGACATATTAAAACCATCAGAAAGCAGAAGAAATTGTTCTGATGTGCATCATGATTTGTATAATACTGAATTTCCAATAGGGGCATTTTACAGGAGAGTGAGAAAAATAGCGTAGTTTCAAAGCATAGACTTAATTTCTGAGAGGCTGGAAAAGGTCTTATATTAGTTAAAGTGTCACTTTTTAATCAACAGAAGCCTGTATTTCTTTTGTGCACAAGGAGAATGTGAACAGTCAAAATTAAGTGTCTTTGGTCAATGCTTTCCATTATAAAGAAACGTTTTGGGTAAAGATAGTGAGAAATACTTAAATGAGTTTGTTTGATGGTCACTGGAGATATAAATTCATCTTACTGTCTAAAAATTCAATGATACTGTACTCTGCAATGCTAACATGCACAGCCACAGTCTGACAGGCTTTTGTAGCTGTAGTGGTATAAAAATTTCTCTCATCTCTTCTCCCCTCCCATCTGTGACCCAGTTAGTGGGTCCTGAGATGATCCTTCAGTAATTCAAGCTTTAAGAGATAACTGCTGTAACAGATTAGAAGGGCACACGCTTGATGTGTGAAGGCAGTTGTGTCTAACTGTGAGGGAGAAAGAAGGTGAGAAGGGAGGGAAAAATAGGCATTTGGAGGTTAGTAACTTCTTAAACCATTGCTTCTGGGTCCATGAGCCCATGAGGTCCGCATCACCGAGGTAGGGGCAGGTGCTTGAAGTTCTAGGTTCCTGTTCTGATAGCAGCATGGATCGAATGTGATGAGTATTTAGCAATCATCTGTTGAATGGTAAATTATTTGTTAGATTAAATGCATACTTTGTAATCTTCATTTTAAAATACATTCTGGAAGAGCCTGACACTAATGTTATTCAAAAGCAAAACAATCTGGAAGCAAAAATTCATTTAAATTCATTTAAACAGAAGACTTTTTTGATTAAACCCTTCCACAATAACACCTAGCTTCTCAAATCAGTTCAGCTATTGTTAACTCATGTTTGTTCATATATTGTTTATTTTGTCATACACAAAATCTATTTACTGTTCTCTCATTTAAACAAAAATGCAGACTAGTACCCATGGGGAACTAGGGAAGGATGTATGTATGTATTTGAATGACTAAAAATATGTTCAGTTTCTTTCCTCAGGTGTATACTGCCAATGGTCCTCAGCAGATGTAAATCAGTAGAACTCGAATTACTCCAGCAGAGCTGAACTCAAATGATTTATATCCATGGGGGATTTGGCCATCTGAGTCTGTGGACAGAACAGATTTACATTTTGAAGAGGGTTGTTTGCAAGAAAGCTTTGCAAGGCAGGGAAAGAACCCAGGCCAGGACAGTTCTGTGATAGTATCTGTTATTTACTCAGTGCAGCCTGGTTTATTCCAAAAGCAATGGAGTTGCTCTTTGGAGCTATTTGTATAATTTATTTCAGGTGGACAAGAAGCAGAACTGTTTCAGGGAGAAAGAAACTGCCCAAGCAGTCTGCAGATCTGGGCAGCAAGCTCCTCTCGGTAGATTCCCAGGAACATTCCTCTGCCTCTGTGCTGTAGAGATTGAATTTAGTCATCAAGCCCATTCTTGTCAGTTTTGTAGGATAAAGTGAGGAAGGTTTGAGACAAGAAGATAATTGTTAAGGACGGACATGGACATAGCAAATTTTTTCTTCTTTTCCCTCAAGAACAGTATTAAACAGATCTGAGCAACAAGGTACAAATACCTACTCCAGGTCAATTTAGTCAACGATGCAGTATCAGCAAATGTCAAATGCCCAGAGGAGAATATATGGCTCCAAATAAGCTTCTATTGTATCTAATGTCCATTAGCTGATCTCTGACCTTCTCATAGTTCCTTGCATACTAAAATAAGCCTAGATATTTCTTCTAGCCCAGCTTCAATTCACCAAGTGCTCACCAGCTTCCTGGCAAAGCCGGGGACAGTTATTACTTACATTTGTTAAAACTCCAAGCTTACTCAAATGACTGCATTTTCACCAAGCATTCAAGAAGAGAACAGGAATGACCCTGTGTAGGGAAAGGTGAAGGAATAACCAGGAGTTATTCAGGAGATATGAATGAAAAGGATTTGTAAGCTTTAAAGGCCCTTTCTATCACTTCAGAATTTAGGATAAGATTAACTCGCCTTTCTGGCACAGTGGAAATTTGCTTTAGAAGAATACAACAAAAATACACCTGACAGTCTATTACAGTGAGACAGAGTTAGATAGATACTACAGAGATGGAGGCTATGTGCTACCTACAGCATAACGAAAAGGCACCAAGATGTCTGTGTTAGGTATGGTGTGGGAACAGCCTATTGCAAACTGCGAGAGCCTGAATGAATGTCTGGGTTATTGTGTTTTATGGAAAGCATCTAGAACATGGAACAGACATCAGGAAACACCTAAAGAAACAAGTAACAAAGGAGTGGGATATCTGAGCACATATATTTTAAATGTTTGAGGATGAAGGATTTCATATCAATACAGTAGAGAAGATTACAGTTTGCAGTGGTAAATTGATACACTTTCACAGACTTTTGCCTGATTATCATCTGGAGAGGCTCCGTGAGATCCACCTTTGACATTTATGTTATGATGGAGGTAAACATAAAGTGGGAAGATATTGACTGAGGTAATGCAGAAAAGCAATAGGCTTCATTGTCCACCAGCACAATGTGAACAAGTAAAACCAGATTCTTGTCTGATAAATGTCTTCTGAAGGAAATGCTTTGGGAAAGTACAGTGGGAAGTTTTTGAGTGGAATTACTCCACAGTCACTGAGGGTGAAAATTCATTCTGCTGAACTTCAGCTATCTAAATGTTAGGTCAAAGCTAGTCTTGCTGAACTCTTCTGCAGTCAGCAGAGAAAGGTGGGCACTCTTAGAGGATAAGTCCTGCATGTTAAGGAAGTTACTAGTGTAGACGAAATTGTAAAAACTGCTTAGTCTGCTTTGGTTTGTGGATTGGTGCCGTGAAGAGTTCGTGCTATCAGCGGAGCAGCTTGTATGATCACACTTCCTCTCAGTAAGTATCTGCAGAATTGTTAGCTGAGATAGTGCTCACTGACAGTTTTGATGGGTAGTTGGTGACTAGGCACATTTACTCAGCAGGGATTCTGGTCTTGAATTGGAGACACATCTTTAAACAGTAACAGGAGCAATACCTGTTGAGAAGAGAACTACAAGTACCTTGCTCCTCAGCCAGCCAGTGAGGGCATTTGTATAAAGAACAGCATCTCCAAAATATCAGAGCAGGCAAGAAGCAGCTAAAATGAACATCCCTTAATAGCACAATGTGCTTGCATTAAAGTGAAGAAAATCTTCTTGAACTATGTGCAGTGTTTTACCAGATTCAGGCACTGCTTGTTTCTTCAGAGCTGTGGTTTCCTCAGACTCTGGATAACCAATTGGATGCTATAGTGACTCCTTCTTGCAGTCCTTCAGGTGCTTTTCTCCTATCTTCTGTTGGTTCAGGCATCTCAGTTCTTCACAAGCAGATCTTCCACTTCAGTGCTACTATTTCTTTCCACAAAGAGAAACTTGGAATATTCTGGTAAGAAAGGAGGATGTTAAGAAATTCATTCAGATAAACACTTTGAGGAGTTGACAGAAAGTCATTATGAGAAAAGCAAAAAGAACCATGGTGGCTTGTCCCCTGGTTGCTGGTGGCTGAAGAATAGAATTTCCCTCCAGTCCACGGAACTTTTTTTTTTAATTAGTATTACAAATATATATATCTTTCATTAGTATTAAGAAATATAGTATCTCTCATTGTTAGATAAACCTTAGGAATCCTAGGCTTGAGTCACCTGAGTGACCCTGAGAGTAGAGCTCAACAGCAGTGAGGGCTGGAGGAGTGCTCCCAGAGCCTGCTCAGATCTGCTTGACAGCAGTCCCCATTTTCCACCTCTACTGAAGACCAAATGTTTTATTTTCTAGGCCAAAACACTAGGGTAGGATTGCTAGGCAGACATTTGATTAACAATAAATAATCAAAGAGCTGCAGGCAGGTAGAAACAATCTGGTCTCCGCCATACTCAGTCTGGAGTAGGCAGAGACAAGAGTTGTGCCAGGAAGCCGACACTTGGGGTTATCCTGTGGTGCTTGAGACACCACAACTACTGGAACACCATAAGTACTAGGAACAGCTATATGGTACCTGCCAGAAAATGCTCATTTTCTAGAGTTCACCACTGGAAGTGATTTGCTGATTCATCATTTATTCATTTTCTATATGTATTTTTTTCTGGAGTTGACAGTGCCAGCTGAGGAGGTTACCAGCTTCATGTTCTCACTCCCACCAACTCTTCAGTATCTCTGTCCCACTGCAGCTGATACCCACAAGACAGTCACTGCAGAAGCACCAGGTTGCTTCTTACAAGCCACACTCTCCCAGGCCCCAAGAGCATTGCCTTTATCACTAAAAGGTGCAGAGAACTCAGAAGTCCCATGCATATGTTGTTGTTATCATGCGATCCATTGCTGTTGTTTAAATTGTCCTATGGGAAATAGTCTAGGTTTGACTTTGAGAATGTGTACCTGGGCAAGGATGTGTAAGAAATGAATACACAAGAAAAATAAGTCTCCTGAGTGAAGCTGAAGACCACAGAGATCTGGCATTTGCTTTTGGCAGCACTGTATGCTGCTGTGTTTCAGAAATCATCACCACATGCTGATCAAATCTCCTTTGTTCATTAAAATCCCTGTGTTCCCTTCTATTTGTTGTGCAAGCTGCATTTAAGTAATCTGATTCTTACATTTTCTTTTATCCTTTCATATAACTAGTAATCTTTGAAATGTAGAAATATATTAGTAGCAGGTGAGAACTTCTTTGTAACGGTACTGAGACCAAATCATCCTGTAAATTAAAATATGTATTTTCCTTCAAATTTCCTATTATTCAGCACTGACATTAATTATCGTTTTTCTTATATATCTTAGTGTCTCTCCATTGTTGTCTTTTAATACACTGTTTCTCATTTTCTCTACTTTACCCATTGTCTGACACAAACAAAAGATACATGGGCAATTATTGGGATTTTCAAGGCAAATTTGGCAGCCTCTTTATTTACTTTGATTCAGATGACAGTCATATCTTACAGTTTTTTCAGGAACAGTGTTTGTTAGCTGAATAAATGTAGGTTGGCAGTGTTAGCAGAGCATTTCCGTTTTAGCTAAAACCACTGAAAATCTTCTTTGATCCAGTATTGAACATGATTTATCTTTACAAAAACACAGAGAATAAAAAATACTTGGAATTCAAAGCATTTCTTTGTACACCATGTTTTTGCTTGCAATCCATCGAGGCAGTGGAAGATACCCTGTGGTTTGCTGCTGGCTGTGGTGATTGACTGACACACCTCAGGTAACTGGTGTCTTTGTGACCCAGACTTTTCCTTGCTCTGTTTGAGAATAACCAACCAGATAGTGAAATCATGATTTCCAAAGACAAATGCAATTGCTCAGTCTTTCATGTTTGTGGGCAATTAATAAACAGCAGAGTGGTGGTAGATCAAACATTTCCATTACAACAAGCATGCCAGAAATGATGGCATGGATGGGAACCACTGTATATTTTGACTCTGTAGGTCCAGGTCCTTTCTGGTTGTTAGACAGGTAAGAGTCGAGAGGATAGCAGAGGATGTTTCATGCATAATGGCTGGGCTGGTTTGTGGTCTTGTGCTTTGCAGCTGTAGAATCATAGAATCATTAAGGTTAGAAGAGACCTTCAAGATCATCCAGTCCAACTGCCTACCTACACCACCACTAAACCATATCACCCAGAGCCACATCCAGACGCCTCTTGAACAACCCCAGGGACGGTGACTCCACCACCTCTCTGGGCAACCTATTCCAATACTTACTCACCCTTACAGTTAAAAAATTTTTCCTAATGTCCAACCTGAATCTCCCCTGCTGCAATTTAAAGCTGTTTCCTCTTGTCCTTTCACTAGGGGCACAGCAGAAGAGACCAACCACCGCTTCACTACAGCCTCCTTTCAGGGAGTTGTAGAGAGTGATGAGGTCCCCCCTGAGCCTCCTCTTCTCCAGACTGAACAACCCCAGCTCCCTCAGCCGTTCCCCATATGACATGTTTTCCAGTCCCTTCACCAGCTTTGTTGCCCTTCCCTGGACACGCTCCAGCACTTCAGCGTAGGGACTCCTTTCTTTCTACTTCCCTTGAGCTATTAATGGGGACTCCCCAGGATCAAGCTGAGACTGGGCGGGTTAGCAGCTGAGATGTAAGGAAGATCTGGGCATATGGCTCAGTGTCTTCTACACCTGCATTTGCCCTTCCTGAATGTCAGCAGAGCATGATGCTCCCTGGTGTCCCTCACCACTTCCTGCTCCCTTTCTTCCCCTGCAACATGTGCACCCTGCTCCAGCGCCCACAGCACCAACCAGCCTGGCTCAGAGTAGAGACAGGACTTGTGTCCATCCATGTCCTGACTTAACCACCCTCAGCCAGCCCTCTGCCACCACCCCACTGGCCGGTGGGAAGGAACAAGGGGCTCCCCACTGTTCCCCTACATCCTCAGTGCTCCATCAAAATTGGTCCCAAGCATCTGGAACAGAACCTAGTGGGGGAGCAGCTGCAGGGCAGCATGCCGTCTCCAGGGTTCCATTTCTTTCCTACTTCTGTGCTCCTTGCAGGCTAACAGGGTCAGGAAATGGACTTCAGCCGCAGCTCACAGCCAACCATCCTGCTGAGCTGTCTCACGCTCCCCAGTGTGGCACAGACTAGGTTTAGTTTAGGTCAGGAAGGGCTTTGGGTAAAGAAGCTTGGATATGGATACAGGTGGTGCTAGGAGAGGTCAGCTGCACAGACGTGAGCCATGCTGTGCCAGAGTGTGATCCCTGACTCATCTAATTTATTAGTAGAGTCACATTTGATAAGGTCAAGGAGAGAGTCAGAGCTGGTAAGAGAGGGAAAGGGCTGGGTAGAAAGTTGCTAAGGGCTGTGGCTGTCCTTTCACTGGCCTCTGTACATATGGCTCAGTGATGTTAGCCAGTGGCAGTGAGGTAAAAAGGATGTCCAGTGGACCCATTTTGCAATCATTTTTCATAATTTTTTATTGAGCCACCTCAGTGCAACCCACACAAGTCTGAGACAGGACCACTCCTTAGCTCTGCACTTGAGACTCATGCTGGATGTTTCTCCCATGGAGCTGCCCAAACGCCACTCCCACAGCACAAGGCACAGCCCTGTACTTCCACAGGAGCATCTCTAGTGGATTCACTGTCCTGTGACAGGGGATGAAGCATCCTTATGTAGGCTGGATTAGACTGAAATGTCAAATGCTCACAAGTGCCTTCGCCTTCCCCACTGGGGAGGTGGGACGCTGACACTTTCCGACTTCTGTGCTATAAAAGTAAGATGTTCAACAAAGTATCTGCAAAGTGCAGATGCTCCACAATTACAGCTTGCCCAAAAGTGAATCTGGTCTCACAAGACAGACACAGCACTTATCACAAAGAAGTACTAAAGAATGACTAAATACACTCATGAGATTGAAGGAAATATATGTGTGAGTCGCTCCTCCTAAATGTCATGCTCTAAAGACAAGCTCCAGGAGCGCAGGTTCCTTGGGGACAGCAATTTCCAGTGACTGCATGATATGATCCTGCACCACAGCATGCCCTCACAAACAGCTGGTGAACTGAACTCCTAGAGTTCAGACTCATTTCAGCGGTCTCCAACACAGCTCATGCGGGAGAGATTGCTGCTATGGCAGCCGTGGGACAGCCAATAACTGCACATCTAACCTACGCTGGGTAAAACATCACTGGCAGAAGCTGGCAGCTCATGGTCTAGACAGGTGGACTCTTTGCTGGGTTAAAAACTGGCTGGATGGCCGAGCCCAGAGAGTGGTGGTGAATGGAGTTAAATCCAGATGGAGACCGGTCACAAGCGGTGTCCCTCAGGGCTCAGTCTTGGGGCCAGTCTTGTTTAATGTCTTTATCGATGACCTGGATGAGGGGATCGAATGCACCCTCAGTAAATTTGCAGATGACACGAAATTGAGTGGGAGTGTCGATCTGCCTGAGGGTAGGGAGGCTCTGCAGCGGGATTTGGACAGGCTGGAGCGATGGGCTGAGGCCAATTGCATGAGGTTTAACAAGGGTAAGTGCCGGGTCCTGCACTTCGGCCACAACAACCCCATGCAGCGCTCCAGGCTTGGGGAAGAGTGGCTGGAAAGCAGCCTGGCGGAAAAGGACCTGGGGGTGTTGGTTGACAGCCGGCTGAACATGAGCCAGCAGTGTGCCCAGGTGGCCAAGAAGGCCAACGGCATCCTGGCCTGTATCAGAAACGGTGTGACCAGCAGGAGTAGGGAGGTAATCGTGCCCCTGTACTCGGCACTCGTGAGACCGCACCTTGAGTACTGCGTCCAGTTCTGGGCACCGCAGGATGGGAAGGACATTGAGGTGCTGGAGCGAGTCCAGAGAAGGGCAACGAGGCTGGTGAGAGGTCTGGAAAACAAGCCTTATGGAGACCGGCTGAGGGAACTGGGGTTATTTAGCCTGGAGAAGAGGAGACTGAGAGGAGACCTTATTGCCCTCTACAACTACCTAAAGGGAGGTTGTAGTGAGGCTGGTGTTGGTCTCTTCTCCTGAATTGCTAATGACAGGACGAGAGGAAATGGTCTCAGGTTACGTCAGGGGAAGTTTAGGTTGGAGATTAGGAAGAAGTTCTTTACTGAGAGGGTGGTTGGGCACTGGAATGGGCTGCCCAGGGAGGTGGTGGAGTCACCGTCCCTGGGGGTGTTCAAAACACAGGTTGATGAGGCACTTGAGGCCATGGTCTAATGGTCTAATGGCTAGGAATATGATGGGATAAAGGTTGGACTTGATGACCCTGGAGGTCCCTTCCAACCATAATGATTCTATGATTCTATGAAAGGATCATATTGCAGTATTTTATATTAAAATCTTAACAATGCTGTTATGTCCTCTGATCCTCAGAAACCTCCATCACGGATTCTATGCTATGACACAGGAATGTAATACTTTAAAATCATATTTGGCACAGCTGAACTCGATTTCAAACACGTTTTTAAAGCTATGTGTTAGAGAGATGTCATTGTCTTGTCTCCATCACATACATCAAGGGCAGAATTGTGGACTAAATCAACTGCCACTCTTCTGCTACTAGATTATGCCTCTTTTTGATGCAAAAGTGCAATGCATGAAGGGATTAAGAATTAAGTGGGTTGTGTTTTCTGAGGCCATCTGGTTAGCAGCATGTATTAAGAGAGTGAGACAGCTACTCTAAGTATAACAGTAAAGTTGATGAATGCAGATTAAAACCACCAAGAGTATAACATTTGATGGTATCAGCCTGGGGAGGCACTATACATGCCCTGATAAAAATCTTAATGTCATCACCTGAAATATTCTCCATGCATTGACTTGTGGAATGGGATCTTTTATATAATATCTATGGTTTTGTTCTGCCCATTTGGAATACAAGCTGCCAAAAGCCATAAGAAGTTTGATGGTAGCTTGCTTCAGTACACAGAGTTGTGGGTTTTTTTAAAGGACAAGAGAAATGCAAATAACAAGGTGTCAAAATATTGGAGGAGAATTTTACTAAAATTTCACCCTGGAAATTGGTGGCCTTTTTTTCTTAAACTTTAACAGATTGAATTATACACATTGGAACAAGAAGACTTTTGCCATTTCTCTTCATTGTAAGCAAAATTATCTTTCTTTAAACTACATTATCATCCTTCTTCACCATAAGCTTCTGGAGCACAGCATGCTTATATTTTGCCTGGTGAACACAAAAGTGCAATTCAGTCAGGGGAGTAAGCTCATGCTTTCCTGAAGCATACTGGGAGAAGTTGTGCACTTCAACTTAGGCTTGTTCAGAAACGTTTCACTAAATTTTGGCTGCAGTCCCTTTCTCCAAAAAGCTGTTGTTTTTTACTTTCTCCTTCTGAATTATGGACCTCAAAAGACAAGAAACCAGGTGATGAGCATATGATGCAGACTGAAAAGGCATTATTACCAGTTGTGTAGCACAGCTTTGGAACTGCTTACCTAGAGCAAGCAACAGAACAGAGTTGGCTGAGATCGAGACCCTCTTGGTCCAGCTGCCCACCCACCCAAAGGAAGCTGTGGGTCTGCATTTGGCTGACCTGGAGCTTGGGGGAATCCAGGACATTGAAGCCTGTGCCCCTCAGTGTTGACACAGCTGAAGAGATGTTGGAAGGCAAAGTAGATATTGCACCCTGCTTTGTTTATCTGTGATGTGTGGGAAGCTAAAGAGATTTTTTTCTTTGTTTACTTTTTTTTTGTTTTCTGCTCAGATGACAAATTGAAATTTGTTTGCCCCACGCTTCATGAATGACTCCATAGATGTCTGGAAACAAAACAGAATTTATCACAAACAATACTCCATGAAATTAAACCTGATGCAGGCAGAAATAAATTTTTATTACTTCTATTTGAAACAGTCTTTTGTTTTACCTTTGTTGACATCCATTTAACTGGAATCATTAATTTTATTGAGGGAAGAAGTCTTCGTTAATGACTCGGCATTTCCTCTGTTTTGCTGAAGTTTGAAATGCCAGGTGAGGATGGGTTGGCATCACTCAACAGATTGTTTTACTTTTGAATGCATTCAGAGTTGCTGCACCTTCAATATCTTCTCTGACAGCAAATGCAAAATTACATGTATATTACCGAGACTGAAATCATCAGATGCCAATATTACACTCTTGGAGGTCTTTTCTTTACCATGGTTTTATCAATGGAGTTTTACTTGCTCTGTCCAGAGCCACTCCCAGAGGCAATTACACTGCAGAGATAAGTGTAGGCTCCAGGCCTAATTCCTGGAAAAGCTGCTTGTTTGAATGCTTTGTTACAGAACTGGTGAGGCTCTTTTACATCTTGTCTGAACTACATAAGGAAGGGAGGACAAATGACAGATTTTTGCCCATTTGTAGGTGCCATAAAAGAAACTATCTCTATACAACAATTCTTCTCTGTTTTTGAGCAATAAGTCTCAATTTGCATTATTGTAACATACTGAGGAAATGTATGTTGACTTTCTCATGGGTAAAGGCTGTGGTGATTCCCACCAAAAGACAAGATAATGTGGGGGTTTCCCTTGACCTCCACACGCACTGTGCTTTCACAATTGGTAGCAAATTCTGCTTGAGTGTAGCAAGAACAGGTAAGAATTCTGAGCACATGTGCTGGTTTAGCAAACGGCCAGGGCAAGCCACAAACCAGACAGAGTTTTGTTTCTATCACACACTCCCCTCCCCCCCGCCGAAAATAGAAGGGGTGCAAGGAAGAAAAGACTCAACCATTGGAAATTAAAAACTATAACAAATTTAATGGCACAGGGAGAAAGAGTAACAGGTGGGGAAAAATGGGAAAATATATATATACAAATATATACAACCCGAGCTCCGACGAGTGGCGATACAGGCTGCTGAAAGGTCCTTCACTGCAAAGCCGATGGGGGTGAAAGAGAATCCAAACCCCAGCACCCGATGCAGTTGGAATGCTGCAGACCACGTGGCGAGCTGGTAACAAAAGCTGGGCCTTCTCTGTGCTGGCTCCACGTGGTGACCGACAGGCAAGGGAGCGTGGGAGCGAGGAAGAGAGCAAAAGAGAGAAGCTGAAAAAAGAGACGAAGAAGCCCCCTGTCCTCCTGGCTTTATAGAGTTTGGCAGGAAATGGGAGGGAATACTGATACCTGATACCCCAGACCCCTTTTCACAACAGGGTCCTAAACTCCACCCCTCCCTCACTGGGTCCTTACAGCAAAAGCCAATAAGAATTTTGCCTGCCCCCTTCAAACTATAATAGCACAGAAGATTGATGGGAGCTCAGTAAACCGTGTAGAAAGCAAAAATAAAGCTTCCTGTATCAGAGAAACAGAATCTCTTAACACAGTGCTCTCTAATCTTCCATATGGAAATTTCTCTATTCGTGACCTGTTCAAGCAGCTACATCATTTGGGTGGCATAATTCACCTTTGTAGACAACAACTCCATGACTAATAAGAAGTTGATGACAACACAGATTTCTATGGAGATTGGGTGAGGTTTGTCTCTCTGACATTTGCCTCAACTCACTGGAGTTGGACACTAGATCTGTTCATGGATGAAAACAATATAAACTGTGTAATGAATGTGGGGAGAGCTGATGATGTGCATTGTTGGGGTAGGACGATGGCATGTAATGAACCAGCCACTTGATAGCCTTATGATTAAACACGCAGCACATACCAAAGGTCATCTCGAGGAGTAGGAAGCAGGAATAACATCAACTGTTTTCAAGTCGGACAGAGGAAGGGACACAGGAAGAGACACCAGGAAGTAAGGCAACTTTACTTCCAAATAATGTGGACAGTGTATTACCAGGAAGAGTATGGACCAATGGAGTGTTGTTAGTTGGACCAATGGGAGTGTTGCTAGCACGCATGACTGCCCCATGTAAGGGGGACGTTAACCAACCAGCGTGCACATTTTAGGCGCGTGGTATGAATGTATATAAGGGATAAAAAGTAAATCAACCAGGTCTTTGCATGCTTCATGTTGAAATAGCAAGGTCCATTATTAGCTACCCTGCAGTGCATGAGACAGGTCACCAGTTTGTTGACGTGTAAGAAGGAAGTTCCAGCAATATTCTGCAATGCACAATCTGAGATACTTGCAGAGGTATTTGAGAGGCATCAGTCACACTCCTGGCTGTGCCTGTCTAAAATCCTGGTGACTCTTCATCTAACAAAGCTGCCTCTCTAAGAAGAATGATGTCTCCATATTCATGTCTGCGAGATTCAGCATGTGAGATTTCCCTGAGCTGTGTAGTTTTTCTGGGAGCCATGTGGTTTCTCTGTGGTCCTCGTCCTCTCCCTGGGGAAGGGAGAGGCCCTTTCCTTTAATGACTTCATTTGTGACTACTGTATTTACTCAGTCTGCAGGTCCCTGAGCAGTACCTGCCATAGTAACCCAGTGTTTCATCACCAGGTCCCAGCAGGATCCTGGCTTGGCCCCTCTTCTTCAGTATGTCAGTACCAGTCTAACCTATTGAGCTGTCTTTCCCTGTTCCTTGTGTCTCTGGAAAGAAGCTAATTTCTGTGGTCAAACAACAGAAAGCATGACCTTAAATGGGAAAACCACAGGGAGTCATTTATTCCACAAAATAGTGCAGTTATTTCCTATGTTTTCTACCTGGGGCATTTATAGAAGCAGAAAACTGGTCTTTACCATTGCCAAAGCCAAGCATGTCATGTTTAGTTGATAACACTAGTAATTTTTTAAAAAGTATTAAAATATTCTTAATTTAGGTTCCTTACTTATACCATTATTGAGTAAACAAAGAATCAAAGGAAAATAATCCAATGCATACCCTTCTGTTGCACCTCACAATTTTCCAAACAAGTAAAGCTGTACAAATACAGGATCTTACCCTATGCTCTGTGTAATCTGAGCAAAATTTGCTACTTCAGTCATAATTGCCTGTGGCAACAAGTACCAGAGGAAGCTGGACTGGACATCATGGATGGCTCTTTGCAGCATTTAGTGCTTCTTTGGAAGGGCTTGCTTCTGCTCTAATGGGTGTACTGGGGACTGATCTCCAGAGCAGAGACAAAATCAATTTGTTTTCATAGAATTTTAAGCAATTTCCTAGAGTTAGAGCTTTTTACTCTTGATCTTTCTGATATTGAAGGAATTTGCAATGCATTTCCACAATGTTAGCAGACCGTTATGTTAGTTATTAACTCAAAGGACTGACATAATTTAGAATCTCACTGTATCTGTGGATACATAAGTGGCATTTTAAGATACAACATGTGATCGCTACTTTCAAAAACTAAATTGCAACCTTGAAAAAATGGTAAAGGGGCATTAGCCAAGAAGATATTGGTACATTTTTATAGTAGTTACTATTGGACAGATTTTTGATGTATGGTCTGATCTGTCATTCTTTGTCCTGAGCTTGTTCATTGATTTAGCAAAATGTGCAAACTGGTCTTAAAGGGATTAAGGTGAGGAAATACGTGACAAAACCAAAGAAGTTCCCAAGAAAATGAAAGAGGGCCAGTTTCCCTCAGCAAGATTAATCTAGTCCAAAGCTAAATGTTTTAGATCTTTTGAAAAATGCAGAGAGCCTTCAACTCTAATTACCTTCAGCAGGATTTGAGCACTTGTAACACTTGGCAGAACCTTGCTGGTCCTTGGAGAGCTGTGTATTTGCATTTGCAGCCCTATTAGCCTTACTGATACCTGTTGATTGCACACCACATATTATATGCTGTTATGTCCAGCTAAACCTGATGTCAGCATCTGTTCTTCTGATAGTACATACGTGGCTAATTTGAAAATGCTGGACTATGAGTATCATGTTGCCTCACACTATTTTTGCCTTGTTATTTAGAAGAATGTCTCCTTGGAGATCAGGTGCTGTAAAAAGAAAATAGATTGTCTCCTCTCAGTAGTTAGCAGCAGCTGGGAAAGGGGGGACAGAGAAGCAGCTAATTCCACCTTGTTTTCTGTGTTTGCTGCTCGGACAAGTATGGGGTTTGATGCATGAGAAATCTCCATGAGGCAACCAAGCTGCACCTGGAAATGATGACACATTAGTGACTTAGGGTAATAGCAACTGTGTACATTGAAGAGGGAAAAGGCTACAGTTCTACATTTGCCAAGTCCCTTCTGTTTCCTCTGCTAAGGAAACAAATAATAAATGATGCCCTAAGAGAAGAAGTGGAAGAAGAATACCAATGTAAACATTATCTCATGCTGATTTTCAGTCTGATTTAAAATTAGAAATTCGTATTATCAGGCAGTCTAAGAGGGTCTGTAAATATAAGAGTAGATTTAAAGAAATTCAAGCTTCCAGCTTGAAGGCAGTTCAGCAAAATTGAAGATGGCACCAAGTTAGTGATTAATGGAAATATTAAATGCATGAAAGGATAATGTATTCATATTCAGAACAGCATTACATTACCAATCAGTTATTTTGTTATAATGCGCCCCAATTATCCTGTGCTACTAATGCAAATACATTTTGATCAGTTGAATCAATAAGAGAGTTTCATTATTACAGCTTCTTGTTCAGTTTTGGAGAGCCTGGAAACAATGACATCTTGATTACCCTTTGGGTAAATGTTGACAAACATTACTCATTTTGCTTAATGGACTACTGGAAGACACTGAGATTTTATAGTGATGATGATAGGCCAGTTATAATAGGGTAGGGTAGGGCAGGGTAGGGTAGGGTAGGACAGAATAGAGAAAAAGGAGAAGAGGGAGAGGGAGAGGGAATGGAGAGGGAGAGGAGAGTTGGTGTTGAGCAGCGGCACCTATGTTGCTCACATTTGAAGGCAGTTTCCCTCAAGACTAGATCCAGTCTGGTCCCAAGTATGAACACCCATCAGAGAGATTGGTGAATTCATTGGAGGTATCTCTTGGTCCTGTTTCATCCAGAGGAATCCTGTTCATGCACTCTAAGGCCTTTCCAAAAGGTGACCCAAAAACAGTGAAGGGGGACTATTGACTCACATTTAAAGAGCAGTCCTGATTCGAACTGAAATGCAGGCACCAGTGCAATAGCATCACAGTTCTGTTGTAGCTGAAAGAAAGTACTGTTATAATCTTGAGGCTTTTTTTCCAGAGACAGCAACATTTAATACCCTTAATATTTCTCCTCACTCTTTCTTTTGCTCTGTTTCCCACTGTAATTGCTTGTCACAGCAGGCATTTCAATTTTTTCTATATTCATTTAATAGTAAAAAAACTGCATTGTAATCAGTGAGGTCAGCTACAGGCAAAGAAACTCACTGACACAAGACATGACAGCTCGTTATAAGACTTCATACCCACTGTTCTTTTAATGTCTCAGAGAGTATGATAGAACTGGTCAACATTTTTAACTTACAAACACTTTTTGATGAAAAAATGAAAGAACACTCCAAGAGATGAATCAGTGCAGTAAGAAACTGTTGATAATCACCTGGATGTCTGCAGCCACAGCTGATGATAAAAAGGATGAACTTAAAAGAATACAGCTACTTGAAATAAAAGGTAAAAAAGCAAGACATTTTTCTTTCGGCACAATGTCTAACAGTAACCAAACAACTCCAGTATTGAGCTTGTGCTTTAAAGCAAGGCGGTACGAAAACCACAAAGAGGAAAGCGGAGAGCAAGAAATGACGGTAGGGTTACAGATCACACTCAGAAGAGCCTGGCTGTTACAAAGTTCTCTCATGACAACAGACATGAAAGCTTGCAGGAGCTGATCAACAGCTTCTGGCTCAGAGCTGTTATCTGCAGGGGAAAAAACCCTACATTTTCTCCTAAATATTATCCTTTAATATTTTTTTAAATTAGAAGCCAACATCACACTGTTTTTCATAATTTACTTCTTGTTTCTCTTCCCCCCTCCCCCTTAAATTTCACATAAAACTAATAATTCATATCTTCCAGCAAGTTTTATGCACAATCTCAAGTTTGTTAGGATAATTTGAAAATAATACTTGTATGATGAGTCCAGTGAGTGCAGAGATCATTATCCAGTCAGATGAAGCATATTAGATTTGCGGGTTTTAAAAGAAGTCATCGCTTTCAGAAACATATCCATCTAGGAAGAAATATCAAATTAAGTGTAGTAGATTTTACTTGTTACTCCTAGGTTAGCCTTTCAACTCCAGAAGTCCAGGCTAAATCTGCATATGAGAGCTGGTCTTTACAGCTTGCTGTCTGTTTTTAATGAACCCTACACAACCATGTTAAATTTTCTATTCCTTTTTTATTATTCCCACTTCAGGCCTGAACACATGTGCAGAAATGCAAAGAACACTTTAAAACACATAACTGGAGACTCTTCTCCTGGTTAATTACTGGATGAAGATGACACAATAAGGGCAGAAGAGCAGGAACACCAGTGAGGACACACCACAGCTCATTGCAGAGATGCAGAAACTGTTGTGGTTTCTAACAGCTCTGCACTGAAGTGACACTTTTAGCTCTCCTTGCTGCAAACATGGGTGTGGTCACCTTTCAATATTTTGACTCTCTTTAGTATACACTGCAGATGGATTCAAACAGAATTTTTCATTCCACGTCTCTTCTCAGCCATGGCAGCCACTCAGGCTGCCAGGCATTCAAAAGTAATAGGCTGGAAGTGTATGGCCCTACTTCTGTCCTTAATTTCAAGATATATTGAAGCCTTGTCCTTTTTTGTGTTATGAGATGGCCAGTGGCTCCCCTGGAGGTGATTGTCCCCAGCCTCCCAACCTGGAACTACAGGCTTTCCCTGAGTCCTGCAGGGAGAGAGTGGGAGAGGGGACAGGGTGGCTGAGTCCTTGTGACCACTTAAACTTTTGGTCTACCCCTACACCTCCAAGGACAGCAGTCCTAGAATTGGGAAAATATTAATTTAATCTGTTTGCACAGGGCTGTTGTCATAACTGGTTCGGTGGAGGGACAGAGTGTGGCCTGGAGCCAATGTCTGCATTTTGGTGGATCGAGTGAGCGAAACAGGAGGGTTTCTGGTTGACTGTCTAGATGAGTATGGCTGGCCCCACCACCCCGCTTGCCTGGGCCTGCAGAAGGCCATCTCAGCCCTCAACAGTCGGCCCCCTAGAGATGGACCCAGCCTGCACCAGTACCTTTATGCCCCGTCTATGGGGGCTCAAGCAGCAAAAGAAGGACACCACTGTGATGTCAACCTTTAGGCTTTTGCAGGGGTCAGGGTCTGTCCTCGAGTCTAGAAGGTGTTCTGGACACACAGAGTACTCCATAACACTGTGGATTCTGTATCTTGGCATTGTACTTGTGGCAATATACAAAGACAGTGACTGAAATGACACAAACCATGTCCCTCTGACAGTGAAGCTCACGCAGATGGCCTCGTGCACATGGCTGTAATGGTGTCCAGCCCCAGCCTGGGGTGTGAAAGCTAATAGGCATGGGAGGCACCTCCTGGGATGAGGCTGCATAGCCCTCCAAAGCTGTCCCTTAAAGTCCATGTGAGGGCAAGGACTCCAAATTGCTCTCTCCCACCTTGCAAGACACTTAGTGCAAAAGAAACATTGGTGAAATACCAAGACCTGTTGTCAATGAGAGGCCACATGATGCTGAGCAGAGCCCTGAGCCAAGGATCATAGCCTGAAGCATTGAGAAGATCCCAGTGAGAAGTGCTCAGGTGAGTGTTTCTGAGGAAACCAGCTTCTCCTGCTGTAATTAGGTCTCTGAAATACTTCAGAATGAATACAGGAAGCATATATCTGTATATGTATTCATCAAGGATGCTGCAAGCACTATAGCACCTGAGCTGCCCATATATTTTATAATATTATTTACAAGCAGAAATGCATGCAAAGACTCTCCCATAGTTAGACACAAATAACTGCTAAATACAACCGTATTTCACAGAGAAGAGAGATTCCCTGGAAGAGGCTGATGTTGGTTTTGTACTTAGGGAGGATTTTTACACCCGTTAAATTTTGACAGGTACAATTTGCTTCCAAAGAGATCGGCAGATCTACTGTCTTATGTGCTGTGAAGTCTGACCTTGCTCCCCTTCTGCAATAGGAGCCACTCCAATGGAAAATTCCTGCCGCCGCCCCACTGTATATCTCAGGCATCAATACTTGAAAGGTACCAGTGAACCCAGTGTCGAGAGGCCACTAGAAACCCTGGTGCTCCCCCAGTGCAGCAGCTGCCCCAGCTCCCCCCACCTGCACTGGTCTTTCACTGTAAGTCTGCTGGTGAAGTGCTAGAGTTTGTGAGAAATACATTACAGTTTGACCACAGTCTGTTGGCTCAAAATATTTGGAAACAGTTTCCCTGGCAGCTAGGCAGGGATATAAAGGGATTGTAAAGGAGGTATAGGACTTCTACTACCTTCCCCCAGTAGCACCACTCCATGCAGTGCTCGTGAGATGCGATAGCCCTATAAGACTTTGCAGCATCCTCCATCTCATGGCTGCATCCCACCTAGGAAACACATGTTGGTGATCAAAAGGAAATAGGATTCAGGCTGAATGGAAAAAGTCAGGTGGAGGGACAGATCTGGCAGTGGCTGATGGACAGTATGCCTTGATTTTGTCTTCATTATTTAAAACTTGAAGCTTTTTTTGTGGGGGGGGATGCATTTGTAAATGTGTAGTTTAGAAAAAAAACTGTAACTCATGGTGATGGGAGTAGGGGAAGCTGACTATAAAGTGCACAGTTATTCCTAGCAGGATATTTCTCCATTGCTGATGCAGGCGGGAAATTCGAGCTGCTGTGACTCATCAATTTTCCTGTTCATGGTGTCAGGTATGAGTGTCACTCTATATTCAGAGATGATAAAAAAACCATGAAGCTCAAAAACAAGTCAAGCAAGAAGAAAGACCAAAACCACTGAAATGCAGGAGAGGAGCTGCTAAAAAAAAAATAAAAAATAATGCTAAGCTTTCTGGAAAGAACTGCCACAGAGTTAATTTAGTGGTAGCAGTGTAGAAACTGGGAATTCAAGCTGAGTTTTTTGAGACACCTCAGTCTGTTAGAAGTAGAAATCTTATTAAAATGTAATGAGATTTTGGAAACTAATATGCATAGGATCCTTTTAAATCCCAACCATCGTGCACAAACTAGATGCATTTCAATAGTCAGGGCAAGATCTGTAGCAGATGTAAGTCAGAGAAAGTCTATTAGAAATTAATCATTTTAAACTAAGGCAGTTGTCCACTGGGTTATATAAGTATCAATGCGTTTGCACTGCTTGTTTGAGCACAATTCCAGTCTGTGCAATAATTTTAAAGGTGTACCCTTTACTTGATCCTTAAAATTCTTAATTAAAGCAATACAAAAATGAAGAAGCAAAATCCATGTACCTGGGTGATAAATATGTCAAGGAAGAGCACCTGCGTCTGTTCTGCATTTGTGGAGTACCTAGCACATAAGGAGCTGTAATAGCCTAAGATTAAGAATTTGAGAATTGCCACAATACATAAAATATAGATGAGGACTTTTGAAGCCTATTTGTACATTCAACTTTGCCTAGAATCCCATCGCCAAAACATTTCCCAAGCCATTTCTTCAGAAATTCTGCAAGGCACAAAAAGCCAGCAGACTTCGGGAGATGCTGCAGGTAGTAATTACCCACCACAGTAATAGAAATCACTAGTGAGACGTCATTCCTCCCTGGCTACACCAACAGCCTAAGGGCTTCAGCCTTCTAAAAACAGTTATCAGCAGCTAAAGAGGAATGGGAGTAGCATCAGTGTGAAATCAGGGAAACAAGAAAATGTGACCCATGACATACATCTTATCCACTCCGCAAGTAGGCTGCTTTTACGTCTCTTTTCTGCCCTGGTGAGACAGCATATGAAAATACAGAAAGTCAAAGAATCATCAATGTTGGAAGAGACCTTCAAGATCATCCAGTCCAACCTCCTTCTTACATCACCACTAAACCATATCACCCAGCGCCACATCCAGACGCCTCTTGAACACCTTCAGGGACAGTGACTTCACCACCTCCCTGGGCAACCTATTCCAATACTTACTCACCCTTCCAATGAAGAAACTTCTCCTAATGTCCAATCTGAATCTCCCCTGCTGCAATTTAAAGCCGTTCCCTCTTGTCCTTTCACTATGGGCACGGCAGAAGAGCCTGACCCCCATCTCACCCCAATCTCCTTTCAGGGAGCTGTAGAGAGTGATGAGGTCCCCCTCTGAGCCTCCTCTTCTCCAGACTGAACAACCCCAGCTCTCTCAGCTGTTCCTCATAAGGCATATTTTCCAATAGCCCAAAAAACAGAACAGCAAGTAGCCTCAAGAAGCCTGCAGTGATGAGTTACTTGCTTTCTTGGACCCAGGAACATGCTATGTCAATTTGCTTTTGAATGCTGTATAACCCTGCAATGCCTACCAATGCCTACCACAGCTAGGGATGCTAGACCCATTCCCAGTACCCCAGGCGTCCCTCCATACTGGAGGCTGGTTTTTATCTTTACAGCCGCATCCATATCTTTACAGTTGCTCCTTCACAGACCTCTGGTATGATCTGACTACAACTGGCATCAAAAGGCAGGGTTACATTTGGGGAATTCAGGTGGAAAAATAAAAGTTGTTCAAGCCAGAAGGTCATTATACATTGGCTAACAATGCAGTGCCATAAGCCCTAGAGTATGCAGATCCACTACTGAAGTTGCAGGGAGTCTGTCAGCTAAGCTAGAGTGTAAATTTCCATAGAAATCTGTATTTTAATTACTTTAGATAGTTTCCTGAAAACATACTGCTTAAAAACCACTTTTTTAATGAAGGTTTTCTGCCTATTCCATATAGTCAGTCTTTAAAAAGAAAAGATTGTGGATTTGCAAAAGCTGAAATGTCTCTGCAGCCCAGGAGTAGCATAGTTAGCAGACTGTATTGGATATTTCCATTTATGCATACTTCTGCATGCCCATCACTCCACTGTATATTACATTTTATGAATTGCCAGTGTCATAATTACACAAACAAAATTAAAGTGCTAGATTCTGTTGCAGACCCTTATATGTTAATATGCTAGACCGTGGTATCAATTCAGCCTTCAGAAGAGGACTGATGCCATCCTGGCAGTAGAGGATTTCCATAGGAGTTGAGTATTGTCGACTGTTATTCTCTTAGTTGCTATCTTTTTAGTTCTTGCAAGCACTTACAGCTTCAGAAGGGCACCCCTTTCTACTTTTCTCACTTCTTCACAACAAAAAGCCTACAAATGGACAATTTGTAAAACTGTGCAGAACAGTTCTGGTACCTGCAGGAAAGGGGTCACGTGTATCACAGAGAGGGAACATGGAGCTTACCTCTTGGAGACACACAACCGTATACATGCCCTGACACAGCACCTCGTTCACTCAGGTCTGGAGGTCAGGGCAATGGTCTGCAGTAACCCTTTCAACTCAGGCACTTACATGTTGTAGCATTAGGCACATACGTCAGTAGGTAACTATCGTACATCTCTACCTCTTTTTTCCTGCTGCCATTCTCCCTCTTCAGTTGCACCACGTGTTCTGGTTATAATCGAGATGAAACAGAACGATTACAGGAACATAAGTGCATTAGGACACGCAGTCAGCTGGAATTGTTCTTTCATGCTCTTTAATGAATAGCTGCTGAGCGGTCAAGGGAAAGTGAATATAAGCTCTTGGTACAGTTCATTGCTTTCTGTATGAGTTGTGCAAAACTTATACTCTCAATGCAGTTATCTGACTGAGGCTTTTTACATCCCCTGTCCCTTTTTCAAGTGATGGACTGGCAAGCAAAGGCAGTGCCATATATTAGTGTGACCACAGAATGAGTACGTGCATGATGTACTGCAGTGCTGTAGAGCAGCTAATGCTCCACTGCACCTTGTACTACACAGCAGCTCTGCAATGAGTAGTGTAGATCACAGAAGAGTGCAAGATGGCTCTCTTCTTCCAGTGATATAATTAGACCCATTGCTCATCTGTCATAGCAAAGTGCTGTAGCAACAGACACTCAGCCATCTGTGACACCGCTCTGCCTGCTCCTCCATCAGGAACACTGACATGTCTGAATGTTGCTGTGTGCCCTGGTAGCAGGAGATCAGACCTTTGACTTAGGGCTACGTCACTTTGGCTTCTACCCACTCATCATCAGAGATGCTGTCTCTGATTCTGACAGCAACAAGGGGCAGAGACAGTAAGTGTAAAGCTGTATGGGAGCTTCTTCTTCTCTGGATATCTCATTCTTATTCCCACATCTTCTGCATCTTGCAATCTCTTCTAGTGTGATTTCTTCCTCTGGATGCTCCCTGGGGGGATGGTTCTGTCATTAATATTTAGTTTCCCTTGTGCCATCTAGAGCTGTAATAAATCCTGCAGAAGGTCACTGTCATCAGCATATTGCAGTACAAGCATCACATAGAAATGGGGTCTGTCCCTGTAGTGAAGAATCACCCTGAGCCTCAGAGACAAGAACTCAGCGCTTCTCAAACAGCAAAAGCTTTATCTCTAGTGGCAATCCTGTGAACACCCAGGTCCAAGGCATTGCATTATCAGAGATTAAGTTTCACTGTGCTGCTTCATAGCAGTCCTCTGCAAGGACACAAGGCACTGTGTCCTGTAGCAGAGATGTTTGATCTCAACCTATGATGGCTAGGCTCCAGAAATAAAAGTGAGTTATTTTTCAATATTCATAAATATTCCTGCCCAAGTGGGATGAAAAGTGGAACCGTAGGAAATGTTCAAAGGCAGATAGTCTTAAGAAACAATAATTAGATCCCCACACATCAGTTAAAATGCTTCATTTCTGTCATAGAGTGTTTATTTATGGGTTTTATTTATAATTTATGGCTGTATCAAAAGCCTCTGTGACATTAGTGAAGGCACAGAAAGGCTCCAGATAACGTTCATGACCCGCTTCCTGAAGCTGCCTGGTTAAAAATGTATCAGACAGTGGTGGGGGACGTTGAGGATGGCAGTTTGCCTTTCCTGCAGAGACCTGGAGAGCGGTGCCTCCCTTTGCCTGGTGTCAGCTGGAGCCAGCTGCAACGAGTGCCAGGTGGTTTTTCCCGTAAGGTCCCATCATGAAAGGGCCTTAAGATTTTGTATCTGCTTCCAGCAACTGCTTGAAAAGGGGAAGCTGGGAGGGTATGACACCTACATCCTCATATCCTCCAGCACGATCCTCTCCCTTAGGTGACCTGAGCTGTCATCAGTTCTTCCTTCAGAAACAGCAGCCTCTGTTACTCTTGATAATATTTCAGTCATCTGTGTCCATACAAAATATGCAGCAAGCATTTTTCAGCTACACTTTCTTGTGGTGCTCCACAATCATTTGAGCAAGGTGTTTCCAGCAACAGCAAGCAGGGAGATCCCATGGTTACCAGGCCTTTTTGCAGGCAAATGGAAGATGGATGTACTGCTGAACTCTGGCAGATTGCCTTCAGCCACATCGGCTGGAGAAGTCGAGCCACATCTGAGCTAGATGAGGCTCTCCTGTCTGATATGTGTCATAGAAATCATGTTTTCAGCTGAGGCCTTGCCACTGGAGACAAAATTTTTTGATACAAAAATGTATCAAACATTTCCAGAACGGATGGTTCTTAAGGAAGGAACTCCATGTGTGATATGTCCAAAGGCCTCATTTTCTCACACTAAGACCTCATTTTCACATGCCAGACTTGTGAATGCTTAACATGATGAGCCATAGGTTCCACCTAGGTGGAGCACTGCTCTCTCTAGGGGAGAAGAACCATTATAAAAGGGACAAGAGACTGTCAGGGGTCTTGTAAAAACTTTCCATGCTTACCAGCCTTCAGCTGCATCTCCTCAACACTCTCCTGGAACCACCTCTCCTGCCTGGATCTCAGCTTTCTTGGGATGTTTCTGTTCTTGTGTTTTATTGTTGTCCAGGATTTCTGGAGGCCATCTGGTCTAACATCCCATCAGAGCAAGGCCAGCTTTGAAATTAGATGCACCTTCAAAGTTAGATCAGGGCATATACAGTCGAGTTGTGAGCACCTTCAACGGTGGAGACTCCATAACTTCTCTGGGCAACCTGGTCCAGGGTTTGACAAGCCTGCATGAGACTTTTTCCCCCTAATATCCAGTATTATTGGTGTTATACTACCACATATACACTGGGCTTTTTTATTGCGTCTCTCCTTTCAGATCTACAGGTTCAAGGTAGAGATGAATGCTTGCCTTTACCTGGGAGTCTCATTTGCTTCACCTCTCTTCTTATTCCCCTGTATCTATGTGAGACTACTTTAAAGATGGATTAGTTAAATTGTCATCACTGCTGGCCATAGCTAGTAATAGTAGGCCAGTGTTATCCAAAGACATGGATAGGATAGGCTGCTGAGAGAATTGTAGAATAACTCAAACTAACAGGGACCTCAGGGTGTCTGCTCTCACCTCCTACTCACAGCAGTTCAGTTCCGAAGCCAGACCAGGCTGCTCAGGGCTTTATCCAGTCCAGTCTTGAAAACCTCCAAAGTCACAGATTGCATCCAGTACTTATATCCAGACTGAAACTCTTCTGTTTCAACTTACGTCCTTTGTGCCTTTCTTCCTGTCTAGCCCCAGTTTGAAGACCCCATCTCGGTCTCCTCAATGACCTTACCACAGGCACTGGGGGCTGCTGCCAGGACGCTGGATCCATCTCTGCTTCAGGCTGAACAAGCCCAGGTCCCCTTCACAGGGCAGGTGCTATAGCCCCACCACCTCCTTTGAACTCACTCCAGTTTATCAATGTCCTTTTTCTGCTGAGGGGGACAAAAATGTTTGCAGTATCTAGCTGTGATTTAATGAGTTCCAAGTAGAGGGAGATAGCAACTCCCTTTGATCTCTGTCTCTGCCCCTGTTCAGCTCCTTGAAGTTGTTGCTGTCAGGACTCACTGCTGGCCCATGTCCCATTTGCTCCCCACCAGGACAGCCTGTTTTGCTGCTAAAGGACCTTCCATCCCAGGTGCAGGACTTTGCATTTGTCCTTGTCAAAATTCATGAGGTCCCTGTTGGCCCATTTTTCCAGTCAGTCTAGATCTACCTGAATGGCATCTCTGCCCATGAGTGTAACAACTGACCTCCCCAGTTTGAGATCATCTGAAAAATGGATGAGCAAGTCTTTTGTCACCTCCTCCAGAGCATTGGCAAAGGTACTAGATAGGACTAGTCCCAGGACAGACCTGTGTGGGGCACCTGAGCTCAGCCTCAGACAAGGGTCCTTCTGTGCTGCTCCAGTTGGTACTGGGGACCATGTTTTGTGGTGTGTCACCACCACTGCTGAGCACACGTACTCTGCCCTCAGCTGAGTTTCCAGACTCTTCCCATGCACCTTTCTGCAAAATTGCTTCATGTTTGAGCTGCTTCACTTCAGTGTGCCTGGGTCTGGCAGCTATCTAGATCTCTAGCACTGGTTGAACGGTTGGAAGTCAGCTGTCAGCATAAGAGAACCTTAAGATGAGGAAGTGCTGGAGTTTGCTAGATGCAAAAGTCTGTCTGGCCACCCCTACCCCACAGCAGCAACTGGGACACCCCACACTCACTCAGAGAGTTCCCAGGAGTCTCCTAGGAGCCCACAAGACTGAGAGGATCACAAAACAAAGCCCCGAAGCAGCTGTGCAAATCCTTGCTGTGGTTGGCTGCTCCTGTTTGCTGTGCTGTGAGAAGCGCAGAGACCATGCAGTTAGCTGGTTTGTGCAACTGATTTCACTGTTTGTGCATGTAGCTGTCATTAATAGCAGCTTGTTACCTGGTTTTATGGAGTGTCTAGCTGAAGCAGAATGGCAGGCTTTGCTGTGATGTAGGAGAGGTGATGTAGAAGGGGACCTGACAGATCATTGTAAAGGTTGGGGGCATCCCCACTGCTCTACAGAGGTTTGCAACAAGCCACTGTTCAGTGCTGGAATATCATCAGACAGTGCTTAACCATGCATCTGTGAGCTGTTTGCAAAGTTTGTTCTTTTGTCTTCGAAAATAATTATTCTGAGTACCCCTGTTTTCCATGGCCCACATCTTCACCCTGCTGCCTGGCAGGGTTCTCTTGGACATGGGGCAGTGTTTCAGGGGCCTTGTTGCTGCCCCCATATCCATCTTTCCTGCAAATGGGGCATCTTGTTCCATTTGGTGTCCTCTGCCCCACAGCAGCTGAGGACTTTGTTGTTTGGAGAGAGGATCACAAGAGTCCAGGACAGTTTAGGCACATGATGGTATTGAGACCAGGCTTTGAGGGAAGAGGTGTGGTCGTGATCGGGTATGGGGGAAAAGACTGGGGACCTGACTCTGATCCCATCCCTTCCACTGCCAGGCATGGGTATCTGTGTTGCCCACTGATAACAACAACTACTCCTTTCTTCACTGCTCATCTCTCTCACCACCCAGGAACAGCAGCAATGAACAAAGAGGCAAGCCATGTGTCTTGCCCATTCCTGGAGATTAAAAAAAAAATGACACGGAATTTACTTCTTTTATACTTTTCAGTGTGTGATATGGAAGTGACATGAATAAGGCTACTCTTTACTGATAATTCTGAGTTTTCAGTACAAAAAAATAGATAATCTCAGCCAAATATGGAAAATAAAGTCAACATTTTATCTGCAGCTCTCTGCAATTTTAGCTGAGGGAATACAATGTGCTATAATTTTGAATCATTGATTGAAAACTTCTTCACCACAAAATATCATTGCTGGGCTCAATTTTTCCACATTCACATTTGTGCTGACACAACTCCAGTGAAATGTTAATCTTGTCTAATTACTAGCACCAAGCAGTTAGGAGGCCTGTGGTTTTTCTTGAGTGTATATATTCAATATGTCAGGATAGCTGCATCAGTAGAAAGCCCCAGCAAATGGATTTCTTGATTGGTATAATTCAGTGACTCTTGTTAGAGGTCATAATTAATTACCACCCAGGGCACAGACAAGAAGGTTTGTGAGGCTGCTGCTAGATTGGAGATAAATAATTTGTTTGGGGAAAGTAGGACTACAGTGGACAAAAGGTGATATAGTGTGTAACCAAAATGTTCTAGAGCTCATATAATAGCTTACTAGACAAAGTCCTGTAGACAGACGTTGAAATGTATGTGCCAAAATCAATTAGGAACTTATGAAAATTTAATCAAAGTTTATGGTAAATAATCCCACTCTAGATAAGCTACATTTCATTAATTTTTTATTGTTACTCGTTTAAATTGAAGTGATTACTGCACAGAGCAGGAACTTTGTTGTCATAAATTAATGTAAGCACAGTCCAGGGATCAGTTTGCGGTAAGCTCTTTGCTTCGTGTTAGAATTCCTGGTCCTGCTCCAAGATTTTAACAAATCCCTTACAGTTTAATGTATATATTGCCCTCAGAGCAGGGACTGGACATCAGATCTCTCCCTGTACAAACAAGTGCCAAATCCCTGGCTAAAACACTAGATTTTGGATTAGCAAATCCCTCATTCCTCTCTGAAGTGCAGAATAAGTTTAGCTGAAGGACTGGAGGGTTGCCTTCCCACTGGATAGCTCATACCACTTGCCATGCCAAGGATGGGGAAGGCTGCAGTCTTCCACATAAGCCCTTTTTGATGATCATTAACTGTTCTTTCTTCCTCAGAAAGCTGTGTAAAAACCTGAACGTATCCAAGCATGTTTTCTGCATAAATACAGCAAACTTACGAGGGACTCAGGTTTTCAGATGGTGAAGTCTCTACAAGTTCCTTAGGCTTTTTTGAAACCAAGATCTGTTAATTCTGTATGAACAAGATAGTCATTGTATTGATCGCATCTGTCCATTCCTATGCTCTCCGTGGACTGACATGCCTAAATTTATGTTTACCTGGAAGAATTCAGACATGACATTCATGCAGGTGGCATGTGTGTCTGTGCATAGTCAGCAATATTTGTTTTGGCCACAAGAGTATTGGTTTTAATACCCAGATGGGGGTTGGAGATCCTGGAAAGTAATTCCAGAAAGCATTCAGGGATGTCAGAATGCATTAACTGCTCAGTATTTTGTGATAGAAAGGGTTAATGAAATTCTTGGCAGTGTAAAGTGGGAAGTAATGATTAAGGGTGAAAGGCGGCTTTTACTTTTATGTACATAGTTGGCTAGACCAGGCCTAGGTTAATGCACAGTTCTGGTATACTTATATTAGAATAATCATGGAAAGTTGCTGAGAGTGCAAAAATATCCTAAAAAAAACATGTGGCTATTAGAGTAAATATAATTCATTGGGAGATGTAAAGAGCAACATCACTTTAGCTTAGCAAAGAAAAGTTCAAGGTAACCTCAAGAGGAAAATTAACTGGGAGCGAAAGTGTTTTTTATTTCACTTCATAATTATGGACAAAGGCATAACAAGAAATGACTCTTCAACTCAAGGCTAGACAAATTTAAATAAGAAATAAGGTGCAAATATGTTTTAGGGAATTTATAAGCTATTTAAGTGAACTACTGAGTAAAATAACTGGTTCTGCATCTCCTGATGCATCCAAATGCCCTTCTGAAGTTTGGCTAAGTCAAACACAAATGATCAGACTCAGCACAGAGATAACTGGGTGAAATTAAGTGGTCAGTGTTCTGGCTGTTTCTAGTGCTGAGGCTCTAGATTTTATCTTTTTATTAGATATAGATGAAGTAATTTTACTTTTTAAGTGTAAAGTTTATCAGTATTCTTGCAAAGCATTCATTGGGTTTGTAAACACAATCAATCAATTGGGTATTGATATGGCAGGTAGCAGTTTGATTAGAAATGCAAAATATCAGAACATCCGTGTGATTAATGAAGCAACTGAGACACAAGTCATTGCACATTAGTGGGGCAGGTGTTTTGTCTAAGAGAGCAAGTGGAGTGTTGTTTCAGAGCGGGTAAAATCAATGACATTCCTGGAACTCCTCCCAGTACGAAGAGCTGCAGGAACATACTCCTGCTGGTAAAGGTCAGATTGATTCAGTGGCTGTCATAATTTCCTGCAAATAAAACACCTACTTACAAAAAATAAATAAACAAGTGCTAAATTTACTGCAGTATGAATGGATACTCCAACAAATATCAATGCCTCAGTTGTCTAGGCAGCTAACTAATTATATTTATGTTTATAAAAATGACTACCAAAGGCTGAGAAATCTTCACATTTCGCACTGATCTCCCTCCTTCCAGCCTCATCATATCCTTGAGATCTTTCAACCTGGACAGAGACAGGCTGAACAATCCCACAACAGCTGTTCAGCACTAAATGCCTCAACCAGGGGAGTTGTGTCTGCTTCCAGATGCCCAGGTCAGGGGGCCATCCTGTCCTTGTCCCATCAAAGCAAGCCCTGGGCACATGATGGCTAGGGAACATATTTGACTTTTCCCAAAACCTATTCTTTGTGCAACTCAAGCTGCACTATAAGAAGCACAGCACGCCAGCAAAATTGTCCAAACCCAAGATCTGTCCTTTCACCCAGGGATCAGAGGAAACAAGCATAGGATGGGACAGGCCACCTTCTGCCCAGCCACCTCCAGGTGCCATAGCTCTGGAAGCAGGAAATGAAGATCAATGTTAATTTTAAATGGAGTTGACAACCTGTTTTCAATGAGAGCTTTTGTTCCACTGCTCCTTTGGGAGTGAAATAAATTGTATCATCGATGGCAGCTATAATTCTGTATGCAGGGGTTTATGCTACTCCATTCAGAAGTAAATTCAGATGAGCTTTCCTGGGAATTTAAACGGATGAACCCCTATTCATATCTGTGGGAACAGAACTAGCCTATTTCAGACCTTCTTATATGCACTGACTGGGTGATACCCAATAGTATGTTACTACCTTCAGATACTGCCTCACTGGAGAAGTTGATATCATATTGCACCATGGGGATGTCACCCTACCTACTGCCACATTTGCAACATAAAATATCAGACAGAAGAATTAATATGCAATAAGTCCAGGCAGTGGGCTCCCATCGACATATAGCACATATTTGTCCTTCTGCCAGTAGAAAGCCTTTGCACAGGGATTCAACTTCCCCTGGGCTGATGATGAATAGCTCTGTGAATTTGCTTTGGTCCCATCCTTTCCTCAGTGCTGATAAAGGTGAAGAGGAGCAAAAGAAGGAAATTAAAACCTCTCTTCTCAAGGGATTTGGTTAACCACATCCATCTGGAACATTTTTATTATCAGAGAGAATAACAAGCAGATGAATTGCACAAGAAGGTATTAACAAATTTCTTCTCTCCCATTCCCCCAAGAGAAAGCCCTTTCTGCACATCCATCTCATATTTGCATTCATGTCCCTTTTTTCCCTTCTTTTCTGAATTTCTCCAGATAACACAACTTTGTTGGCTCCTCTCCTGTTCCCCAAAGTTCTTAATATTTGATGAATAATCTGTTTCTCTCTTTCAAACCAATCTGAGAATCCTCCCTTGCATTGAGCCCTCTCCAGCAGCATCCAATCTGACCCATATTTGCAGTCCCTTCTTGGCATCCTATGGGCAGTTATTACCTCCATATCTAAGAGAAACATTTCTTACAGTCTCTTTTCATTATTTTGAGAAAGGTCAGGGTGCTTTCCAGCACCAGCTCCTTCAGCATCACCACAGCATCCCAGTGCTTCTTCATTTCCCTGTGTAGCAAATCAGAGGTCCAGCAGCTCTGGAAAATGGGCATCTGACCTGCTTGCTGATTTTTTGAGCCCTGGGGGCAAAGTCAGTACTTAGGTACATCTTTGGCATCCCAGGTGAGGGTCTCAGTATGGTGAAAGTCTTCAGAAAAGGGGGCGTTTGTTCTCATGACACCACCAAGGGGTGGGGTGAGGATTTGCCCTCAGTTTTGTTGAGTTTCTGCTACAAGTTGTGCTTCCTGAATGTACAAATTTCCTGAAACTGGAACTATGTCAGGGAAAATCTAGAAGGAGGCACTGAATAAATATCCTTGTTTGTGTCCGACCTGCATTCCCACGATGTCCCATCCTATACTAGAACAGGGACATACTCACTACAACCTCATTGGCTCCATTTTGTTCTTAGCTATTCCAGCTCCCGAGTCCTTCCTCAACAGCACAGCTCTACAACTACATTTCTGGAGAGTGTTTGAATGGTTGTCTGGGAATATGCCTCATACTCCTGCCTCTCTCTGCTGTGCCCCCACCTCTCCCCCTCCACCTGCTGTTAGGCAGGGGAAGATGGAGGGGATATGCCCCCTGGGAATTTCCTAATATTTGAAGAATACTGTGGGAGCCCTAAATGAAAGGATACTCAGATACAGACATAGGCTGATGTGAAGCCAAAGAGGAGGAACTGAAAGGATCAAAGCCTTGAAATGGCTTTCTTGGACCTTTGCTTCCCTTCTGAAAGTTTAGGAACACTACAGCATCCCAAAGCACTTCAAGGACACTGTAAGGGAGGAAACCTGAAGCCTCAGAGATATGATACTGGCAAAAAACCTCCTTTATTTTCTTCTTTTCTTTCAGAAAAAGCAGAAAAAGACTCTGTATATGCAAATAGGTGCAAATCGTGGTTTGTGGATCTGTGTCCAATGATGAATTAGCAGTGGGATGCTAAAGCCTCTGCAAATACTGACACAGTATTATTGCACCAATAATTGCCTTTTTCATTTACATGAGGCCTGGAAAAACTTGTTTTCTGGAAAATCACCATGTGGTATGCAAATGTATTTATGTGTTGCACTTGTGTTATCACAGGCTTACTAGTTTTAGTCCTGGAGTGACTGATGGGCCTGTTTGTAGAAGGACATTGAAGACATTAGCAGTTGATCTGCCGGTAGACAACAAGAAACGTCTGATTAAGCAAGTAAAACAAATGCATTGTGTCTGCAAAGGTGCTTTGCTGGCACATTGGCTCTGCAGAGTCCTCTGGCAGCTCCTGGGTTTACTCGATTTGACTGTCCAGCAGTGGGGCCAAATGGTTACGTGGTACTTGGCCCACAGCTCTACTTTCTTCTGCTCTGCGAACTTGAGGTCCTATGGCTCCCAAAGTTGGCAGACCCAATGCAGTTTGCAGCTCAGCTGCTGTCTGCTCTATTACTTCACTATGCAGGACAGGATCTCAAACCACAGCTGCACTAATGGGAGGGCTATCAGGTCAAGCCAGCCTTCCTAACAGGAATTTCACAGAGTAATTTGCCTTCATCTTCCAGGGTTCAGGGCAGCATGGTGCACAGCACTAAAATCACCAAGGTTCGTGCAGAGCTGAGGTGCAGCAGAGCTCTTGCATCAGCCAAATGACAGCTCAAAGGCCAGAACAGCTTAATCCAGCAGTTACTGGAGGAGCACAAAAGCTTAATCAGAAACACTTGGGTTCCCTATGCAAGCAGCTTTCCCTATCAATGCTGTTCATTCTCCTGAGAGATGGAGGTCTTCTCCTCATAGCCTTATATGAACATAGAATCAAAGAATAATTTAGAAATCATTTAGAATCAAAGAAATCCTTTAGAAAGGAAAAGACCTTTAAGATCATCAAGTCCAACCATTAACCTAGCACTGCCAAGTCCATCACTAAACCATGTTCCTAAGCACCACGTGTCTTTTAAATACCTCCAGGAATGGTGATTCATCTGCTTCCCTGGGCAGCCTGTTCCAGTGCCTGACAACCCTTTCAGTAAAGAAATTTTTCCTAATATAGAATCTATACCTACCCTGGCACAACTTGAGGCCATTTCCTCTTGTCTCATCACTTGTTCCTTATGGGAAGAGATCAACACACACCTCACTACAACCTCCTTTCAGGTAGTTGTAGAAGTTGTAGAGACCAAGAAGGTCTCCCCTCAGCCTCCTTTTCTCCAGGCTAAACAATACTGCTTCCTTCAGCCACTCCTCATAAGACCTGTGCTCTAGACCCTCCTTCATCTTCACTGCCCTTCTTTGGACCCACTCCAGCACCTCAATGTCCTTCTTATAGTGAGGGACCCAGAACTGAACACAGTATTTGAGGTGCAACCTCACCAGTGCTGAGTACAGGGGGGCGATCACTTCCCTAGTCCGGCTGGCCACACTGTTTCTGATACACGCCAGGATGCTGCTGGCCTTCTTGACTCCCAGGGCCCACTTCTGGCTCATATTCAGCTAGCTGTTGATCAACACCCCCAGGTCTTTTTGTGCTGGGCAGCTTTCCAGACACTCTTCCCCAAGCCTGTAGCATTGCATGGGGTGGTTGTGACCCAAGTGCAGGACCCGGCACTTGGCCTTGTTGAACCTCATGCAGTTTTCCTCAATCCATCGATCCATCATGTCCAGACCCCTCTGCAGAGCCTTCCTACCCTCAGGCAGATCAACACTCCTGCCCAACTAGGTGTCATCTGCAACCTTACTGTGGTGCACTCGATCCCCTCATCCAGATCCTTGATAATGATATTAAACAGAACTGGCCCCAGTACTGAGCCCTGGGGAACACCATTAGTGACCAGCCACCAACTGGATTTAACTCCATTCATCACAACTCTTTGAGCCCAACCATCCAGCCAGTTTTTTACCCAGAGAAGCGTATACCTATCCAAGCCATGAGCAGCCAATTCCTTCAAGAGAATACTGTGGGAAACTGTGTCAAAGGCTTTATTGAAGACTGGGTAGACAACATCCACAGCCTTTCTCATCCACTGAACATGTCACCTTGCCAAAGAAGATGGGGTTATTCAAGCAGGACCTGCCTTTCACAAACCCGTGCTGACTGGGTCTGATCACCTTGTTGTCCTGAAACACTTACAAAGTGTAAGTTTTTTGAGCAAGTGAAAAACTATTCTTATAATGGAAATTGTCTGGCAGCTTTATCAACAGCTGCTCCTGTGCCCCCAGCAGTGCATGCACACAGCCTGCCATATCAGGAACACCACAGTGGTATGTGAATTAGGAACAGAATTTCCCAGGAGCCTTCAACCGTGCAGGAATACAGCACACAGAAGAGGTTATATTAGATATAGGTATGAACATGCTTCTCAGAATGTGTAGAATAGCTGGGTTGAGTATAGCGGATACACAGGATTCACTCCGAATGATGGCTGTTGATACTCTTCCAAAATCTGAGCTAGATTTTGGCAAAAATTATGGATCCAGTGGGACACCAGCATGAATCATGGGTTTCCTTCAGCTTCTGGAAGATGTGGATGTATTTTTTTAAAACTACAGTTTAAAGATTCCCTGAAATGGACTCAACACACTTCAGAAGTCTGAAGTCAGTGCAACAGGGATCACTAAAGCTTTCCCAGGCTTGTCAGTATTAGCAATATGAGGATTCCTAGGAGATTTCTCCAGCAACATTTCTAGATAAATCTGGAAATTCCTGCATGGTATTAATTGTCCAGAACAAGTGTAGGTTGGGATGGGTATGAACTTCCTAAGAGGTAGCCGTTGCTGGACTTTAGAAAGAAAACTCTTTTACCTATTGTATGAAATCAATGATGTCAAACTTAGAACTCTTCTTCCTATACCTTGTTTATGCATATTATCTGTAATTTGTGATGGTGGTCTAGATCTCCAACAGAGCAGTCTTGATTGACTTTATTAGGAAGACTTGATGAAAAGGTTACTTGTACAAGGAAATTGGGAATCTAGCAGACAGGGGTGGATGAGGTGGCAGCAAATTACTCTCAGCAGAAAGGACAAGGAAACAAATAGGAATCAGTAGTTTGGATGCTGGATTCCATGGAATATGATAGTGAGTGGAGCCATGTGCAATGGTAAAGAACTGGTCTGGAAAATAAGTCAGTTCCTGGAGTTAGCAAATGAAAAAAGCAAGTCTGCAAGTCAAGGTAAGAAAAGGGAGGAATAAGCTTCTTCCAACAAAATTTGAGAGGTGTGGTGATGGGGCAGACAGGCAGAGAAAATATCTCAATGCCAATTAGGTTGAATGTCAATTGGAAAAGACTTGTTGAGCACATTAAAGACTCTTAATTTTTGTAAAGTGTCAGTAGGAAAACGAGACAGGAGGTGGACAGTAATTAATGTAAATTGCAAGGAAAAGCCCAGGAAATCAAATGTTAACAGCCTCCACAATGAAAGAAAATGAGTTAATCATAATTATCATTATTACAATGTGTATCAGGGGAATTAATAATCATTAGTTAATTGTCATCAGTGCCATCCTAAGTTTCTCCCAGTGCATTTGCATGTTTTCTGCCTCTTATTTAGTCTCATTAGTTTAAAGAGATGCTGTCAACTTGAAATTCGGGCTTTTAAAAAAAAATAAATTTAAAGCTGTTGCTCTTCCCCCTCTGCCAATTATGACTTTGTAGTTGAGTACTGCTATTTTAAAAATTTTTTTTCTTCCTCATGGACAAAAGCTTCAAGAGGAAGAAAAACTGCTCTGGAACAGTGATGATCATTAAAAAATATGCCACCAGATTTGCAGTAAACAAACTGGAAAATCTATTTCTTTCTGGTCTCTTCCAGGACTCAAAATCTAGGGACCCCAAACTGATCAGAGCTGTTCTTTCAGATAAATGTCATGCAGAGTTACAGACAAGAATCAAAGCTTCAGCTGTCTCTCTCTCATGTTTCTTAAGAGAGCTGCATTTTACAGGAAAAGTTATCTGAGTTTCTTATCAGTAAGGAATAGGCCCTGGATAAATGCAGGGGTTGCTGCAGCAGATACCTTGAGTTAAACTGAAAGTGACAATTGAACCTTCCTTATGATTATGTTATTATTCTAGGGAATGATGCTACCAGAACCATTGTTATTTCTCATGAGCCCACTACGTACAAGTTGTATGTAATTTGACTGATGCTCCACAGTACACGGTCTGTTATTTGGGTTTGTTATCCTTTACAACTGCTCACAGTTTTCATTATTTATATTGTTGTAATGTCCTTTCTATATATTCACTTTGTTACCTTCTGGAGACAAAATCAACTTTTTTAAAGGTTTGTTCAATTTCCCAAGATCATTCTGCAGTGGAGGAATAGTTGCGGGTAAGCCCACACTCCAAGTTGCCCAAGGTTAAAAGAAAAAACAAACAAATTCAACCTGAATACTGCATTAAATGTTTATAAATCCTGCCAGAAGTATTATAAGACTTGAGCCTAGAGGTTATATCTTTTTATTAAATGAGCTACTAGGCTTGGAAAAATTATACTGGTCCATTTAATAAAAGATATTTATTTTACCCATATAGTAGCGTTTATTACAAAGCTGTGGGTAGCTGCTGATGCCATCAGGCCTGTCTGTCTGTGTCTGTCTGTCCCCCATCAGCCAAGGAAAGCACTCACCTGTTCCCACCCCAGCTGCAGCCCGGCAGCTGGTTAGGGCAGCAGGTTTGGGTGGCTGCCCTGCTCCAGTTGCCAACAGCCAACATGGAGCTGTCTAGCACATCCCCCAGACAGTGCCTATCATGGGATTTGCACACCTCAACATTGATTTCCTGGTTCTTGGCCCTCCTTTTTGCTGCTTGTACCTCACTTCCCAGACCCCAGCCTCTCCTGGTTACACAACCTGCTTCTGAAGCCCTTTCCCCAGCTTGGTGCCAGTTCTGCCACATCCATACCCAAACTCTGTATTTTTGACTCATTTACCTATGTAATCTTGGCCTCGCATGGTATTCTCTGCATCTTTAATGAAAGGGACTTTCGATGGTGTTTGACCTGGGATTAAGGATTTCCTTGGTGTCATATATCAAGAGGGCCACAACTCCTCATGTCTGGATCTGCACCTCCCATGACAGCACAGGGAAGTGATATCAGGGTCTGAGGGACAGAAACAAGAAAGGTATAACAGAGGAAAGAAGTAAAAAAAATATCTCTGCAGTATGGTTTAGAAGGTGGGACAGCAGGTGAAGATGTTGGGAGCCTTGAGAGGAGATCAGCAGTCCCACATCCAAAACTGGAGCTGGAAGAGGTTGACTGGAGCGGCTGACTTGGTCCATACCATGCCATCTCCCCTCTGCTTGCCTGGATCATAAGGCATGAACACATGCAGGAAGTGGCCCAGAGACCCTCAGGGGCAGTGCAGCCCTTTCATCAGGGGTGCCACATTTCCCATGGCCAATGTCTACCACACTTTGAGTGGTAGGGTAAGTGAGAAGACTTAGAAGCCACCCATATCCTAACAGACCAGTGTTCACAACCATATACATGTGAAAGGTTATCCGTGAGCAGAGCTTCCTACCTTCAGGAACTTCTCTGCTACTTCTCCGTGATCAAGCTCTCTCTCTCCTTTGGTGATAACTGACTTACTCCCAAGATGCTGGTGATTTCTTGAGTCCTGCTCACACCCAGCCTTCTGAAAAGCTCTGTTCTGAGACAAACTTTGCAACCTGTACATGGATGCCTGGGCTGGCTCCCTGGAGAAGAGATGTGAGCAGGATGTAACGAGACACTGGTAAGTCTCCACCAGTCTGGGCTTATGCCCAGTGACTTCTACAGACCTGTAAAAGCACTAGGTTCAGCCTGCAGGAAAAGAAAGCTCTAGCAACTGCAGACAGATGTTCCACAGCACAACTAGTTGTGCCTTCTCTTTCTTCCCCTGACCTGTGGACTTGCATGAAGCCCTGCCCCAGAGGTAGGCTTTGTGTCAGACCAGAGCTTTGCTTTCACCAGTTTCTCTGTCCTGGGCTGTTTTTGAGACAATGCAAAGAGCAGTGAAGGGTCCAGTTTAGTCCACCTGCTGGTTTAGTCCATCCCAGAGACAAGTTCAGGCATGAGTTACTCTAAATATGGATGTAATCATTAACAGGAGAAGAAACCACATCTCTGTTCAGATGAACAAAGAACACTTGACAGGATCCATGGGAAGCATCCAGGTCTTTATTCTGAGATACTTAAAAAGAAGGTCAAACGTCCTGAAGCTTTTATGGCTTTGACCATAGATGCAGTTTGTATTTCAAGTATTGGGTAGGTGTTGCCCTTGAGACTGTGACAAGGTGTCTGTGAGCGTTGCAGGAGGAATGGGTCCTGCAAAACATGGAGGCAGTAGATTCCAGTATGCCTGCAATCTGTGAAGCTTCTGAGAGACTGAAAATACATATATTCCTTCAGTGATGATGAAGATCTATAATAGTAAAAAGCACCATCAACAAGCCCATAGATCACAGAGATGTACTGAAAAGGTACATCTCTGAGACCAGGTATGGTAGAAACCAGCTGTAGTTTATATGAAAGGATATGTATAAGAGAAAAAAAGTAAGCAGAGGTTATCTGTGTGCAAACACAGCATGCTTATACTCTGCTTTCTGAACAGGAGTGTCCTAAACTTTGGTATATGCCAAACCAGTGGCTCTGCGAAAATCCTCTTTGTCATTGAGCTTCTCAGTGCTGGAACTCTCTGGGAAGGACTTCAGACTGTCTCATCAGCCCAAGCTGGCCTTGTGGTGCAGCTGCAAAGGGAATAGGACACCTGGAAGGAATTAGGCAGAGCAGAGTGCAGGATCCAACCAAACAGGATTACATCTGCCCTGCAGAGAGCTTAAAGATTTCCCCTGGCTGTACCAGCTAGTCACCTTCACCCCGAGCCTGAAACAGCATGGAAGGTCTGCAGCCCCATGCTGAGCCCAGCCCTCTGGCCACTTTCAGACTAGCAGCAGCTGTTTGGAGAGGAGCGATACTCCCATCTCACCCCCAGTTCCCAGCTCCAGCTGAAGCCTCTCTGTCTCCGGTTCACTGGTGTCTTACAAATAACACCCCAAGCCACAAGGGCTTTCACATTTCTGAAGCCTTCGTATTCAAGAAAGATGCTCATCACCTCTGTGACTGGGAGGAGCGGCTGGTGGTCCTCTGGGCCATGATGAACTGTCACTCCCAATTACATGCCACAGGAGAACAGCTGCTGGCTGGCGAGCACTGGGCCACAGAGCTGCTGAAAGTGCTGCTCCAGAGTCTCTTAGGTTTGTTTAGCAGCTGCCATAACCCGTTGTGTTCTTGAAGGAATTAAGCATTTACACAAGTTTGGTTTGTAAACTGAGATCTTCAAAGGCATCAGGGCTTGATCCAGCTGCGAGAGTAGCCCTGAGGGCTGGATGTTTATTGGAGCTGGTCTCGGAGGTGTTGTCTCAAACCCAGCTCCCAGGGCCACCCCAGGCAGCGTGGGAGCCTTCTCCACACCACAGCACATGCTGATGTGAGCAAACCTCCTGGCTGCCTGAGGAGCTGCTGTCTGTTTTCAACATTTTATTCTGATTACTGGTTCATTCATCTGCACTTGCAGACTTCTTTGAAATTCCTGTGGAAGAGAGGATTGCATTAGAAAGGGGTAAAACATTTCAGAGAAAATAGGGATTCTCTTAGGTTTCTAAAAGAGAACATTTTCCCTGTTTTCAAAATATTTTCCAGTTTTATCCATCTCTAGGTTTTTGAGTTCTGGTCACTGTTAGAAATTGAAGTCCCAAAAGCTATAGCATGGCGTTTTTGTCTACTGTTTCTACCCCACCCAACAGTGGCAATCAAAGGGAGGTAGGATCCTGGGGAAAGCTTGTTCTCACAAGCTTTCTAATGTCACGAAGCCCTGAGTGCTGCAAACTGAACTGAAGATATTGGGGAGCTTCATGAGCCTACATGTTGAACCTTTTAATTTTGTTCATTGGTGTCCTCAAATATTACTTGCTTGATCTAAGCCTGTGTTGTGTTCCTGATTGACCAGCTCCCTGAACTGACTCTGCTTCCGTCTCCAGTTGAACACTATTCACATGAACGTAGAATGGCTGAATTTAATCTCAGCATGTATCAGCTTTCAAAAACAGGACTCTTGGGAAACACATTTTTAATTAAAAAAATAAGTTAGCAGTTTCTACAGCTTTCTCAAGGGCATCTTGCTTCTGAAAGACTCACTGTCCCTCTTCTCTGCATCATGTAACCAGGCTCTAAGAAGGATTAGATATACACAAAAAGCAGACCCTGTAGCCTTTCTGCACGATCAAACAAGCATCACAACATGTTGGCTATAGGAAACATGGGATGGGAAGGGACTTTAGTATTTGTTGGGCTCAGTCCCTTGATATCACATGCCACCACATGATATGATCCTCTCCTTCAAAATATTGAATTGCATCTTAAAAGTAACTTTGTTTTTTGCTCACTTTGTTCCTATTTAAAAGCTGTTGCCAGGACATCATTCTTATGAGTGGAAACAGTTTAATTTTCTGCTGAAATCTATTCACAGCTATACTCATTTGTTCTTCTGCTAGCACTGCCCTGCAGCTTTTCTCTTGGTAGATGTGTACCCCCTGATGTTACATATCAATCAAAACTGCTCCTCCTCTCAGTCTTTACTCTCCTGGGTTAAAAAAAGCCAAATTCTTCCTGTTATCTCTTGTATGATCATTTCTCCATTCCCTGCTTCTCCTAGGTGTATAACTAGGACTTGGGCCAGGCTGATTTTATCTTTCTTGAGCATAAAAGCCAATATGCAAATAGGAAACAAAGTGTATATGGCTTTTACAATGCTGTAACTATTTGTCACTTGTAATTATACTGTATTGCTCCTCTGGACAATGTTTTAGCAGTATAAAGGTGATCTTCTTGTACAGGAATAGCATCTGTTACACCTACACAGCTGTGTACATGGTGAGAAGTCTAAAACTGCCACACACTGGGTTTTATGTTTATTTTTGACTGTCAGAGTTTACTGTAGAAAGGCTGTGCACCAGGTTCACCTGTCCAGGTTTTATAAATCCTTTTCAAAAGCCAAAAGGTTTCAAGCATCTGGGGGTCTTACCTACTGGGTCCTTGGGGAAAAGTACATTCATCTGGAGAAGGGTGATGAGGATAGACAGTATGATTCCTTCTAAGGAAGGAATTGGCTCAGAACAGAGCCCGGAGACTGGTGTAAATTATGTGCTTCACTTTGGAGGATCTGGCCAGATGTGTTCCACCTGCAGGGATCGGAAGCAGCAGTCTGAGAGACAAGCTTGAATTTGTTCTTTTCTGTGGTCTGCCTTTATGTTTTTAAGACAGTGGTATGTAGCTCATTCTTTCAGTATGTATTTTCCTGGCCAACCTAAAACTATAGAGGAAGTTTTATTTCTGATGTAGGCAGGGGAGCTTAAATATTGCTACTGCAGGCAGCTATAAAAAGAAATTTTAGTTTTATACTTGCTGTATGCTCAGATAATATGGAAAGAGAATAGTAATATTTTACATGTAACTGAGATATCCCTTTCCCATCACTGCTGTCTACATCAAACCATTGCTGCCTATATTGACCTGCTTCTCTGTTCCTGGTGGCCTTCTGAATTGTTATCTGCTGTGTTCATTAAGAGTCCATTAAAATTGATGGACCATTAAAGCCTGCCTGGTGAATCTGGCAGCAGTCAGCAGATTAAATTCAAGGTCTAGCCAAACATATTAGAAACAGTTTCTTGCTGACCACAGCCACTCTGACTGAGACTTGTGTCTGAAAATGAAATATTGTCATCTCTCTGGCTGTCAGCGAGCCTGCTGTTACTTGTGCTAAGACTTCCCCTGCTGTGAAGATAGCTATATTTACTGTAGTTATTTATTCCACACGATGTTTTATTTAGCTATTAATCATATGGTGACATACTCTGTTTCATTTGGTTAAGTGGAAGAGAACACTTTGTGTATAAAGCACAACCTTCTTCAACCTTCTGACAAGAGGAAACAGCTTTAAATTGCAGCAGGGGAGATTCAGATTGGACATTAGGAAAAATTTCTTCACTGTAAGGGTGTTTAGATATTGGAATAGGTTGCCCAGGGAGGTGGTGGAGTCACCATCCCTGGACGTGTTCAAGAGGCATCTGGATGTGGCACTGGGTGGTATGGTTTAGTGGTGATGTAGGTAGGTGGCTGGACCGGATGATCTTGAAGGTCTCTTCCAGCCTTGATGATTCTATGATTCTGTGATCTTTTCTCCTCATAGAATCATAGAATCATAGAATCATTATGGTTGGAAGGGACCTCCAGGGTCATCAAGTCCAACCTTTATCCCATCATATTCCTAGCCATTAGACCATTACACTATGGCCTCAAGTGCCACACCCCCAGGGACAGTTACTCC
>VZRW01012666.1:470552-662810 GCA_013398125.1 Aegotheles bennettii | reverse complement strand
TCTGTGATTCTGTGATCTGGTGGTGATAGGAAAGAATGAATGGTCTAATTTTTCAGGTTAACAGTGTTTCAAGTTATCTGACAACATTTAACAAAATCCCAAGCATGGGCTTAAAATAATTAATTTCCCATCTTTTCTCCCAATTTCAGTGATCCTACCTGCTTCAGTACATTAATTCTACCTTGGCATTTTTCCTTTAGACCCTCAATAATCCTCGTGTCACATCTAGCCTGGTTTCCAATTAGCATTTCCTGACTGAGGAAAATAAAGTAAAAATTAAATTCATGCAGTTCTGCTCTGGGTAACCCAAAGCCCACATAAAATTGTCTCTCTTCACTGATAAAGAGCACAACAGATGTTAAAAATGAAGGTGAAAGAACCTCCCTAGTAAGAAGGTAATCTGTCACTGTGTTCATTTTAATGTCAAAAGGCTACAGGTTGGCTTGAAGTAGCAAATTTTATAACACTTCCAAAATCTTTGATTTGGTTAGCCGATAATCATCAAATCCTTCCTTGAATCTTACTAAATCTCACTAAATCAGTGCAACGTATTACCTGTTTCCTGAGCCACATTCTTATTTCCTCTCCTTAGTGATCCCCTCTTCCTCTTTCTAACATGCTTTTTTTGGCTGGACCTGGTGCTGGAGTATTTGAACCCACTTAAACATTTTAGCACCATTGTCACAGACAGTCTTTTAGCTTTGGATAACTTACCCTTGTTATATCCCTGCAGCTGTGATATTTATCCACTGTTGCACAAGACAGGGTTATTGTGGTTTAAAATGTGTGTAGCCACAGGCAAGATGCCAAAGTCTACAGGGTTTAGGCTGTCCCCAACTAATTGAACTCTCTGCTAAACTGGCGAGTTATCAAAGTAGTTGGGGTTTGACATCTCAGCAACCTTGTAATAACATAGACCTAAATCATGTGAAATTTAAGGCTGGCGGGGATAAAAGGGAATAGTTTAGGTTGTTTGGGGATGTTTTTTGTGTGTTTATGCCCTTCCCACGGGTAGTTTCTTATTGTGCTAATAATTATTTATTTTAAAACTTGCTTTGACTCTTGTCTTTTGAGATGTTTGTGTGGTTCAACCTCTTCAAAAGTCTTCAATGAGCACCAGTGACAATGGGATCAGTGTGGAGCTTGGGCATCTACAATTTCCCCTACTCATGTGGTCAGAGGGGATTATCCCTTAGCAGGGTGTGGACAGTAGTAAACATGCCTTGGGATTCACCCTGGAGAGTAGGGCAAGGCACCCTCCACTCCAACCCCATTCAGGAGCTAGTACAGCCAGTTAGTCTGTGCTAGGAGACGGAAGCAGGAGGTATGTGGTCCAATGATGTCCTGGAGGGTCCGGATGATGCCAGGATTCCACAAACACCATCAGCTCAGAAGGAAGAGTCTCAGCCCCTTCAAAGTGAGGCGGCTAATCCTGACTTCAGCAGTGGCATTGGGCAATTTGTCACTCCCTCTGCCTTTCGTCGCCTGTTCTGCAGAGATAGGGCTGCTGCTCCAAGGGCTGGGAACTCTTGCCGGTTGCAGTTCCTGTGGTGTGTGGAAGATTCCCCAGACGAAGCATAAAAGAGCTCACAAATGCAGCTGCAAAACTAAGTGCTGCAGTGCCATGAATATCTGTTTTTAATACTGCACACAGTATTAAGTTTCCCTCTTGAATGAACAATATATTTATAGCCTCAACACCAAGTTAATGACTTCTTCTGTCTAGAAATTGGGCATATTTATATGGTTTCAATACGCTCACGGCAAGTGTTTTCAACCCTTGTTATTGCTCAGAAAATTCAATTATCTTGTGATTCAGAATTTTTCTGCCCTTTAGGTAATGAAGGACAAACATGCAGGACCATCAAGTCCTTTAATTTCTCATTTAAGAAAATATTAATCTATTTTATTTCCAAAGTATCCTCAGCAATTGCTGTAGAATTTACTCTGTTTCATCACTCTGCCCCAGCTGTGCTTGGTACTTTCATGTGTCAGAGCCTAACAGGTGCTTCATTACTGTTGCTGATTTTTTTTATATCTGTGGCTTTTTCTACAGAAGTGATTAGGAACTACATGTGGATAATGAAATTTGAGTTTAAACTATATCTAATTACCCAGAATTGCTTTCCAGTGTCAGATATCCCATTATCTGTGTTTTAATGGAACATACACCCTCTTCAGCTGTACCCTGGTGGGTGTTATCTGCAAGGATTCCAAGAGAGTGTATTCATTCATGGACAAACATCACGATGATATACAACACGCCTAGTCTGACACCAAAAAAGTAAGGGAAAATGAGCCTGTTTTCTGGAAATGGCTATCGGTATCTTCACTTCATCTTGTGTTTTCCAAGGCTTGTTACACTTCTTTAATATCTTTGGAGCAAAGGGGAGGAAAGCAATAGGGACTTTCTGATTTTATTGTCAGAAATCTGACTTGGTTAGCATACAAACTCAGTACCTCTGTGCACTTCTTGTCTTTCAAACCCTCAGGCTATCCAGGATATCACAGTATGCTGGCCAATAATCTAAGTGATGCAATAGGAAAGATTTGTAGACTGACTTGGTGATACTTGGCCTGTGTTTTGAAGTGCAACTTAATGGACATATGTCATTAAAAGCTTTCATGATTGTAGAGGAAGCTTAAATGTGTGATTTGGGTGCAAAAATATATGAAGGTGAACTCAATACATTTTGTTTTATTGTAGCTGGCACAAATTTGCAGTTATCATGGTTTTGAAGTACTGATGTATTATTTTAACTTTTACATTTGAGATTGAAAATGCTATCATTAGCAATAATGTCTTCATTAATGTCCTCCTTCTGGTAAATGTAGAAATTGAGAGATAAAAATATACTGATAAAGTCAAAACAAAAATATATACTGAATTTGGAGAACAGAGAATAAATAATTTTCACCTGTCTTTACCAATGTGATTGTACTGTTATAGAAACTGTCAATGGCAAAAACTAATGCAGTATAGTTAGAAGGAAAGCCTAAATACAAAATGTTAAGTGAATCATATGTATTAAAAATGGAGCGGAACATATTCTCAGATCTGGTTATAAAAAAACACAGAGCTTGCAAGTATTCCATATCATCTCTATTTTATACCTGTAACTACTTTCAAGGAATAAATGATGCTATCTGTACAGTTTAAATACAGCAGAAAAATAAATGTCTGCTGAATCAAACTGTATCAGACTATATTTTTGTCATATAAACAACAGTAAGTGTCTACTGGATCAGACCTCTGCAGCAATATCGGAGGACAAAGTTTCATTGTATTATTTGTGTCTATAGAGGGGCTGCATATGAACTTTAAATTTACCTGCCTTACAAAAGTAAGCAAACCATTTTTTTAAAAAATAATCAGATGTAAAACTACTCCCTAGCTGCAGAATCTGTGAGTTTCAGAAAGTGGCCAGGAGCTATGGAAACAACTTTTTTATAGAAGTAAGCTTTAAGACACTTAAAGCTGTATGCCGAGGTGATGTGTTACAAGGTAGGCTGCTTTACAATAAGACTCCTGAGACCACTTATGTATGTGTGAGTGTGAGAGTTGGTGCAATTTATTCAACAAAAATCCCAAATCTGCTATGCTACAGGATGATAGCTCCACCTATTCAAATCAGGGGTCTCCATCTCACCAACACAAAACTTTCCTTCCTTTTGTATGGTGTCACTTTATTAGGATCAGCTAAAAAGGAGGGCATGGCTGTGTAAATACACCATGTAATTTCACCTATACAGGCACAGGGGATGGAAAGTAGAAGGGTGGGTAGGACAAATTTCTATGAAAATAGAGATTTAATGAAATTCATGTGCTGGTGAACAAAACAAAGGAGATGAAACAAGAAAGGGCTTTTGTAAGAGAACATGGTAAACCAAAATGCATTCCCAGCTAACTTTGATTTTCATCTTCTCACAACTTTTGTTTCTAACAGATATAAGTCATGCAGTGAACCCCAGTTGTGGATACAAGGAGTCTTAGCTCAGGAGAGGCATGCTGAGTCCAGAGGCTTGCTGAGGGGTGGAGGTTGTTGTAAGTCATCTTTATGGCTCTCTCTGACCTTCTGAGGAAACAGACTTGTACAGTTTGTCCCTTCTGTTTGCTGGCAAGACAGTCTGTAATCCTTATGAAAGTGGCTGCAACACAGAGACTCACTGGCTCACTCACAAAACCTTCACCACTTGTCCCCCAAAACAAAGCAGATGGAGACCACAGCTTCACCAGCTGAGAACTGAACACTGGTCAGCAGGCTTATGAGAAGTAAGCAAAAAGAAAAGTCTGAAAGATCTTAAAAAGGAATGTTCGATGAAAGGCAGGAAAAATAAAAGGCCATGAATGCTTATAGAAAGGGAGTTATTTATTTGCAGAACTCATCAAGATGAGACATGAGAGCCCATGAATTGCTTGCATGTAGTCATGTTCATACAGAACAGTGTGTACATCCAAGTAAAACATGAGCAAATCTGAAGAACTTTGGGCTTCAGAGATCTATCACTTTTTGGCCATCTGGTAGCCCTTTTTTTGGATCTTTCAAAATAAAAATGTGAACAGTTGGAGGAAGGAATCTAGACAAGAGAAAAAGGACCCAGGTAGCTGGTCCATATGTTGGAACTATGTGCAAGACATAATACCAAACAGCTTTATCTACATTCTTGACTGGATGGCTATACAATATTTATGGACCCAGGAAGCAGGTCCATTAATATCAGTTGTGGCCATGACAAGGCATTTGCTTAGATGCTTTCATAGTAGTTGTCTCTAAATCTAAAATAAACACCAACCTGGAAAGATATTGAGCACTTCTGATACCTTACAGGCAGGTCAGCACACCTGAATCGACCTTCCCACAGTCAAAACACAGCTTTTTCTGGAAGCTATCAGTCCAAACTAGAAACAATTGTGAAACAAATAATGACTAAATGGATGATATCCTGTCTGTCAGATCCTAGGAAAAAACACAATTGCCTGGCTTGGAGCAGCACTGAAGATGATGTGCCCAATGCAGAGTGTGGTAATTGCCGTGCACAAGCTGTGCGGTGCTGTCGAGACAGCCCCCGCTGCAGACTGGCTCCTCTGGAGCCACAGATCACTCATTAAAATGACTTGCATCTCTACTGAATTTTAATTAAGGAAAGTGTGAGGAGCAGGTGTTAACTTGTTTTATAGACTCATTATAGTCCCTAGGGACTCCCTAGGCACAGTTAGATATAGTTACTGAACATTTAGAAGTTCCTTATTTTGATTCTTTTGGCCTCATTTTTCACATTTGTATTTGTAGCAGGTATTTATTCATATTAATTTAAGGATTTTGGTTTGAAGCCAGGCATTCAAGTCCCAGGAGCTGCAGGACAAGTCCACCAACAGGACTTCAGCAAGGAAGAGTACTGTTTCTGTCTGCAGCTAACTTGTGGAGAGATTGTCAGCTCCATCCTGCCCCCTGCTCACCATTTGCCTTTCCCCTCTATGCCTTCAGGGATGTTATCGTTCACTTACTGGCATAGATGCTGTCTAACAGCTGTCCAATCCAAGTCATCTCAAATTGCCCAGGTTAGCTTACACACTTTAGTTCACAGAGATCTCTTCTAGCCTATATTGTTTTAAGTGAACTGGGTTAGAGAGGAAATACACAAAATATAAACCACAAAGTAACAGGGCAGTAATGTCAGGGGTGTGTTTGTGTGCATGGGGCATAGAGAGATGCTCACAGCAGTAAATTCTTCAGAGAACCAAAATGGCGTGTGTGACCAAGGTGTTTGGCTCAGGTTTTCAACATCTATTAGATGCTTTTACTGCATGGTTATGTCAGCCCCAAACTTATTTAGGTTTGCCATAGACTTCTAGGACAGGTATAAGCGCTAGAAGCTGGAACTCTCAGACACAAACCAGGTATTTATCTCTAATCTGGCTTCTAAACCTGAAAAAGAAACTCTATTACACTCTGGAGTTAAGTGACTGTCAGCTTGGTCTTTCTCACAGAAAGAGAGACATCCACCCAGCACCCTTGTAAGGCAGTGAACCAAGATTTGTTCTTCATATTTCCAAATGAAGGATTTTGAACCTGCATATCCCATACTACCACCAAATGTTCTGCTCACCAGGTTACCTGCAGGGCTGGCTTTCCTCTGATCCAGAACACTGTTAAACAACCAAGCGGCTCCAGGAGCAAATGTTGACAATGTACCAGCCTAGGTCATGCTGGGGAGCATGTCCTGGTGGTGGTGGGTTTGTGATCAAGCTCTTGGTCTAAATGAACAGAGTGCGGATGTGAAAACATTTTCTACCTGCACAATGAATCCCACAGCCACTCCTCTGTTAAGCTGACATTGATCTCTCAAAACTTTAGGCACCTATCAGACAATTCTTTGAGATACTTCACTTTCTCTGTACAGTAAATAACATTGTAGAAGTAAGAGACACCTGTAGAGAATAATTCCGATCTTGGTCTTTCTGTGATAGGTACAAAGAAGCCTAGTGTGACCACACTTATAATTGCAATGCTTCAGTTAAATATGTAGAGTCAAGGAGGAATCCAGATTCTGGTGCCTGAAAATAGATGGTTTCTAGAAGTCGTCATCGACTTCCAGGCTGAACTTGACCCATCAGGAATGTCTGCACTTCATAGCTGAAGGTATGCTATTTTGATAGCTCCATCAGGGCTTCAGCACTGAACTGTTCTAGAGACTGATGAGCCCTGCAGACAACCAGTACTATGGGGTTACTAGACCCTGACTCCTTGTTACTGAGCAGAAATGACACAATGTGGAATTTAAGGACTGGGAATGGGTGGAGCAGGAAGACCTGTTATGATTTAACCTTTTACCATCAGCAGTAAATCCCCTTGTATGTATGTGTTTTATAATAACCAGGCAAGACACAGTGCACAAGGGATGTTGAAACAGGATTTTACAGTAGCTAATAGATACCAATTGCTGTAAAGAGTTCAGCAAAGGCCCCAGGATGAAAAAAACCCACTCAGTCCACACAAATCATGTTCAATCACTCCAGTAAAAACTTTAGTAAGAGACAACATCACATTATTATATATGAAGATGTGTCTCTGATTCTTTATTTTAAAGGAAGCCAGTTGTGGGGTAGATCATGCTGGGTGCTACATTGACTAATGACTTGCAAGGTCAGGCTTTCAATGTTTAAAGTGTTTTCTGTCCTATTAGTATAAAAAGGGATCAGCAGGTTTCTCCGAATATGTTGGAGGCATTAAAGCTATTATAATTAAAGTCACTAATTATGAACATGAAATATACAGAATCTTTGGAGCTGACATGTGGAAGTAAGGAAAAAGAAATGCTGAAGAAATAACAAAACTTCTCTGATCTATAAGACAATTTTACCATCTAGGGAGGCTGCACAGTCATTCTCAGGCAGAACAGAAATATTACTTTAAACTCCTTAATTCCAGAGAATCATAATAAAAATGTGGAAGTTGATAATGACAAGTACAAAATAAAAGATAAAAGATGTTTTCAGAACACAGCAAGTGAGAATTTCTGCCAAATACAGATCTCATCTTCAAACCCTGGCAATACCCCACTGAATTTACTGACTTTAAAGTGCTCCTGATAACTTTCATTTCACCCACTTGATCTGTAGTGAGCTCTTTGTAACTGCCCTGACTTCACCAAAAGGTGTCTGAGGCATTTTGATTCCTCACTCAAGGATTTTAGTTCTGCACTCGTAACCCAGAATCTCCCTGGCATCCTGAGAGCAGCACCGAGGAAGGCAGTGATGGCAGACACTGAGCCAGGCACTGGCTGTTTCAACTGCATTGCCTCTCACTGCTCCAGACAGAAAAAAATCACAGTACTCAAAACACCATCTGCCATAGGAAATTTGTCCCTATAATGAGGTATGTGAGTGAAATGCTTACTTCAGTGACCACAGCAGCCAAACGCAGCTCATCTCACTCTGTCAGGTGGGAGTGTGCAAAGGAGATTCCTCCCTTTATTTCATGCAAGCAAGCAAGAGGGAAGAAGGTCTGTCAAAAGTTGAGAAAAGACCCTGTTATCTGAAGGTCAGCTGAAAGGGTCTGAATTCTTTTCATTAGAGCAGTTCAATTCTAGAGGAAGTCAAGGAGATGCTGAGTAAGTGCTGTGTTTCACAAAGACCTCAGTTCAGATTTCATTTAAACATACACTTTGTCTTCAGTTCAGGGCTACTTAACAAGGTGTACCTTGCCTAGGCTGTTGAACATGTTTAAGGGATTGCAGGAAGGGCAGTCCGCAGCTGCCAGGGAGCCAGCCAAGCAGCCAGATGCATGAACCTAGAAAAGGGAGAAGTCCATCACAATTGAAACTGGTGCTGCAGGAGCCCCTGTTGTGACCCTATGGGCCCAGCTTGCCCATTCAAGTTAACGATTTGAGTAGTTCTCTAGGACATTTGGCTCTAGGTACTGGCCTAGACTGACACATGTAACAATATTTTTACTACTACCAAACCACATGCAAGTAAGGTTAAAATGCATGGCATCCTTTTACTGTGTAGTCAGTGCTTTTCTGTTCCATGGATAGCGTGAAGATACCAGTAAATTCTGCAGGATATGTACCAGCACCAATACATAGGTATGCTGGTGTTATACACCAACTGTTCTGGTGTTCTGAAGGCTTACACAGGTAAAGATGGCAGTGGAGTTTGAACGGTAGAGTTTGTCTTGGTAAAGGCAAGTTCCATGAAAAGCTAAGTGCTAGTGCACATTCAGTCCTTACCACAACATAGCTGTTTCAAATTCATCGGAGAAAATCACTGTCCTAGAGATGAGGCATGCTCTACCCCTGCTGCACTCAGTAGATCTTTTACTGTTGGAACTGACAAAAGTATTAAGGTAATAACATTGATATCCTGAAGATTCAGCCTGAATTTGCAAAAATAATCTCTCAGATTTCCAAAAGTGGTTTCTAAAATGAAACAGAACCTTCTCAGGTCATCTGAAAGTAAGGCTGACGTGGAGTAGAGCAGGTACAGATAGTCTTAACAGTGAGGTAAAACAAGCCAGATGCAAGGCTAGCAAGCAAACAAAAAGGTAAGACTATATCTTTCATGTGAGCCTACAGAGGCTTGTCTAGAAGTTTGACGCTATGCCAAATAGGTCACTGCACATCTAAAAAATTGCATTACTCTAAAAAAGTAATCTGAAGGATCCCTGGACTGTAGTCAACTTAATATCACACTTACCTGCTTTTTCAAAGAATTCTCTTTAGCTCAGCATAGTGACAGAAGCATAACTATTAGTGTTTATTTCAACTTTGAGGTGATTGGATGCCCCACTACCCCACCCACTAAGCAAATAAATTGACTTTGATGTCCCTTTAACAGGTCGCAGAAGAGAAAAATTAAAGCTTTACATTTAGTGATGTGAAAGAGATTATTCTAAAAGATTAGCATTTTCAAATGAATACTAAGTGTAAAAATAGTATTCATAGTTCAGTCTTTCAGATCCTTGTCATATAAGGCTATTTGAAATATAGCATCTCCTATGACAGCGCTGGCTTGTCAAGGCATTTCTCTACAAATAGGGAAATCTTTTTCATTATAGCCAATTATTCCAAAGATACTGAGAGGGACTTGATCATTGTGGCCACCTACTCTGCAAGGCTAAAAACTAAATCACTGTGCAACATCTATGGCGTTACATGAGAGATGAGGAGTTATAACTCTTCAGACATTGGTACGTTATACTGCAGCTTCAGCTAAAGCATAAAGCGAATGCAATAATAGCTGAGATTACTGCTTTGAATATCAGGGTATTTATTTTTTGCAGCACAGTTTCAGTCTCTCTACCTGTAGCCTAAAGTATATCCCGGTTCCACTCTAAACTCCACGTGTTGATGGGCAGATGTTGAGAAGAAAATACCACTTCTCAGTGTTCCTCAGCCTGATTTTTTCAATCCTACCACCAATTTCAGGGCCATTCATGTCTGTACTAGAAGGTGGAACTCACCTTGATAATTAGGTCCTTTGCTATTTGAATGGTAAGTAATGTGACTAAGGTAAACATATGGGGAAAAAAAGCTACATTATAAATCAGTCTTAATATAGTAGGAATACTTTAATGTTTATTCAGGTAAAATCTCACAGCAAATGTGATAATTCTAAAGTAAAATATTGACAGTAAGACATACTCTGACTGGAATTCAAATATAATAATTATTTTATTGTCTCAGTCTGTACATTTTCATGTGCATGAAGTGAGCAATGCTTCCATGTGAATCTCAACTCTCTTCTTTCACATACCAATAGATGCTAGATAAATCCTAAGACTACATGAATGATACATAGTGTTGGAAAAAAACTTATTCAAATAGCTTGTTTAAATAAAGATCAATTTGTGAATTGTACCAATGACTGTACAGACATATATATGTACATAGACATGTAAAAAATAGAAAACACATAGGAAAATTTCAACTGGATAGATTTGAAAAATATTAGGATTTGGAAAACATTAAGACATCTGGGTGTATAGCACATGTAAACCATTTTGTGGTGAAACCAGAAGTGGTGGATTGCACATTCACTGATACCAGCTACAATATAACACAGTCAGTTCTCTCCTTTTTATTGTCGTAGCTGATGCTTCAGCAATAGGCTTTTATTAAAAAAACCTCAAAGTTAAAAACCCAGGTCATGCCTTAAAAACATTTGTGTACAGAAGAATAACAATAACAGCATGTGGACTTAAATTAGCTACAAAAAACCCATCTTAACAGAAGCAGAATTGTAATCATCTAAACACCCAAGACATCTGGCATTTTGTATCTGGTGATATAATGACATGATATTAAATCCCTCAACTTTAAGGTTGTGCAGCCCTGGAGTTCCAGACTCAAGATTATATATTACATAATTTGCATACAATTATATTTCATAGATAATCATATTGCTTAAAACCAAATACTGACTTTTTCAGTATTTATGCACAGTTCCTGACCTGTCTTCCATGTAAAGCTCCATGCCAGGGAAAACCTTACCTAGAAATTTGGGGACATTTACTGTAAGCATAGCAGCAGCAGCATATTATAGAGAAACCGAGATACTCACACTCTCCCATTAAATGCAATGTCATTGTCTGAATTAGGAGCTTTGTCAATATAGCTGAAAGTCCTCCTGGATTAGATGTGTCTGATCCTCTTTTTGAGGATCCTGCGACCATCTAGGGAAGTCAAACTCCACACTGCATGACAATTTCCCATCATATTTCCATGTATCTTACCTAAAGGAGCAAGAATTCACAATACTTCAGCTGGCGATGCAGACTGTGTTGATTTAAGGATCTTTGGCAAATCCTAAAAGTGGTGTCATGAATTTCTAGTCCTACTTCTATATAGGGCGGCCCCTCTGTGTGCTACTAAGGCAAATAAGATGGTGATTACTTCTGTGCTATAATTTGTTTCTTCCCTAACATTTCTTGAGGCCTGCTTCCCAAAGCTAGTGCAGGATTATACATACAGTTTTGAAGGGGGAATCATTCCACAGAGCTCAGCAGATCCTTCCTTAGACTTCTACTTACCTGGTTCTGACTCCCTTCTCTATTGCCTGGTGGGAGAGACAGTTTTGTGATTGGCGAATAAGGATTAAGAAAAATTTATAACTGGATAATTTGTAAGGAGAACAGTCTCAGGGGGCTTTGCTCTCTGTCACCATTAACCCATCCCCCAGCTGCTAAGCTCTGCAGCTGCGAGTGAATATGCTGTCAACATTGTGGTGGGGGATCAGTAGACATTTCCCCCTACAGTGATGAAGCCTCTCTCCTAGACTAGGCCTTTAAACATTGGTGATGTAGCTGGGCTACAGCACAGAACTGGTATTCAGAGAAGGTTTTGTTCCTGTCAAGCATGAGATGCAGGCAGTATATTCTGCTCCCATCACATTGCATCACACAGTCGTCACGATAGATTAAAAACCCCAAAGTCCTTATGCGTGCTTGCAAAGGGGATTTTTCTTCTGACTGTGATACTGGCTTCACACATTGGCAAGTATTTTATAAAAAAAATCATAAAAGAAATGTCACTTTCATGTGGGAAATATACTTGCTTGGCTTAAAGGCTAAGGAAGATGCCAAAGCACATATCTAAGAAGTCTTCCTGCATATGGCCACTCTCCTAAACTTGGACCATAAATAAGGTTATGGTAACATATTCACTATATTTACATGTTACAGCAAGACAGTTATAATCAGTCTCAAGTCCATTTATCTCTATATCAGCTTTAGAACATGCAAAAAATAGAGTAGACATCTGTTCCATTAAAGAAGAGGCGTGTTTTCACTAAAACACTAGCGTTCAAAATATGGTGTCACCAGTAAAATACTGATAGACATTTTCAAATTGTATAAACCAAATGTCTAAATAGAAAAGGTTTGATATTGAAGGGAACATATCCACATAAAATAAAACTCTTTAAAATGGAATGTAGCCAGTTTCCAAATACATTCAAATATTACAGTGTTTCTATAAATAGAAAACTAGATAGTGCGGAAGCACTAAAGCAGTCCTTTCCAAGTCGTTCAAGTGTATATATTTCTCCCTCTTTACTATCATTAATACACAGTTGCTTGAGCTACAGCTGTTCTAGACTTTGGCAACAGTACAATCAACTTTCCCTCTTCTCTCCTTTGTGCCCGTCCATCTTCCATTTTGACACCACAGAGTTGCCAGGGCATATCTTGATTTCATAAAGTTTTAGGAAAAATGCCACATTTCCCAAACTCTGTTGGTGTATGTGCAACCAAGCAAGGAAGCATGTCATAAATTCACCATGGTCCTTTGATTGTCCCTCAGGTTGTGGCACATCTTTAGTCCCAGTGCTTCATCCAAAAGAGTCTAGATGCTAACAAGCTACCTCTTACTTGCACAGAGCCTGCTGAGAAGTATTTCAGAATAAACTTGATTTATTGGACCTCGGACATGATATGGAGACTGAGAATTTGTTGCATAGTCCTGCAGTTGTGATGGTTTGCTTTGACTGCCGAAATATTTCCCCAGTGTATAGTGCCTTGATAACGTCATTGTTATGTGTGGACTTTCTTCAGAGGGATTGGATTTCACCACCTGCAAAAGAAGTGACATATGTGAATGCTTTCTGCCTGCACCTCAAAGGATACACAGCTGTGTGTACAGAAATGCTGAGACTGTTCTCCACAAAGCAGGTCCTGACACTCTTACCTTGAGCTACAAGCTGCTCACCAACAGTATTTTTGTGAGCCAACTTGTTATATTACATACTAATTTAAAGTGCAAGATCTTAATAATTTAAGCCTTGAAATCCATGTGTATAGGCCCATTATACTCAGCTGGCTGATTCTTTAATGCCTTTGTATATTAGACTCTGTTCTCTTCATTAGGGACAATATATCTGAACAACAAAACTCTTACTCAAACAGCTTGTCTGTGTACTTACCATGGGAAAAAATAAACTCAGGACAGCCCTGACTTACAGGAAGGTTTAAATCCTGCTCTGATCCCAAGCACTTGAGGAACATATGCTGTGTCTTAGCTGTGAGCCCTGTGAGAATGTCTCACTCTCAGGTCTTGATGCAAACCTGGCCCAGTTCCGTATTGACATGAAAACACTCATGTGTCATGTTTCTCCAAGAAGGGAGGTGAGGTGCAATTTAACATCCTTCTCCCTGGGGCATCACACTGACATAACCCCAAATATGCATACAGCTCTGGGATTATCATGTTCAATTTGTATGGAATAAACAAATGCACATGGAACTAACACGAGAGAAGGTGAAAGGTATGGTTGTTAGGAGCCTAATGACTGTGGGGGTGGTCTCCTATGAGATGCTGAAGGTCTTGTCTCAGTGAACACACAGTCCCTGATTAACAATGAAGCAACTTCCAGAGAGGCAAAACCCCTGAATCTTGCACAGATGCAGGACAGAGGACCCCGACCCAGGCATTTGTAAATCCAGAGAAAGCAGGAAAGGGGCCAAGTGGTTAACTTATTTTTAAAAGAATAAATATTTGCTGACTTGATAGTTCTGATGGCCATTCCTGCTATATCAATCACAGCAGACACATGAAAAAGCAGACTTCGTTTATTAATGTATATATTTATGCAGAAGCAATTAGTTTTTTAAAAACATAATGTATATTTACTGTCATTGAGCAATCAGAAACGATGCTCATATGTAGCAAAGCTCATAATAAATGAAATAACTCATATAAAATTAAATGTGAGTGAAGGAATAACATGTACAATAGCTTGAAAGACTGGACAGAGAGGCAATGAGGGAGCTGGCTGAACCAAAAAATGACCAGGAATTATCCACATAGAAAATTAATATATCCTCTGATCAACTTGATACAGCTAAACCAAGGGTTGTTATTTGTTTTCATGCAGTTACTGCAGGTTAATTTTTCTAAATTAATGCCTTAGATCTTACAACTATTTCAAAACTATGTCACCTTGAACCAATCACCCAAACTGCATTCCTGTTAGGTATAATCTCCCAGGAATGCAAGCCGATGTTCATCCACAGTGGCCAGCCACTGATAAAATACCAAAATCCCAAGGTTGCTATTTTCTATGTTGTGACCATAGTTTCATTGCCATTATATCAGGAAATAAACCTGAATAAAAAAATAAATTCCATAAAAGTCTTTATAACTGCTGGCCAATCTACTTCTCCGTAAGCATTTGTGAAGAATGAGGTAATTAAAAAATCAGGTTTGCATGTGTGCATAGAACTAGAAGTATGTTTGGGCAGAACAGAGTTACGCAAGATTTTCTGTTCCAGATCAATATAATCCCTTTGTGAGTCCAGATCCCTTGTCAGTCTGAGCTGAGATAGTAGGATCCAAAGAGCTGCAGTTTTCTATGCTACCAGGGTGATCCCAGGCCCTCTGAAGTGGGATGGCACTAACTCAAATAATTTATTAGGACAATCAAGGGAAATAACTATCTATTTGACCAGTAATCAAGACCCAAATGCGAATTGCTGAATGCATTTCATCGCTTCTTTTCTGACTGCACAGAACAGCCAGCCCTCCACCCCTGCACGGCCATGCTTTAGCTCAGATGGCATTTACAGAGGGTTGCTGTCTTCTGGGAGTATACGGGGTCACCATTTAAGAGAAAGAAAGTGAAAGTACAAAGAAGTAGATTTAATCCATCTCATCTGGTTTCATAAAACATGAAAAGTTCTAACGTTTTATACAGCGTTCTTGGCTTTGTCCTTGGAGGCAAAATGCCATTTTCCTAGTGCAAACTGCTTCGGCACCTGATGAAACTCCACTTGCCAGGATGCAGAAATAAACTGATGACAAAACTGTTAAAACTAATGAGGTATCAAAAGCATTCAAGGACTTTCTTTTTTGCTTTCCTGAAGGATCAAGTCTGGTTTTGGGGAGCTGATGGATTCTCCTGGCTACATCTATGCCTCTTACAGGCACAGTGGTCCCTCAAGCCTCATTAACAACAGCTCCGTGAGCCAAATTCTCCCCTGATCCTCCCCAGGAACACATACTCTCTGTTGAGATTCCTCCGGCAGAGAAACAAGGCCAAATGTGCACATGAGCTCATACAAAATTATGGAGGAGTGCATGAAAAATGTTGATGACTGATCACACCCTGCTTTTTCCACTCAGTTCCACACAAAGCATCTGAAATATTTCACTTTGAAGCTTTCTGTTTCACTCAAAAGCTTTGTAGAAATAGCAAGCATCAACAATGACGCATGAAGACACCAACATCAGGGGTTCTAGAAAAAAAAGGGTCAATAGAGTCATCTGGGTAAAATGGAAGGAGGCATTTACTCCACAGGACTATTTTCCATTGTATAAGTACCTGCCCCATGACTTACTCCCTCTTTCCCATCTCTATTTGGACAGGGTTGTGTTTGCACCTCTCTCATATACCGAGCAGAGCAGATTAAAGGGTTGGTTAACTAACCACTCCTGCCGTGTTTGGTCCCAAAGCAGGACAGAGGCCACAGCAATAGGCTGAAAACATGTGAGCTGCTGAGGAGCCTGAGGTAGAGACCATTTGTGAAGTTGACACACAGCACGTGAGGTCAGATAGGTCTGATAATGCTCCCAAACCCATGCTCATCCCCAGTGAACCTCATACTGGAAGAGAGTCCCAACCAGTAGCAGCTGATTGTCTCCCCACTCTCTTTTGGGAATGCATTTGTTGTCCCATAGACTGTCTCTGATATTGTATCCTGGTCTATTTAAGGAGAAAAAACCAAAGCTTTATAGTTATTAATCTTTTTATTCTGCTTTATGCAAAGATGACTCCTGTGGCTGAGACAATTAAATATAACCCACTGGCTACAAGAAAACAGGTTTCTTATGCTAGTCCTTGGCCAGCAGGCACCACAAGGACACTATGGAACCTATGCTTGAATTTTACAATCATCACCACTGAATTTCACTTTGTTGTTTACAGTAATCCTAAGTTTAATTAGCCACAGTATATTTTGTTTTCCAGTGTATACTGTGGGTGTCTGGTGAAGGAAACCTTATTTTTAGATCTTTGCTTCTTTTGGATCTTTAAGGAAAATGTATCTCAGATGACCTGACTTTTCTTCAAAGCAAAAATTAGTGCTTCCACTTAATTCCTGGTGTCATGGCCCACCTTTGTACCCCTGAAGCTCTATGGAGCTTCTGTACTAACTCTGTACATATCCAGATCCTGGGAACAGGCTTGGCCAAGACTGAGGCTTACAGAAAAATTGGCGTGACTTGGCAAAATAATCAAAGAAGTTTTATCCTTCTCTTGATAGATTCAGAAAACATTTGGTGGTCTTTCTTATTTTAAGTAATTTGTTTTGACAAAACACATTCCTAAATTCATGCTCAAAAAATGCTAGCATTTCACTTTGGTGGGTGATAGTCTTTTTTAATTTTTATGCACTTTTGATAATTCTAATAAAAAAAGTTCTAGGATTCCCTCAATAGGAACTTGTGGACTTCTGCTTTCTAAATGACACATCGCATTGCCTGTGTCATTATTCTAGTCAGTAACCAAATTCATGAGATGTCTTCCAACTAGTAGCTTCTTGCTGGCTCAACTGACATTAAGTCTTGGTTTCAAAAAGATATTTTTCCTTGCATCCTTTTTTTTTTCCTCCCGTTTTAACTTTCTGGTAACAATTTCTTCTCAATGTATATTTCATTCTATGAAAGAACTTGCACCTGTCATCTCTCATTTGAAAACGCAGAGGAAGTGCAATCTTCCTGAAAGATATGACAGTTCAAGCTTTATGGTCCTAAACAGATTTTAATAGAAAAAACTGTGGTAGTTTCCTAGTCTTTTGTTAAACAGACAACCTAGATTTAGTTCGTAAGAATGGAGATCCTTGTAGCGTCACAGGTAATTTGTTACTGAGCTAAACATGACTTCATCTATAGAGGTACAAGAAGGCTTTTCTATCCTTATATCCAGCAACAAATGGAGCCACAGGATTACTGATGATGTTTGAGTGCACCATTCCAGTTTTCAATGAAGAAATATTGTTTACTGGGGATTAAGAGCTAAGCACCTGGAAAGATATGAGCCTCCTTTACTCCTCAAAGCTTATTTCTAATTTCCAAAGGGAGTAATGTAATATTCATGGATCTTCTTTAGGGCAATGAATAATGTGTTTGGATTTCCAGCAGACTGACCACTCATATCAGGAACCTGAGAACTGGTCTTTTATACCAACAAGTTGGTGCCATGGATATGAGGAGGGATTTGGTTGGGAGGTGCAGGAATAGGCTGGTGGCCTTGGTGATAGTTCTTTAATTCTTGTATGCAAAATTACTGCCATCAGCCTTATGTCAGAGGGTACCTGCTCACTTGACTACTCAAAAATTGCACTCTCTGTTTTCACCGAAGGCTGCCTGCACTAAACCAGGAGTGCAATTCTTCATTTGCTGTACATAAAGTACAAGAAATCCAAAACTGAAACAGATCCCTCCTTTGCTGATAAGGAAGAGCACTCACTATAAAAAGGCATACTGCATACTCAAAATGTATCTTAAAGGAAAACAAAAAAACTTTAAATACCTTGTTTTTCAAAGGTTTTCAAACCCTTTATTTTCACTGGTTTGGCAGCCTCTGGGCTGATTTTGTCCCTAAACATAGTAATGTGTTTGCTTTTTCATTTTTTATATAATCCATGGACTCTTGACATTTGTAATATATTGTGAAGATTCCTTGTTAGAACTTCAAATGAACAGAAGAATATGTTCTCAATTGTCCTACTCACATCTACCCAATTGCTTTAGCACATGCCTGTTTCGCCAGTCCAGAAGTTACAAAACAAAAAACAGAATTTCTGTAGATTTCAGACAAAAAAAAGAAAACTGAACTATGGGTGTGAGTGAGAAAAAGCAACTTATACTTCTGTTTGTATAGTCAGTCACTATAACTATCCCAGATAACTCTTTCACAGACATATGAAAACAGACATACAGCTGTAAGATTGGTCTTTCAATTTTAAGATCCATTTTAAATGTACCCATGGTTTGACAGGAGTGTGCTGAGCTGCTCTGTTAGGAAGGTTTCAGACATAAGCCTATGAAACTGAGGTATGGTAAAAAGATAAACTGAGTCCATGCAGAAGCAGTAGGGACATACTATATGTAGCAAATAATATAAGAACCTGGAAACTGTGCAACATCCTTTTATGTGGATTACCCTTGTGGAAGAGCATGCTTGTTTTTATTTCAAAAAATCACCGTTAGAGTAGTTCAGCCTGTTCTCAGGTGGTGTGGCACTGTGAGTGGCAAGGAACAAGTGCTGCCATACAAACTGCAATCTCTGTGGTTTTTATTCAGGCCTAACATTGAGTCATGGATCCAAACCCCATTGCACACCTTTTTGTTTTAACTGTTTTGACAGTTAAATTCTCTCTTAAATACCTGGGAAATTGATGGGATCTTGAACTCCACCATACCATGGTCACTGCAGCCAAAGCCACATGAAGTTCAACAAGGCCAAGCACAAGGTCCTGCAGATGGGTTGGGGCAATCCCAAGCACAATACAGGCTGGGCGGAGAGTGGATTTAATACAGCCCCAAGGAGAATGACTTGAGGGTGTTGGTTGATGAAAAGCTCGACATGAGTTGGCAATGTGCGCTTGCAGCCCAGAAAGCCAATGGTATCCTGGGCTACATCAAAAGAAGTGTGACCAGCAGGTTGAGGGAGGTGATTCTACCCCTGTACTCTGCTCTTGTGAGACACCACCTGGAGTATTGTGACCAGTTCTGGAGTGCCCAGCATGAGAAGGACATGGAACTGTTGGACAGAGTCCAGAGGAAGGTCACAAAGATGATCAGAGGGCTGGAGCACTTCTCCTCTGAAGAGAGTCTGAGATAGTTGGAGTTGTTCAGCCTGGAGAAGGTCTCCAGGGAGACCTTACAGCAGCCTTCCAGTACCTGAAGGGGGCCTACAGGAAAGCTGGAGAGGGACTTTTTACAAGGCCATATAATAATAGATCCAGGGGTAACAGTTTCAAAAAGGAAGAAGGTAGATTTAGATTAGACATTAGGAAGAAATTCTTCACTATGAGGGTGGTGAGACACTGGCATAGGTTGCCCAGAGAAGCTGTGGATGCCTCCTTCCTGAAAGTGTTGAAGGCCAGGTTGGATCGGGCTTTGAGCAACTGGTCTAGTGGAAGGTGTCCGTGCCCATGTCAGGGAGGTTGGAATGAGATGATCTTTAGGGTGCCTTCCAACCCAAACCATTCTAGGATTCTATGAATTACATGAGCATAAACTATTACCTCATGGAAATGGCAGCCACACTTCCCTTGCAGAAATTCTTTGTAACGTCCCATGGTGATGACAAAGGTATCAACAACTTCATAGCCAAAATTTTTTGCTGTATCCAGAATAACCAAGTTTTCGTTCCACAAGTTTTGCATTTCTGCCTGCATTCCAGACAAAATATTGCAACATCTTGTCAGAAGGACTGTTTAAAGGTTATTTTATTCTGCCACTGAAATGAATATCAAACCTGCATTTTGGATAAAACAATTATGTTATACTCCAGATTTTAATTACTATAAATTAACTCTTAAAAGTAACAATTACTCCAAGACTTGTAGATTTTTACTGGTTTCCTAGAATGCATTTTGCAGCACAAAAATACTTAAGAGAAAATCTGAAAAAAAAAAATAAATCCCTTAATTACACAAAAAATTAGGTTGACTTCAATAAGATCTAAACTAAAAATCAAGTTAGCAGTAACTATAATTAATTTTCAATAGTTGTGCAGTTTTCTTCATAGAAAGAATTCAATGTTATTTAAAATAGAATTACTGGGTAACTGTTTTTAACATATACTTAGCTAATATGTGGTATAATTCAGAATTCCTATTATAAAGTAGTCTGTAACAAATAGTGCAATTGTTCCTGTAAAACAAAAATCAGCTTCCAATAAGTCACTGATACTGTTGCTTAAAAAGGAGTATAAACCCATGGGTATCTTAGAAGTGGTTACACTGAAGAACAGACTATTATTTCTCAAGATACTGCAGGAAGGCCAGGAATAGAAAACAGGTTAGCCATAAATTTGGCAAGGCAATGGATTTGACACTGAAGACAGAAGGGCTTTGAGAGTAGCTGGGGTAATTCAGAAGTTCAGAGCACCCAAACCACATGGGTAATTTAGCATATGATTCCAATATTGAAAGGGAAAAGAATGTCAGTTATGCACTGTGGTTGATTTTTGGAGTTTTATAAACTACTGGATGAGAAACAGAAAAAGGCAGTCCTGGGAAGCCTTTAATAATCTTTCTGTCCTTCCCTCACCCCACTTTCCACCCAAGTTCTGCTTCTTCCTCCTAGGACTGAACTCCCCTGAAAGCTATGGCAGGAGCTATGACAATGTTTCTTCTTGCTGAGTCCAACCATTTCCTTCCTGTATTCTAATTTTGTCGGGATAAATTAAGGAAACGGTTGGAATCGTTAAAAACATATTCAGTAGAGAAAAGGCAGGTAGTACTAACTTAGAAAGAAGGAATGGGCAGTCTGTCAGAAGCAGAAAGACAGGTGAGAGTAACAGTAAGGCACTGAATACAGCAGCATGTTATGGCTGCAAAAAGATGTGGGCACCATTCCCAGTGTTATAGGAGTGCTATATGCAAACTATGAAAGCTAATAATTTTCTCTTTTCAACACCTGTGAATAGCTGGAGAGTTACACATAGATCTGGTAGGCATCATTTACTCTGTTCTGCCCTCCAATGCTTCCTAGCCCCATCTCATCCTGGCATTTCATGAGTTCAATAGAAAACCACAATCCAAATTGTAAATAAAAATATTGAATGAGTTACACAGCACATTGAAATGAGCCCATCTGCTACTCTGAAAGTCTTGGACATGATTTAAACTGACTATAACATCCAATTAACATACAAATAACAGGCTATATTCACGAGTACATTCCAGCTGCTTTGTAATGTTCTGGCTTCATAGGTTGGTTAAGATAGATTTATGGAGAGCCACGTAATGCAGCCAGACCAGTGAATCTGATCCAGCAGTAACCACGGAGGAAGCCTGGGGAGGGTCTGTGCTTGACGTGGTACGAGGAGCCATCTGCCTCTCTCCAGTTCGGTTTCTCAACTTTGGCAGCAGGCTTAACACTGGAGATTCTGCTGGTTCTGAGACAGCTGACTAAGTGTGGCATTTCAAATGGTGCTCTGATTGCAGTGGAATCCATGAAATAAGGTGAATCAGTTGAATCCACATCAGCAAGCACATAAGCAAACACAAATGTTATTCTTTCTTTGATCCACTTAGAGCTTACTCAGCAAAGGTTGTAATGTATTTTGATCAGACAGCAAAACTATTGCTGAAATGACAGATTCTCCATGAAAATGCACTCTAAATACACTGTAGCTTACCTGTGACAGAGAATGTATTCCATCCACTGGGAGGTGAAATCCCATCCCTATAGATTTGATAATTACCAGGATATTTGATAGATTTTCCCTGTTTGGCAAATAAAATTTAAAAAAGGATACACATTTTACTGAACAGACACATTAAAAGAGACTTAATTTTTATTTTTTCAAAGTCAGTTAAGGGGACACACATGAGAAAATAAATTAAATGTTTGGTTAAGTTGTTTCTCATAATTTATCCTATCAAGACTTGAAATAACACCAAGCACATAACATTACCTGTTCAACACCGTTTGAATAATGTGCAGGTGATTGGAATTAAGCCACTGAACGCCACCTACAATTAGTACGGTCTGATCTGTGTTCTCCAGGGGACGTGATCTGAAACCCAAAAAGGAAAAACAACACATGTTGCCTTAAAACAGATGGCAAACATTTTTACTGCATCACATTGCATTTCAGTGAACTGTATCTGGCATCCTGATCAGAGGCCTGATGTAATTTTCTACTATTTTTTGACCACACAATATGGTCTGCACACATTATGTTTAATTGTTTACTGACTTTAATTGTAGAACGTGTTATACACATTTGCAAATAGAATGAGAATACAAACAAACCAGCAACAGAGTTTGTACAGTACCTCTGCAGCAGTTGTTCTAGTGCTTTTTCAAAAGTCGGTCTCTGGTTTGTGTTCATCCAAAACTGGGGATAGTAGGAGTAACTGATAAATGTCTTCCCCTCATTGATATTACGATAACATTTAACGTCATGGGTCTTTTGCCATTCCTGAAGAGTCTTATTCACTCTTTCTATTAGATAGTACATCATCCCTCTGTTTGTTGAGTCACCTATAAATAGAATCTTTGGATGGAAAAAAAGATATGACTTAGAAGTTGTATACTCTACAACCCAAAAGCTAAGAAAAGAATACAGCTGGTCTGGAGGTTTTTAAATAATGTTCAATGAATATCTCTGTAAGCTGCTAGTTCTCAACTCCTGACATCTCCATACTAAAGTTCTCCTTTAGCAAAATCTGTGTGATCTGGTTAACAAAAAGCTACATTATCTGTTTTGAAGACAAAAAGTACAGGTTATAGATGACTATAGCTGCACAGTTAGCACTGCATTTTTCATCTTTGTTGATAATTTCTTTTGCTGAAGTTCATATTTACTTCCAATTGCTAGTACAGAGCCTATTGTGATTGCTTGCAGCTTCCTGCCTTTGTTCCCTCAGTTTTTCATGTGTTTGTTCCTACAAAGAACATCTTGGTTAATGTCTGTCTCCCATAAATGTGTTTCATTAGAATTTACACCAAAGTAACACACACATCAAAGAATGCAGCTGCTGCCTTATTTCTAGAGAGATGGTCTTTCTGCCACTTCAGAGGGGGAAAAAATTTGAGCTATTTTGGTGGCGGATAGTCTGAATAGAGTCCTGGCATATGTGAGGTGAACACCAGGAAGCATTGTGGCCTGAAGGGAGTTAGAAATGCCATCAGGATGACAGAAGTACTTCAAGTATCAGCAGTCTTCACTGGGTTTCTCTGAACTTGCAAATGAATGAAGACGACAAATTTGGGCTTGCTCCTACTCGTTCTGTAGACTCCCCTGACAAATTGAACATCTCTGTCTGTGGAGACCACAGAACTTAATGTGTGGGGTTTTTTAATGTAATTGCCCTATTTTTAGTGGATGGAACTAGCCTTTCCTCCTGATGACGAGAACATGTAAGCAATGACAAGAGTCCAAAGGGGAAGACAACCCAGGTTCACCATGATTTGCCAATGAAACTGTGTGGGTAATCAGTTATTACCACAGTCACCTCAGCCAGAAATCCACAGAGTGGTATAAATGTAAAACTGGGAGTCAGAAATCCCATAGAGCCATAACACAGTCACAGTCCTGTTCTCTGCACATCAGTATGCAACTTTTCCTAACTCCTCTGGCACTCAAGGTAGTTGACACCCTGTAAGTTGCGTTTTTGTTGTTTATATTTCTAATTTGGTTTGGGACTTGATGCTTTCCCTCTTCCACCTTGAATATTTGGTTATGCAAAAAAAATTCAGACTGCACAAGATTACACGTTTAAGAATACATCCCCAAAGCTTCTCTTATAGATTTTATGTGGTGAAAGCATCTTGGACTTCTCTCATCTAATACATCTGTATCTATTTCCTTCAGGAATGTCACAGTTTCAGGAACTGATTCCAGTTCCCACTGTGAACCTATTGTGAGTAAAAATAAGCCACAACAGGGCACCAGTGGTTCTCACAGAACAGAAGCAGTTTCAGATGAACATACCCTGATCTGGTAGCAGGGCCAAAAATGGGCATGACAGTGACTTCAACTTCCCATGCCTTGCCCATTGTGGCCTGCAGAGAAGCCCTTGATAGATTACGTATAGTAGCAAACAAATTAAAACAAGCACTGAGCATATAGAGGCTCCTTCACCTCCTGTCCTGGACCTCTCATAGCTGCTTCATAGAGTAAATTTTTAAACAGCTGCTGTTCATGCTTGGACTGCCCAAGCACTTCTCTCACATGCAAGGGGATTTCCAACTCTTTTCAACTGTGTCAGAAGAAACCCTTTCAACTAAGCATGAATCACAGAAGTCAAGGAAGGACAGGTCGGATATTCTCTCTTTCCCCTCCCGACAGACACAAATATGCACAAAATTATTTACAATTAGGAAGAAACTCCATGTTTACTATATGTCCTAATTCTAAAGTAGGTTAACTTGAGGTTTTAAACAATTTTTCAACTTGCAAAATCTCTTAATCTGTCCAGTCCATCTATATCCATGACTCTTTCATCTTTATTTCACAAGTCCATCACTGTGGTATCTAGATGAATATCTATTTAAAAAGCAGTTCTCAGATATTGGAAGGCAAAGATATCATTAACTTGCAATGTGGGTGAGAACATTTCTATGAAAACAGATCATTACCAGAATAACAAACAGACCTTACCAGGTCACACACAGAACAGTTGATAGAACATGCTAGATTGTTTTTCTTCTGCTTCCAATAACATATAATACCATTTTGCAATCACTGTTGATGGGGATTTCTAATTGCAAAGGAGCATATTCATATATAAATTACATTGATATGGTAGATGTGGCATTTTTACCATATTCTTCATTCTGCTGTCACTAAGATTCTGATAGATATTTTCTCCTTCTAACTGTATAGGGTCTAATCTCATCTGCCACTGAATCCAAGTAGCAGAACAACACTTTTCATGAAAAAAAAGGAGAGAAGAACCATGTCTAAGACAAATGAACTTGATACACAGATGTTATGTTTTGTCAACACTGCATATTCTCTAGCAATTTAGGTGTGAAGTGTCATTCTAAAGACTTTCCAAAGTCTCAAACATTGCAGAGACCAAGATGGACTCTTCAGACCCTTTCCCATTTTTTTTAATGTCAAGATTAAAACAATCCTCCCCTCTGTCCCCCTTATTTACACTATTAAATACTTTAGCACTGTAGGGCTTTACAATTTCTACACCTACACACACAAACACATGTAAGCAGTGGGTACATGAGTGAGTTTTCAAGTTTGCCCTGGGGTACCTAGCTGGCCACGTCTGCAGATGGGAGGTCACTATGTGCAGTCATTTAGAAAACCAGTATCAGGAGAGGCAAGTTAGGTATGATTATGTCTAAAAGTGGCGGTTCTAGTCCATAAGTGACATGATGCTGGGCACCATGTGAAAATATCAGGTGGGCCTTAGAATAGTACTACTGTTGTCTTGATGTTCTGACAACACAAAGGAGGCAAAAAGAGTCAGAATAGATTCCTTCAGAGCAGTCGTTTTAACTGGATGAAACAGATAACTTTTAGGGCCTAGGCATACTTTTTCAAATATTATCACAAGACTGATGAGACTATACACAGCCCATCTCTGAAGGAGTAAGCTCTGAGTCTCAGAACTTCTCTGTTTTCATTCTTAAGTGAGCTTGTGTGAAAAGGTAAAGCAAGAGGTTAGGAAATAAATTAGATCAGACAGCTAATGCTATTGGGTGCCTGGGTGTCCATCTGGGAATGTGTACTTATTCCTAGGAGAAGATGTGTCTGATCAGGATGAGTCAGGACTGAGACAGATGGCAACATTGCACTGGTAACCAATATAGGCTGCTACACTAGGGAAATTAACCTGAATCCTCAGAAACAAGCCTCCTAAGAGAATAGTTAAGACTTGATGTAAGCGGGGAAGAGAAAAATGAGCCAAAGTGGGCTTGTGGTTGTACAGAAAGCCAGAACAAAAATGTAAGTTATCCTCAAAGATGTCAGTCTTTGACTGTTAAGGAGATATGAACCATACCAGGACTGTAACACTGGAATCATGCAAATCTGGTAAACTCCAGCTACTTCTTTCACAGTGAAATCACAGCATTGTTGAAAGGTATGGCATTAGAACTAGGACTGCAGTATGTGAAACCTATGGTTCCTGTCCTCTAGCCCTGATGAAGCGGTCTGAAGTCTGTCTGCAGTTGCCACAGGAGTGTATCAACAGTCACACTCTGGAGACTGCATGTGCTGGGATTTTGAAGGGCATGCTCTCCCATAAGTGCAGAAAAGATGTCAACTAAAAAGACAGGTGTGCATTCCCTGTAACCCAATGCATCTCAGGCTAGTGGATGCACAGCACATCACCAGCAAATCTGAACACACAGACCATCCATTCATTAAGACCTATCTGCATCCAATAATCTAACTATTGGCCCAACCGTGCTGTGAGATGTGTAAGTCCTGGAAACGTAGACAAACTCTTTTTCTTCTCCCTAAAAAAATTCCAGATGGAAGAAGAGGACATTTGTAGGAAATCCTACAAATTAGTAGCTTTTCAAACTGCCCTTGTTCAGAGCTGGTTAAGCACGTTTTGTTATGGTATGCAGACCATCAGAAAGCATCATTCAAAGCATTCACGTTTTGCAAGTCAGCTTTGTTTACCAAAAAATGCTTGAAAGACCCAGTGGCTAAAGTAAGTGGTGTATAGGCCCAGGAAGAAAATTTATATCCTTCAACTAAGCCAAGAACTTAATTAGAATAATTATTCAATGCAATTGAATGTGTGATAGCTACAGCCACATTTATTTCTATACAGTTACCTGAACTTACTACAGTTACGTGGGCCATGTAGGATTTAACATGCTTTGAATCAGGGGCTCTGGAGATGATTCTGTATTTAGCTCTATGGCAATAATGAGCAAAATGACGGCTCAGGTGTGTAGAATATGTTATATCTCATTTTCTTTACAGTCTGGCACAAGGCTTAGTCATCTACTGTTCAGGTCAATGGGGGAATTTGTCTGCAGGATGACTAAAGGATCAGACATACATAAGGCTGTAATTTTACCAGACAAAGAACAACACTTTCATGCAGACAGATGTTTTCAGTGTCTTCTGTTGCAACTGCTTTGTGTGAAAAATCCTATTATAGCTTACAGGATTTAAAAGATTGTGTAAGCATAGTGGAATTCACTTCTTAACCAGACCTATCATTATAAATTAACCACACTTAGGAAATTTAAACACCTGTAAGTCCAAAACACCACTTAACTCTAAAATATTATTAAGAAATTGTAAGTTAAAATTCCTGTTTTAACAGCTGAATTTTAAGTACTCCAGCAAATATTGTCTTTTCATATTTCCTGTTCTTAATTACACGACTCAATAGTACTTTATTATAAGACTAAACCCTGAGTAGTATTTCTCAATGATAAACAAAATACACATCCCTCCTGCTATTGAGGCCAGCTTTCTATATGCTGCTAATTGGATAAATAATTACCTGTTAGAACTCTTTTCCTTCACCCATTTTTTAAAGTTCTTGTAAAAAAATCAAAGCACCATGTCTTAATAGAATTGTGTAAGTCTTAGAGCAAAAACTCATTAACCACAGTTACAGAGGATTTTGTTAATTTCATATAAAGCAGATATGATATTTTTATTATGATTGCCTATTTCTTTGATTCAATTAGGGCATACATGGGAAGTTCCCTAAAAACAACACAGCTTGCATCTTGTTATCTTTAGTTAGAGTTTAAAATGGAGGATAAAAAGGATTGCAGATCTTAAAAGTCAACTGAATAAAAATCTACTCAGTCACAATCACGTTAGCCTCAACACTTAAAAAATTTCCTGTTTACCGTATGTGAAATACAAACATATGACTGACTAGTCTTGCCAACACATCATAAAGCTAAATAAGGCTTCATAAACTGTTTTTGTGGATGTATATCCTTTCTCATGTCTCCACCAATCTGAGTATTATTGTTTCAGTACAGGTGGTCTTAAGTTTTTATGAAACAGAAACAACTTAGCTCGAACACAGTTTTATATGCACACAAATTAAAACAGCAGTTAATGATGATGTGAAATCAATTGGAATTCATAGCCATGGAAAATTAATTTCTGTTCTAGAGAATGGAGATTATAATTTTAAGAGGAGTTCTGAAAAACAAATAAATTTGAATATAAGAATGAAAACAGCCTGGAGTTAGAAAACTAATTAGAAAGCATTTTTGAAGGCTTAATTATGATGTAGATGGGCAGATGTTTGGGTGACCATAAACTTATTTCAGAAACAATGACAAATGCATAAAAGAAATTAATGAGCAAGACACAGCTGAATGCTGCATTTTACTGTTTTTCTATGAAACATGGGAAAACCAGAATGTTTGCACTTGAACATACAGTTGATCTTACATGTGCTGCATTTTAGCCAAAGAAAGCATTCACCACACATCTTATTTTGTCAGTTGCTGCAGCACACACAGACCAGGGACATAGCACAGCAGTGACTGACTAACTCATGGCATGTTTCCTGTCACATACATTAGAAGTAGAAAGACAAGTAGGCTTTTTCCTTTTTTTCATATAAAACTAATAGAATAGTGTAAGAAAACAACATGCAGTTATAATAGTTGGAATCTGGCAGCAGCATAGCAATTAACACCTCCTATTTAAAAGAAAAGACATAATCACAGACACATGTTGTTTAAAATGTCTCATGATATTTTCACCATAAGAAGTAAAGCCAGAAGGTCAGATTCCTGAAACCATATTTTATTATTTATATTTTTTTAGGACAAATCAGACACTTCATCCTAGTGAATCACAAATGCCTCTACTTGCTTTACCTTTGATTCCTGGTCAAATCTTTCAGGACTCTGAACTTTTTATGAAGGGTGTTCAGAAGAGAAATTCAATCATAGAGGTCTGTTAGTTTTTCGATGGAAGGTGTCATGTCATTTTACCCAATGATTCTATAGAAATCCAAATCTCTACTTTCCTGAGGAAGGATTAGTAATTATGTGGGGTGTATGGAGCTTTTATTGCCTTAGTTCAAAATCAACTTTGAGCAACAATTCAGATGCTGCATGGTCTGCAGGTAAGAAAATGGGGCTGGGGTTGGGAGAGTGCATGGCTACTTCCAGTTCTGATGGAATGATTTTGCCTCTGATGCTGCAAAATGTAGATCATGATACATGGCTCCTTTGTAAAGGATTTTGAACTCCAGTGACCAAAGTTACACAAGCTGAATATACTAAATGTGGCAGCATACTATAAAACCCCAGAATGCAGAGGCACACAGCTTAGTTGAGTACATTTTGAGAAGTGGACACATGAGTGAGTCGCTGTTCTTATTGAACATCAACAAATGGCAATATAAATCAAACAGCAGTCTAGATCATTTCACAGAATCACAGAATCACAGAATTCTAGGGTTGGAAGGGACCTCGAAGGATCATCTAGTCCAACCCCCCTGCCAGAGCAGGGTCATCTAGAGTACATCACACAGGAACGCATCCAGGCGGGTTTTGAATGTCTCCAGTGAAGGAGACTCCACAACCTCTCTGGGCAGCCTGTTCCAGTGCTCTGTCACTCGCACAGTGAAAAAGTTTCTCCTGATATTCACATGGAACCTCCTATGCTCCAGTTTGCATCCATTGCCCCTTGTCCTATCATTGGACGTCACTGCAAAAAGCTTGGCTCCATCATCCTGACACTCACCCTTTACATATTTGTAAACATGGATGAGGTCACCCCTCAGTCTCCTTTTCTCCAAGCTAAAGAGACCCAGCTTCCTCAGCCTTTCCTCATAAGGGAGATGTTCCACTCCCTTAATCATCTTAGTGGCTCTGCGCTGGACTCTCTCAAGCAGTTCCATGTCCTTCTTGAACTGTGGGGCCCAGAACTGGACACAATACTCCAGATGTGGCCTCACTAGGGCAGAATAGAGGGGGAGGAGAACCTCTCTCGACCTACTAACCACCCCACTTCTAATGCACCCCAGGATGCCATTTGCCTTCTTGGCCACAAGGGCACATTGCTGGCTCATGGTCATCCTCCTGTCCACCAGGACCCCCAGGTCCCTTTCTCCTACACTTTCAGTGTCCTCACTTGGATTGATGGGTTTTGCTCTCGTGGTTTCATTCATGCTCTTTTTTAAATCTGCTTACATTTGCAGTGCCATTGGTTTGGGTAGAATTCAGTGACATCTGTAGTGTTTAAAGACAAGGTTGTAATGGTTTTAAACTAATATTAAAAATTAGGAAATATAATTATTTATAGATGGTTCCCAAAATATCTCATATCTTGGTTCAAGATCTACATTTATTTATTTGGCGAAAGAAGCAAAAATGCTATTGCAAAATACCACATGAAGTTAAAACCACTGTAAAGGGATGACAAAAAAAAAATCAAAGGGAAAGATATAGGAGAAGTATACCAAAAGGGAAAGGTGCATTAGAGTTATAACTTTAGAAGAACAAACCAGTTAGATGGACATCTATGCAAAGGTAACAATAGCGATCCAGCAGATTTCTACGAGCAATGAAGGTTATCAGAGAATGATGGAAAACTTTAGCAAAAGGTGCAGAATGGGAAACAAGAGCAATTAGTTTTACAGAGAACTTTATTGTATGGTGTTAATGTAGATCACATAGGATCTGGCTCTCATCTAACACTAGATTAGATCAATGACCTCAGAGAATCAGATCGTAGTGGAATTTGAATTAAGAAATCAAGCTCACAAACATTCATTTCATATACTTGGTTTTAACGGACCCTAAAAAAACGTCTTTCTGTTTTTGATGTTGGTGAATATGAGTGGACAGGTTCAGGAGGTGAGAACATCAGCATAATGCTCCAAGCAATACCCTGGCAATCCACTTCCATAGTGGCATACTGTTCCTCTGGTATCCTTCAGTTGTCTGACCCAAGGGTGTTTGATTATTGAAGCAGTCTGATGTCTATGGAAATTAAAGACCAAAGCAAAGCTATCAAATTCTTCTATATTTTTTTCCTGTGGTCAATCCAGAAGTGCTTGTTTTGTACATGAGGAGCAAATCAAGCTTCTCCTCTGTCATAAAAACCTATGTTTTTATAGAAAAATATGTTAGGAGAAACCCACAGCTCTATAGTAATGAAGAAAACCACAGGCAGAAATAAAGATAAATGGCAATGAAGGACTTTGTGCAGGACAAGAAATTACCAGAAAAGAAGGAGGAAATGAAAGACTATTATTTTTGTATTTGTCCATATAGAAATGCTCTCAGATTTTATCAAAATGCCACTTTTAGTTACTATTTTCTTACCTAGACAGTTCACTATAAAAATCTTCATAACAATTAATTACTTACTTTCTGGATACTTGTATCCTCAGTAAGGTACCTGAGCCTCAGATCAGAGCTCTCTCAACAGTTTTAGTCATAGCATGCTTATTAAGGAGACCTTGTATTTCCAAGCAATCACCTTAGAAGCTTCACTACAAGAAAAGAATGTGCAAGAAGACTTGGTAAGATTAGTGTGCACAAGCAATGCCATGCATTAGGTATGCAGCAGAAGAAACCCATCTTGCATGTCAAGTGTGAGACAAACTGTGACAACAATGCAAATCCATCCTCCATTTACTCTCCTTATATACTCACTAAAGGTCTAACTGGTAACCACGTACACCATAGGTCTTGAAAATCCACTGGTGTGACCTAAGCATTATGCAAAGTGGCAGCAGACAACTGTGACTGCGTATGAGACTAAATTATGGATAATAGTTGGTTTTCATTCCTATGGATTTTCCATCCAAATCTTTTTTCAAATTGTAATAAAAAGGGATTTTTCTTACACATCAATCACAAAATTGTTTTTAAGACTTCAGGACACCAAATATTCAGGTGAATAATATAAAATTAAAATGTAAAATCTGTTACATACCCTTCTGCCCTCCACACAGCGCTGGAGCTCAGGCTTGGCTAGCACAGAGTATTGGCAGCCATGGGGCTGCCACGTTATTTCTCTCCAGTCACAGGTCCTGTTGTCAGAGCAGCTGAGGCAAGGGACAATCCACTGCCCTGGAAAACAGTAACAGGTTGTCAGCATCTTCTCTGTGGTTTTGTGAGTAGCCTTATTATACAGCAAGCAAAACATTTTTGAGTAATTTGTCTTGGGAGTTCTCCCTAAATTAAATGTCTCCAACCTAATGTCATGTCCCCCTTTGAAGACACTATTTTCTTCCTCTCTTTTATGCCCTTTTCATTTAGCGAGGATGGGAGTTTTTCCTTTTCATGGAAGAGCTGCAAATGTTCAAATTTGACAGCTGTGTGTGGGTTCATTTCTCCATTCACATTGCCTTTCTTGTAGCAGTTTGTCCTTTCTCCACAGAAGGTATGGGAGAAAGGAAAAGGGCATGAGGAGGCTGAACAGGAATATAAAAAATTCACATTCAGATGTGTCTAAAGACAAGATTCATTTGTGTCTACCACAAACCATCTAGAAATCGGGAGGTTGATTTAAACTAGATTTTGAGAGCCCCTTGATAGAAAAAATAATCTAAGATTATACAGATAATGAGAGAGGATGACTTTCCCTCAGAAATACTGATTTATTTAATTTGTGAGAATTCAGAGGACCACCTCAGACTGCACATATACATTTCAGAAGGTGAAAGTAAGGTGAGATGCATAAACTATGTGATTTATTAGAGCCCGATCCCTATTTTAAAAAATGATTTTACAGATTAGATGCATAAAGTGGGATTACAAAAAAAAAAATAAATCATCAGTGTTATTTAGGCATCTCTTACCTACAGGTGAATGGTTTTTGTAATTTTGCTTCTCTAAAGCTATTAATTTCCAAAATCCTACTGAAAGTCAGAGGTATTTAGCTTCTGAAGGAAGACAGATAACTTTTGAGTTGCCTATATATATCAATACAAGAAATACGTTTNTTCTTGGCCACAAGGGCACATTGGGCACCATCCACAAGGGCACCACCTGACAATACCACACACCACAAGGGCACCACCACAAGGGCACCATCCTGACAATATCTCCCACTGTCTATGTAGCTCTGCCAGCAAAACCTGCTTTTGCTTCTGATTAAAGTTGTTATACAAGGAAACACGCAGAGGCCCCCAGGTCCTTGTCTCAAGGCTATCAGGCTTTGCTAGCACATCCAGGCTTCTCATTGCAGCCCAGCAAACAGCTCTAAAAACAAATGTTTGCAGAGTTGATCTGGCTTTAGAGTGTGTGACTGCTACTGGGCAGTAGCTCAGCAGCCAGTCAGGTGCACTTCACTGTGTGTGATAGGCTCCTGCTACCCAAGAAGCCACAGCAAAAAAACCAAGGTTGCTGCTTATCAGTTTAGTTAACTAAGTGCTGCTTAGTTATCAGGCCAGGGACTGAGTGGGAGACTGAGTGGAGCAACACTGCAAGGTCCCAGCAGCCTTGGGAGACACAGCTGCTGTATCAGGAGTGAGGGAATTTCCAGGGAGGCAGCCTGCACTTTCACTGAGCAAAAGACCCAAGCCAATATGTTTTGGTAAGCAGTAGGGTGAGTTACTTTAGCAGATGAAAAAGGTTCTTCTAAATAAAGCCATCAAGAATTGTTTGTATGAGAACCTTCACTGGTACATCTAAGGGTGAGATATGTCCCACAGTGCTGTGACCCCACAGCCCCAGCTGCTGTGTAGCCTGCACAGCTGCTGCTACTTCTGCTCCATGCAGAACATGCTCACCCCACCCTCAGCTACATGTGCAGATGATGTGGAGCAAGTAACGGTAGATTGGACCTAAACAAAAGCCTGGACACCAACTTTACTATGCTGTAGATCAGTGACCATAGCTTAGCTACCCTGGTTCCCATGGGTGCCTCCTGACAGCTGCCATGGGGCAAGCAGTCTGGTTCACCATGGTATAAGAAGAGGAAGGAGGGATGCTCAGGCCCATGCTGCCAGGGTGCAGGCGGGGAGATGGAGCTGCTCAGCACTCCTTGTCCAGAGGAGTTCCAAACTTGCATCACCTGTGTCCTAATCACCTAGCTGTTTGTCCTTAAGAGTAACTTTCCCCACTCTTCTCAGCAGCTGAGGACTGCTTGAAAGTTCAAAATTCAGAACAGGAAAATAGCATGATTATAAACTGGTGATTTATTTGGGAGAAGAGAGATCCAAACTTTGGTTCCTGGGTGAGATTCTATGTAGACTTTTTATCTAGGGGTGAAAGAGAATCTTTATCTAAAGGTACAAAGTGGATAACCAGGAGCAGGGGGTGCTCTTCCAGTTGAATATCCTACTCAGCTGGGAAACTGAGGGCTGAATTTAGACAATTCCTTTTTCCTGCAACCCCCAGCTCTGGCTACTGTGAACCCCTTCCTCATACTGGCAGTCCCTTGGCTCTGGGTCCCTCACTCCAGGCTGTAGCTTCCTGGCCACCACTGGGGCTAGGCATCCTTTTACCCTCCAAGACTTCTATGACCACTTGTGGATCTTGCCTTTAGCTCCCTCTGCTCCTCGTTTGCAATCCATGGCTGAAGGAGCATTCCCAGCTTCATAGGAGTTGCATGAAGAGACTGAAAAGTGCAAGGCCTCAGATTACACAGCAATAGGTGTCATGCAAACACCTTTTATTGCTTTGTGCCTTTTGAATAACAAAGCAGGGACAAAATGGTTGGTTGGTTTGAGGTCTGGACTCAGACTACCACTACATTCAAAGAATGTATGAAAACTAGGTGGGTTTTTCCTGATGTTGTAATTTTACTTTCAAACCAAATATGTAAAAGTTCTGGCAATGTCTACAACATCTGAGATCCTTCATTTTATGGTATTTTCTTCTTAATGTCCCATACATTTATGAGCTGATCTGGTTTTAGGTAATAAACTAGAAAAATAGAACTATATAAAATGAATATTGAGCAGCTGAAACCTCTGAGCAATAAAATTTTAAACTTTGGCAACTGAAAGTGATAAGTACCTTTTGAAAAGCTTCTTTTAAATAGTGTGCTTGATTTCTCTTCAATATCTCACTAGGTATATTAAGAAAAAAAATAGATCCATTTTTGGCATATGCTAATGGTTAGAGGTGAATGTGAAAAAAATTAGAAAAAAGGATACATGGAGATAAACTCATGTTTATATGAAGCACTGACATTTAATAATAGAATAGTTGCAGATTTTATATGTATATAGATTTTTTAAATGATACGTGCAAAATTACGTGGTTTTAATCCAATTATTATTAACTTTTCCTACCATAACTTCACAAAAGTTAGTCAATGCACTCCTAACCTTAAAAAATAAGATTGTGTTAAAAGACAAAATGAAACTCATATATAAAAGAGGAAGACAATTAAAAATGAAAAATTGCAAACAATCCATATTAGTTTGAAAATTAATTTTATTTTTTTATTTCAAATATTAGTTGGTTTCTTTTTCCCATTTATATAAAGTAGCAGCACTTAAAGTAGCTTTCAGCACCATTCCAATCAGCCTGTGTTTTGTGGTGCTTCAGCTAAAAGATTCAGCAGCAACTCTACCAGGTGAAGGAAAATTTACCTACAATTCACTGAGAGCAAGAAACAGAGAGCTGCTGTTAGTTTAAGTTTATCCCCAAATTAAATACTGGTAAAAACAAAGTTTTATGAAAGTCTGTAAGAGGTTTGTACAGGAAGAGTGAAAGTAAACTGGATTTTTGGCTCATTAAAGCAGTTTATCTGTTGCATACTTAAATCTTCTGCTTAAGATAAGAGATTAAACATTGGCAGTGCTCCTATAAACTGTTCTCCTAAAATGTTATGAAAAGAAGTATATGTTTAAAAAATTCCTTAGGACTGCTACCTTATATTTAAAAAATATATTAGCCGAAGGTTAAAAAGCTTTAAATAATAAAGGTTGTACACTGAAATTGACAGTTTTGTTTCTTCTGGATAGGGCTTTCAGCTTCTTTTTTTATTTTTATTTTTATTTTATTTTTTTAATTTTTATTCTTATTTTTTATTTTTGTTTTAATTTTTATTTTTGTTTTTATTTTTATTCTTATTTTTGTTTTTATTCAACCTTTCCCATTGTCTCTTCTCTGGAGACATTCAAAAACCCAACTGGATGCATTCCTGTGTGACCTGCTCTAGGCTGTCCTGCTCTGGTAGGGGAGTTGGACCAGATGATCTTTCGAGGTCCCTTCCAATCTCTAACGTTCTGTGACTCTGTGATTCTGTAATAGGGTATAGAATTTATTATATTTTATTTTTTTTTGCTTTTAGCTCCATTTATGAACAATAAAAATTAACTTATTTTTAAAGGGACACAATTTTGATGTTACAGAATAAATGGCCTTAAGCCTACAAACTTATGTCCAAACTGAAATTTGCTCTTTGTAATCAAAGGAGACATTCATTTAGTTGAACATCAGTTCATGTCTCTGCTGGGCCTAAATCCAGATAGCTGTTGAATGCAAAGAGAGAGCTCATGCAGAACTATGTTAAACTGGATACAGTTGTGGAAAATGTGGAAAGCTGGATACAAGTAAAACATGTATGTCACAGCAGTGAGGCTGAACATTAGAAGTGAAGCTATGATCTCTTACCCACCAGATTTTGTAATTGTCTGCATTCCAAATTTCCACAGACTGCAGTAGCCCAATTCACCTGCAGGAATTTAGCAAAACGTGGGGTTCTCATGGTCTCTACCAATTTCATCTCTCTCTCTGAGAAGCCATAGTGCTTGCTGACTTCTGTATTATTGATAATACAGCAATATTGAGCAGAGAGGAAATTTTCCTCTGAGAGCCTGGTTCAAACCCAGTGAAGCGAAGAGCATTTTCTGAAGACAAAATTATTTTTGTTGCTATACAAAATCATAATTTCAATCCATGATCCAAACAATATGGAAAGAGAGGAACTTCTGCTGTTGAACATTCCAATTTGTATATATATATTGATTAAAAAAAAAGACAAAAAAAAAGACAGAAAAAAAGAGAAAGAAATGGTAAATAAAGTGCGTATTTGATGAGATGCTGAGATTCCTTCAAAGAATAGTGCCATTCATGTCAGAAAAACAAAGGTTTCATCTCTACCTCTGCTGCTCTGCCCCAGCCTCTGCCTGTGTCTGCACAAACACAAGCATAGATACATTTTGCTGTGGTAGTACCTCAGTATTCCCATACAACTAAGCTGTTCCCTGGCGTAAGAACAGTGTATGCTGCTGCCTTACTTCTGCAGAAGTTCTGAGTATTCTGAGAGGAAGCAGGACATTGCTTGGCTTCTCTGAAAATTTAACTTATTGAAGTGAAAGATGTTTCTGCTTCAGCTAGGAATTTGCAATTGTTCCCATGTGTGTTAGGAAAATGTTCACTGCCAGGGTTGGGATATCATTTGGTTGTTACAAATTTGGAACAATTTTCCACAAAAAAGCCATGTTTTCCAGTTCCAGTTGGAAGTTGTGAAGTACATTAAAACTATACAGTCATTTGCAGCCAGGTACTGTAGGCCCCACTTCTAGGCTTATTAGACAACTCTCAGCAATTTTCAATTTATAAGCTGAAATTATTCTTCTGTGTCTAATATACTTGTTCTTCGAGACTACATCTCCTGAAGTTCATTTCAATTTTAAATGAGTGTATTATTTGCAGTAAAGCTGTAAAAGATATTTTATATTCAGCTTCACCTAACTAGATGTGGTATTCAAAAGATGTGGTTATATATCAGGAGAAACAGAATCTGTCCCAGAAGCTATTGTCAGTAATGACTAATGATAGTACAAGGGGCAATGGTTTTAAACTGGAGCATAGGAGGTTCCATGTAAATATCAGGAAAAACTTTTTCACTGTGAGAGTGACAGAGCACTGGAACAGGCTGCCCAGAGAGGTTGTGGAGTCTCCTTCACTGGAGACATTCAAAACCCGCCTGGATGCGTTCCTGCGTGATGTACTCTAGTTGACCCTGCTCTGGCAGGGGGGGTGGACTAGATGATCTTTCGAGGTCCCTTCCAACCCCTTAGATTCTGTGATTCTGTGATTCTGTGACTCTTCTGTCAATTTGGTTTGGGCTTTCTAGTCAGAAACTTTATGTCCTGATATAGTAGCATAGGATGGTTTCTCCTTCTTTATGATTCACAACTTGCTGTGTGATTAAAATACACTGCCAGGTACAACTGTGTCTCTTCTGTGTATTCCCTTCATGTAACACACAATTAATACATGCCTCTGTATTTCACACAAAGTGATGCATTCAGGCAGTTGCCACACTCCTTTTACTTTTTCTTGATTATTCCATGAGCTTGAGCAAATTTACTGCTGTGAGAAGCTGTTCCTGCCTATGGCAAGACAAAAATACTGTTGTATTAATAGATTATACAGGAATGTTGGGTTATTTTTAATTTGTCTAATAAAGAATTGAACAAAATTACTTATTGTCTAATCCAGCAACAACTTCATCTATGAATAACATTGCATACTTGAGTAGTCTTGTGGATTACTCAGATTTGTTAAAGTACACTTGCATAAATCTTCATGCAGCTCTGACGTAAAGACCTGTCTGCTGTTCTGTTGTAATCTGGGTTCTCATTAAACCAAAGAGATGTCTTGATTGTATTGATTATTGTATAAAGTTTTTTAAGGTATAAGCACATACTTTACTGTTTGAAATTGTATTTTTTGTGTGTTTCTAATATAGAAGTGGAAATACAAAATTCAAATGGATCAAAATGTTGTGTTCTTTTCCCAGAGCTAATTTTTATTTTGGCTAGATAATCCCTTCCATTTAGAATAAAGAATTTTTATTTTAAATTGTTTTGATGGAAATATTTCAGTGCATTTTAAAGGCTACATGACAATAATACGAGCAGTGGTGGATCACTGATTAGAAACTTTTTAAACAAAAAATTGTTGCTTAGACTAAATAACTTGATTTTAAAAATGTGTAACTATTACAAGTGAGTAGTTAAATTTATTGTGTGTAGGTTAGTGCATGTCCATAGAAAAGAGGAAATGTTTCTAATTTTACTTTGATGAGGTGCATGAGTTAATTTTCAGAAGAAAGATGATTAACTACAAACCTTTTGTGTCTCCAGCTTCACAGGTCTTAAACACCGTCTGTGAAATTGCTGAGAGGTATTCATGAGACAGAGGCTGCAAGCCACAGGACTCCTCTGGACGAATTCGAGAACCACAGTCCTGAATTAAAATGAAATCTGTGAAAATGACAGCACTGCACCCATCCATATAACTTTGAAATCCTCTTCATGGATATTTAAAGAAGAAAAAAATTATTTGAGGTTGGTTCTGCAATTCATTCGTCCTTTGTCTTCAATATATATATTTGAATATGAAATTTAGAATCCTTTTTTCATTATTCCATTATTGTCATAAGTTATCTTAACCCACAGTAAATGTACAAGATACTACGTTTGCTAAAGATATAAGAAAAATTATTAGGGCAAACATATGTAACATTCATGAAATGTCATGTTGTCTCTACTTATTGTACAATATCTCTCTCTTTTCCCTTAGCAATTTTGTATGCATATCTGCAGTCATATGGAATACATTCCTGTCATTGAATGCCCCAAATTAGCTTCAGGAGATACAGGTGCATAAAAAGAGAAAGAAAAAAGAAAAATTCAAAAAGGAAAATGTTTGAGCTAGTAGAGTAGTTACGAAAACTTCTTAGGAGCACTGAAGGAAAGGATTTAATATAACTATAAATATAAACTTCTTGTGGGTCTTCATGTGTGATGTAATCCTCAGACACTACCATAATAGTAACATAAATAATGGACATACTTATGTTTAAAAACATTCACCTTTTAATTAATTTTCTTCATAGAAAAGAATCTGACGTTCTGTCATGTTCTATTTAAAAAAGAGTTCACTAAGACCCACAATTAAGACAGAAATATTTTGTCTATATGTATGCTTGGATACAGAAATATGGATGGTTATTAAAACAACAGAATGTAGTAAAGAACTAGCGACCACTAATCCAATGGCATACACTGTCAACACACCTCATAAGGAGCTGAGTTTCTCATAGTTTGATCATCTCTGATAAATTTTATAAATGTTAGAAGAAATGTATATGAGAATTATTAATGCCACATGCCTAAAAAATTAGCATTAGCAACCTGAAATACCAATCAATCAATTTGAAATTAACTTTCTTAAAATTTGCAAATGAAAAGTGTTACTAGTTTGTACATTATTCTATATGGAAGGCCAGAGGTGTCACCAGCTCCCAAAATTTCAGACACAATATCCAGATGCAGTGATCCCTTATTATAAGTTCTTACATTTTAAGTAAAGGGCTATATCAACTTTGTGCCTTACAGTTATAATGATCAAACCTCCACTGCCATGATATGTATGACGTCACCACTTTGTGACATTGAGGGTTTTTTCACCAAAACAAAATCACTATAAAACTGGGACTTAAAATAGTGAAAAAGACAATTTTATGATAAAGGAGAAAACATTATGAAAATTTAACCATGGCAAAAATTACTTGATGTGCTTTTATTTTTAAATACTGTATGAAAAATGTAGTTGTGGCCCTTTCTGGGCTAACTGGAATATTACTCATGGCAATGTTCAATAATTCAAAATTTTCCATTTTAAAGAATTGCATATGTTTAGTGCTACTATTTATTTACAAACAAACTACACAAATGGAAACACAGTTTTACTGGAGTGTGTTCATTTCAAGAAGGAGTATTCTCAAAACCAAAATGAATAATAAACTGTAACTTTTCCGAAAAGAAAAAAAATATTTCACTGGCCTTTTCTTCACTGAAGTATGCTGATTTCTATTTTTATTTTCTAAAATGATATTATAATTAATTTGGCAGCTGTCATGTAATATAATTCACTGTTTCCATGAAATTATGCTACATCTAAGATGCTATGCCTAAATTGGACCATAGAGCAAATAATAATTGTGTCCTAAATATGTCCCAAGGTAAAACTTGACATTTAGCAGGATATGTACCACTGATATAGATGGAGAAATTAATCCATCCTGGAATTTAGTCATTATTGGTGGGTCCTGGAATATACATTCAAAAACCAAAGTGAAATAGTTGTCTCACAATTATTCTGATCTCATTAAATTCCATAGTAGAGAAAAAAAATTAAAAATCTTTCCACTAACTTCAAAGAGCTAAGGTCATTTTTGTGCACAAAAAGTCAGAGAAATGGTAGATGTGGGTTCTCTTGTACAGTTGTGCTGTTCTCTGCTTAATGCTCTATAACTAGGGAAAACTGTTACGACAAAATGAATGTCACAGTATCTTCTAGTGTTAAACTGTGATGTTATCTTGGAGTCTTTGGGTCTGGACATACTGTACAGTTATTTGACAGTATTACTTCAACTAACATTAACATCAGAAAGATCCTACCTTGCAGTAAAACAATTTGCACAGGACTTCACAAGAAAGCCCAAAATTCCTGAATGTGCTGCCATTGCTCTCAACACAGTGCCATAAAGTAACTTAACAGGGATTTTCTTGTTCATACCTCTGCTTAGGGTATGTGTTTAAACAAACAAAAACTTATTTTAATTGCATTCCTTGGACAACATCATTAACAAAAGTTTCAGGTGGCTGGTTTGTTACTAATCACAAACAACCTGCAGGTCAAACTATGTTACCAATTTCCTTTTATTTTGTTGTGTTTTCAAAGTATGCAAACCATGAATTTCAAAGGTCACTGCTTGTATTTAATATGTAATTCACATCTAAAACTGTACAGGCATGAGATGTTCTGTGAATCACTGAACAAGCCTTATTTATTTCATGTGTACTTTTGTGGAGACCAATCCTTTCTTATCATGGACATATTTAATATAGTGTGCAAAATGAATCTGTGGCAGCTACAGATATACCACAGGTCCACCAATGTATGGCACATTAAGGGTTTTTCTAACCACTTGCAGATTTTTTAAAATTTTCTTCAGGTGCTGCAGTGCAATGACATTCTTCTTGCCTTGCCCAAAGATGAAACATCTTGTGATCTTAAGTATGTTTACAAAAGATCACCCATGGCAAAGATGAGAGCCAGACATGTAAACTTAAATGATAGCTCTTGCTCTGTGTCTGTTCTCCCTGCAAATCTTCATTTTTAGAAAGCAGACATAAAAAGGCCCTTGAAATGTCTGGACTAGATTCACAAGAATAATTCCTCTGCATTATGTACTTCAGTGCACAGTCAGAATCAACTCTTTATAAGATTGGTTTGGCATTTTACTAGTAAACATTCTTTTATCTTTACAGAAGATTTTCTGGACACTAGCAAATAAAAGAGGAATAAAAATTTCCTCTTACATCTAGTTAGCTTTCAGTCAACATCAGTTGATACTTAAGAACATTTGATACTTACTGAACATTTCTGGAGTCCATCTGTTGTGTGAAATGAGAATTGTTTCTATTCAGACCACACTACAGTGAGCTACAGTGACCACACTACTTCAGACCACACATCAAGTGAACTTGATTCTTCATAAAGTTTTAGCCTTTAAGAGATCACACAGATTCTTTTTTTTTAAGAGATCACACTGCTACTTTACAGTTTTCTCAAATTATTAATTTGGAAATATAAATGCGTATGTTATTTCATTTATTTATAGTCAAAATGTCTGATTTAATAAGAATGTTGTTTGTTTAGCTCAGCTTTCAATAACCATACTGTATTTCCTCTCAATTAGATAGTTATGCATGTGCATGTGCATTCACATACAAATTTTCACACAGGTATAAATAAATATTAAAAAAATACCAGTTTTAAAATCATATAGATGTGTGTAAGAGAGAAAGAGAGAGCTAGCGAGATAATAAAAATGTAATAAAGATGATCCACACTCACGCAGCTAATATAATGGAATGAATGTCAGATAGATAATGCCAGTATTTTTAACTGTTGTTGTACTTTTTTATCACTTCCACACTAATGAAAGAGTGATCACTCTGAAATTGCAGTAATTGCCTACAGATTAACCCTATAAGTGGTTAAAAGGAGAGAAAGTAAGAAGCCCATGACTTTCTTGGGACAAGTCATATCAAAGAGGGACAAATTGTCCATCTGTGTTCATTTGAATGGTTAGTGCTCCAGCAATAACAGAGCACCACATAACAAAAATAAAGTTACTTTTAACATCTACAGCTGCTGCTACCCGTCAGCTTGAAAAGGCATTCTAAAATAGAAGGTAAGAATTTAATAATTTCTCTGGAATAATGCAAATCTGTCAATTCAAAGCTACAATTATAATTTTCAGTGAAAGTAGACTTATGCTATTGAATCAAATGCTTTGGAAACTCCCACCCAGGATATCTGTACCCAGGCTCTACATTCAGCTTTCTCAGTAAAAGTGCTTCTTGTGTTTGTATTAAAACCCCTAGTGATCAATGGGAATGGTGGGCTTAACACTTCAACAAACAGGTAATTTCTGCTTAGGTACTCATGTCTGAAATTGCACCCAGCCCAAATCACTGAAGACTACTCCTATCAGAGTAATGAAGGATCAGCGTATCAGAATGTTTTAAACTAAACAAGCGAATTATAACTAAGCTCACAAGAATTCATTTTAGCATTATAAAACCCAACATGTAGCCCAAATCCTGCAACTTTTTAACATCCAGAGCCCACATGTGTCTGGGAACTGAAAGAAACCTCATTCACTAGTTCTTGGCAAAGAAGGAAGGACACCTCTCCATCCATTGAGCTCTGACCCTGCAGCCCTTCGACCAACATTGCCCACCAGCCTTGAAGGTCACACAGCCACCTCCCCTAAGGCACCACAGCCCTACCTCACCTGATGATGCTGCCGGGTCTGCCTTATTTCTTTTAACTGTTTACATTTTAGACATGACAGAACAAAGCTTCCTGTGAAAGAGGTAATTTTGAATTATTTTCTATTGGCCTTTGTAGGCTTGTTGACTTAACTTTATTTGATCTGGTTCTATTTAACCTGACCCAAGTTTCTCATGAAATCCTTTCATCTTGCTTTAGTCCATAATTTTCTGTTTTTTACACATAACTATAACTGGATGAAAAGTGATTAAAAATGATGCTATGGAAGGAATCTTAATAAAATTAGTCAAAGAGTGAGCTCATGAAATAGTGAAATTGTATCTTATTGCTAGGGAATAAATTGTGAGCAGATGGATTAGTTCCAGTCTATCAACTTCATTAATATGGCAGTAATAAATGAAGGAACAGTTGGCATATTGACTTCTATTCAACCATCTCCCTCTGTCTGGCTGCATTATTCAGTGATAGATGAACCTCCAAAGATTCAGAGGTTCAGGCTTGTTCAGTTCAACACCCAAATTAGCTAGATGGAACTCCTGGATGTACAAAATTGGTCTGGAAGGCTCTCACAAGGAGGGAGGCGGTCTCCTAAGAAATTTCAGTTCAATACTGCTTTTGGCTAGGAAAAATTTACCATAGAATTAATGGGTTGAACCGATGGAATAATGTGTCTGTGTGTTGCAGCTATGTTTTAAAGGAAAGAAACTGCCACCACTGTGTTTTGTAAAGAACCTAATGTGTTCCATCTGCAAAAATGGGATAATATTTCCCCCATGGCCCCAAAGGCACTGTCACAAAAAACACATTAAAAGACGCTCAGTTCCACAGGGATTTGATAGGGGCCATAAAAACACTTCAGAAAATTGAGTCTGGGCACTCACAGGGTTGAAACATGCAGTGCACAGACATCCGCAGGAGATTGGGAATGGTATGAAAAGCTGAGATACTGGTCATATTGTCAAGGCATGGTGGGGACATCAGAGAACAGTTTGAAATGTGGACAAAGTACAGCCATTAGTATAAATTGCTTTCAAGTTCTTACTAGTGCTATTCATGTTGTTACTATAATTATTATATTGTCTTAAAAATGTAAGCATAAAATGAATTGCAGGATTTTTATCTCTTAATCACAAACCTCTGCAAAGTTTTTTTGGGAATAATGTCAAATGTTTTATCCAGTGATGGAAGAATGTCATATCTACACAATATCCTTACTATCTGCTAAAGAACTTTTTAAAAAGTCAGTAGGTTCCTCCTCTCTACAAGACAACTGCCTCAAAGCACATACAGATTATATGGACAAATAAATTTCATTTTGACACTAGACCAGATGCACAGGGGCTTCCTCTGCACTGAGAATGCTAACCTCACAGAAAACTAAGAAACTATTTTGAGAAATAAGCACTATTTATAAAGAGAAAAAAAAAAAGGGAGAAAAATTGTAAGTTTCATACCACTATTTTAATACCTTTTATGTGTTTGTAGAGCAAAAAAAGAATCCTTTCAATATATGAAGGATATTGATTCAATTCCATTTTACACCATGTTTAGTACTGCACACGATGTCAGTTAGACTCTCTATCCACCTTCCTGCTCCCAAACAGCCAATAGCTCAAAGTCCTGCATTTGTGAGCCATGGAACAAAGTATTCACATAAGGGCTGGAAAGCATGACTCTCAATCTAGCAGAGGATTGTGAATTATGATTCTGAACAGCTCAGAGAGGCAGCAGAATTAGTTGACGTAAGATGACTGAATGTGAAATCCAAGTCATTAAAAATGAAATACTGTAAACATAGGTTTTGGAAAATATTTCAAACTGTACCTAAAGATAATTACAGTTGTTTGGTTTTGGTTCTTTTTATTTTTTTTCAATATTTGTAGCTAACATCTGCATGGATTTTTCAACTCTTTCGTAGCAAACATGTTTTCCTAATGCAACTAATGATATTTTTCCCTAGCAATAACAGTGATGAAAAGGAACACACAAAGGAAGAAAAAATGAAAATAATTTAGTATTTCTTCCTCCCTCAAAATGAAGATAAAACAGGAACAAGGAATAGCAGATGGAGACATTTTGCTATTTTAGATTCTGGTGTTTTTTTATTTTAAAAAATGAGATGGCATTGTTGACCTAGAGACTTTATAAGAGCTGCATCAGTTTTGAATTCTCACTTAGTCCTTCTCTTTCCCTCTGTCTTTTCACAGTGCAAGCTCTGAATGTGAATTATCTTGAGGAACAGCTTGAGGAAACCATGTGCTTTGACAGTGCAAGAAGTAAATATTTTATGTGATAATCAAAGAAATTATTAGATATTTACAGTTCTCACTCAATAAAGTGCTGATGTGGCCCTGACTGTTTTCCCTGGTAATTAGGTAAAAAATACACAATACTAGCTGGGAAATCCCACAGCCTTATGGCTGTTTTTAAGGAGCATTCTTTCCTACCCCCTCATGCCCAGGATAAACGGCATTCACAGATCACATTGCAGAGAGATCTATACTTCATAGCTTCCTATGTTGCACATAGCTGTGTGCAACAGGCACTTGAGCTCTAGCTTTGTTCCTTTGATTTTAGACTAAGACCTTTACATCACAGTGGTGACAAACACAGCAGAACTCAGACTGAACAGCTATCACTACATTCAGAAAGTATGAAAAGGCATGAGAGAATGAATGAGCTGAAAAGCATTACTCTTCATTCATGAATTCTGAAACTGAGATACTCTGACAATGAATGCATTGGATTGAAAAAGCTGTTAGCCAAGGACTCAATCCAGTTAGCTGTACATCTGCTAAAGCTACTGTTAAAGCTGCTTTGCACAGTAAGTGAGGCTTGCAGGTTTGAACTCAGTGTTTCAGGGTGTACCATACCAAAAGTACTTCTTTCTCACTTTTAGCATAAAATCCTGTAGACCTTGCAAGAACATCCATTAACTTTATTTAGTGCTTAGGGCATACTGAGGTTAAGATACCAAGGAGAGATTTAGGATTTTGGGGTCCAATTCACAACTCTGCCTCTTATTTTCTGAATATTTTCTGAAGCTTGGGTAGATGACTTGGAACCCCATCCAACACTACTCACACCTGTAATGCACCATCTCAAAACACTCACTCAGTTGTCACCATCCTCCTAAATGCCCAAGTTCTTCTAGTGTGTATAGACAAAACCAATCATATTGCAGCAGAGCTATCTTAGTCAGCCCCTTTAGCCCTAACAGAGTTCAAAAATCCCATTGCCAAAAGTGCTTGATCTGACAGGATTTTTCAGGACATGTCACTGGGAGTGTGCAGTGCACAAAGCACTAACTGCTATTTCCCTGGAAGAACATTTCCCTGTGATACAACAAACACAGTTTAAAGTCCCTCTTTTAACTGATTTGCAGCAGAGATCTCAGTTCAAACTCCCAGTCTTCCCTCCAACCAGTGGGCTACAGGCTACTCTGGGCAGTTCTGTCTCAGTCTCTCGAGGAAGCTGTTTGCATTTGCTTTCTACATACAATTAAATACTGACTTGTAAAGACCCTTGAACCTGCTCCACCTGCAGGCTAGACATAGGGAGAAACTGGATGGAGGGAGCACCACCAGGCTCCCTGTTAACTGAAGTAGGTACTTAACTCCCTGAGAGAGCACATGGCAATTCATAGTGGAGGACAGGCTCTGCTGTAACCCAAAACTGGATGTGTAATTCTCAGAGAAAGCTGCACTTGAGATACATTCCTTTCTATACTTTTCTGCAGAGCAATGTATCTGAATCCCTAATCACTGTGATGGCTTGTGTAGGATCTTGTTTTTACAAACTGAACCCTTTTATTTCAAATTTTTAAAAGGGTTGTACCCAGGCACTTTTTTGTGTGAGCTTTCTTCCCCCAGTTGTATCAGATGTTATACTAAAAAAAAAATAAATTAATCAATCCTTTCTCTGCAAGCTTTACCTCACTAACACTCCCTGTGCAATGCATAAGGAGCCTAGTCACACTGCTTGGACGTGATGTGTTTCCCTAGGCCTCAGGATGCTTAAATCTCTCTCTTCCCAACTGATTGTCCTCGATTCTCCCATACATCCCCTGAACATGAGAAAAGGAAGGCAATACCAATTTTTTTTCAGCAAAATATTGATGAATAGCAAACTGATGACTGCTGCTGAACAGGATGAGAAAGAACTGAGTTCTGCAACTCCAATTCAATAGGAGCACTGATTTTGCTTATTTTTTCTTCTTCTCATTAAAAAAATAATAAAAAATTGGAATATCAGGATTTCCTTTCTTAGTCTAAATTGAGCTTAAATTGGCTTGAAGTATTAAAAAGATATTAGTGATCCATGGATGGAGTGACAGCAAGATGTCAAGAGTTTTTTTAACTTGCAAAAGTAGAGAAAAAAACCCCAAACAACTGAGGAAATAATAAATAAATGAACTAAACATATTAATTTTAAGAAGCCAGAAAAGCTTATTACTTTATTTGTGTTATGTAAGCTTCAGGGTGAATTAAAATGGTTTTTGTTTAAGGAATTAGTGCACATGCTGTTTTATACAGAAATTGTTCTCTGTGGCGTACTAGGCTTTAGAATATACATCGGAGCCATGCATGGTCTAGGGACTATTGAGGAAGCCACTAATACAGGCTCAGAAACATCAAGTGGAAGACTTCTGAAATTATTTTCCCAGACAATGCCAAAAAACCCAGAGAGTTCCTGCCTTTCATGTAAAGACAGAGTCTACATGCGTGGAGGCTTCACTGTAATGGAAAGCATGCTTGAATCTGGTGGACAACAGGAGGTATTTCCCTTTGCATATTTACAGTCTGAGCTGATGCACATGTTTGAAGAGCCCAAGCACACGGCCAGCTTTGTGCAGTCATGTGCTTTGATGTTGGCTGTCTTTAATGGTGCCCCAGGGAACATACAGGGCCAAATCCTGAGAGCAGTTGTGTTGAACATCCAAGTCATTCAAGTCAACTCCCAAGAGCTGAACACCCTCCTCTTCAAAAAGCAATATCCCTGGTGAAGGGACTTGTGCTTGCTTTCTAGTGAGAGTGGTACAAATGGTTTGTTTGCTCAATACCCAGTCTGCATCGAAAAATGTGATCCAGGTATAGACAGTCAGAGGGACACAGGGGTGTGCCATGGGGCCAGACTTCAGCCTGGGGATGTCCATTTTTGTGGTCTCAAAGTCTCTCAATAACTACTGCTCCTCACCTGAAAGGTGCCAAGAAGAAAAGAGGCATGTGAAATATATGTGTGCTGGCTGCAATGCCCCTATTTTGGGCATGGATTATCCCTAATACTGTGCTCCTTCCCAGCAGTTCAGGGGGAAGCAGGTCACAGAAACTGGCAGCCCTGCAAGAAGCAGCCTGACCCTCCTATATTTGGCTCTGCTTTAAAGTGGCCTTTCATGAAGGGTCCATATCTGATAAAGGGTCAATCTTTGAGGCTTTTCTGGCCAAATATGAGTTCCTTCTCCTATTAAGACATTAGGCTCTTTGTTTAAGTGAGTTTAAAGACAGGTTCAAAGATCTTGAGAGGGTATATTTTTAGAAAGAGAGCATTTACACAAAACTTTCTAATTGTAATCAGCAAATATGTTATGAAAAATCTAAAATGTAAATCTTAGAACCCTATTGCATACACAAAGAAATGTGAGGGCTAAAACTAAGCATGTGTAAGTGACACTAGAGAAAGTCTTTGTGAAAATGTCCTGGACAGATGGACAGTGCATGGATAGGTCTCCATTACACACTATCCATAACTGAAATTGAAGCTACTTATATTCAGAAGGTGCTGTATAAGCCTACAGTAGTGCAGAAGGGAAGACTATGATTTTTACTCTATATCTATAAAAGAGAGTGAGAGAATGTGAAGATTTAAGAAGTGGTAGACTTTTTTTTCTCCTTCCTTTCTCTTCATTTAAAAGCTTCAGTAAAAATACTATACCTAAAAGGAAATCAGTCAACAGCATTTGAGATTAAAATTTCTTGGAGAATGCAGACAATGAAGAATATCAAAACAGAAAAGATAAATGTATTTATAGACAGTATCTGGTTATCATTTATACTTCCATTTTACCACACTGTGGCTTACCATGAAAATAATAAAGTAATGAAGGACTGATTTTCCTTTGAAAATCAACACATATTTAATTCAAAAGAACCTTTGAGTTAGAATATTTTCATGCCATCTAATAGTCATGTCCACCACTAAATTTTACATATCTCCAAATACTGATTGAATATACACAGCTGGAAGACAGGAGTAAGACAGGCAAAGTTGTTTTCCTACAAATCTGGCCACGTAGCAATTTATTTTCTAAATTATAATGGAGTCAAAATTGACTGTAATGAATGTGCAGCACACTTGCTGCTATAATCACAGAAGTGAATTTCACGGATTTTTATTAATCAAGATCCTTTTCAAAAGATACTGATTAAAGGTTTGCCTTCTGGTGCATAGCAGACTGAAAATGCAGTCTCCTTACAGCTTGATGGCTTACTGAACAGCCAACTGCATGCAGGTAGCTTTCACACATGGACAGAAACAGATTGCATGCAGTTAGTGCCAAATGAACAGAATGAAGTTAGAAATCACCCTGCTTTCTCCAACAGCTTGCTTGCAGTAATTTACTACTGCATGTCCTTTTCATTCAGCTAAAGTAATCAAGCAGCTACTAGTTGAACAAGGCATAAAAACCAACTAATTGCTTCTGAAAACTGAATAATGTGCTTAGTGACAATGTTTATTCTACTGCACAAGGCATGATAAGTGATGCTGAACAGAAACCTCGCTTTGGTCAATACGAAGATCACATTAGCACAGAGATGGAGCACAGTGGAAACAGAAAAAATAACATAAAAAACTAAATTTAGGCTCCCTCAACAATGTATTAAGGCAGTTAATTACAACTTATTAACCACCTAAGTTCCCCTGACCTACAGAAGTAGTTTTATACAGCAATTTCCTCTCCCTAATAGACAGACATCTGAAGATGATTCAGATGTGATTCACTTCAGGTCTGGGGAGCAATGAGGAGGCAGATAATACAGCCAGTGTAGCACTACAAACATAACTGAATCAAAGTGACTCAGGTTGTTCCCCCTGCAATGTCAGAAACATGTTAACTACTGTTTTTCTTGCAGGACAGAGGCTACACTTGGATATGGGCAATGTTCCTGGCCTGGGCAGTGAACCAACCTACACTCCTCAAGATTCAGAACTTCAAAGAAATAACTCTGTCTAGAGCTAAGGACTCCTCCACCTTTCCTATGTATTTTGAGTCAGCCTATGAGGTGTTTTGTGTTTATCTTTCTTGTGTACACTAATAAAATGAATTGCTGTAAATTCAGGTTTCTGGATGTGTGAAACAAGTTTTTCCTTCAGCAAAGTAGGCACAGATACATTCACATCCTGTAGCAAACCCTCCCACATCATAACCCATTTTTTTCCTGACTGATAGGATTGTTTCATTACAGGCAATGCCCCCTGAGCAGCTCTGATACATTATAATTCATGGAATGAACATTATCCTATTGTTTCAATATTTTTGCCTAGACAGGTGAACAGTCTAGGTGATGGATTGCTCTTGGCCTTCCCATGCTCCTAGTTGTTAAGCAGCTATTTTTCATCTTCCTACTCTTCCTCAATAAGATACTGGATATCTTACAACAGGAATTTTACTCAGAGTGTTTACCAAATAGTAACTCAGCAAACCCCCTACAAATCTTGAACGAAACACACAGCCCAGATTCCCTCCAGCGTAAGCTCTCTTCCAGGTGGCATAGGGCTGCTAGAATTACAATGGACACTGAGACCCTGGCCTTACGGCAGAGTTGGCTGTTGCAGAAAACTAAAACATTTCCACTTCAAGTCAGACTTAAATGATGTACTACAGACAAAAGGACTGAGATAATGGAAGGGATCCATTCCAGAAAACATTATATTACAGTGTATTGTAATAAAGCATACATTAGACACCATACTTAATACTGTAATCTATATTAGATACATGATAGTAATTTAACAAAGGTTAAATTAAGTATCAGTGCAAGTCCTTTCTAGATCTTTTTTATCATTTGACAACAGTAGAGATTGTGTAAATTTTACAGTCTTTTTTATAGAAATACCCAGATGTGGAGTAAGAATGCTGTGCTGATTGTACCATACTGCTAATAGCCTTCCTCTCACAAAAATGGCAGTTCTGCATGACTGAATCAGGGAAGGATACTTCTAGAAAAGTACTAATGTTTTATAACTTCTTATTTCTTTTCAATTATTTTTCCATATTACCAACATGAGAAAGAGAGTAAGAAAACCTAAGGGAATGTCAGAAAGGAAAAAGGGAAAAGAGAAGGATATGGGTTAAATAAGACCATATCCTTCATATTAATTTTATATGTAAATTAATATTAATTTTATACATAAATTAGTTGTTTTCTTAGGGCACATGGCTGTCTAGATGTGCCATGTTACAACAGCTGAATAGGATTGCTTAAATTATTTGCAATTGCTAAAAATATTTGGAAATACTTTTAAATGCCTCTATTTTGCAATATTAAACCTGCCTTGTATTGTGTTGAAAGAATAACATAGGCGGAAACTCCAGATTGGCTGCTACACTGAGTGTATTGCATTACTATTGTCATATAGAATGAACTAAAGAGAAAATGTAGTAGATAAACTCTCGCTTACCATTTTGAATGTCCACAGGTGACTGATCTTAATAGACCACCGTACAGAGATTATGATGATTAAATAATCTCCTTCTAGGCTGATGAATTTCAGCATTTAGCCTACTGGGTAATCAAAAGGTACGCAGGTCCAACAAATGACCTCAACAAAGCTATGAAAACTCAGACATACAGAGGCTCCAAATTGCCTTCACATTGCCAAGTTCAACGGTTTGGGGATGACTCCACTTTCTCCTGGTAAAAGACTATAAGTCCCTTCGTTACATCAGAGTGCAAAACTGAAGCTTCATGTAAATAAGACTTGGATGTGCTCTAAGGCATTTCTTATAAAGCAAAAAAGCCGCCTCAGTCCTCTTCTGCCCCTCTCACCCTCCAATAACTGACTGAAGTTCTGAAGTTAGTTCTGAGTTAAAGCCAAACAAAAGAGGTGCTATCATTATTTATGAGTGCTGGTGGTCCACTGGCAGTGTGCCGTTCGTAATCAGTTTTTACAAGAAGTTGAATATTTCCCAAGATATTTTTTCCTGTCTTCTGATTGACCTCAGGGGCAGCTGTTGAGTGCAATTATCTCAAAGGTCCACAAGGCTAACGAGTACCTCTCCACAGCATATACAGAGAGTTCAAAAGTAATCTCTATCCTTTCACAACACTTAATATTGAATGGCTCAAATGCCAGGAGCAACACAGCACACCAAAGCAAGGTGTAAGTTTCCGTAACACTCATTATTGTACCCTATCAGATACAGCTCATACATAAGGCTTTTCCCAACACAGCAACACTTCAGATCTGCTTGTCCTTCTTTTCTGAAGTACAAGCACCTCATCCAAAGCTTTCCTCACACAGACAGTAATGGTATCAAAAAGCTACAATGTCAAATCATCATATACTGTCAGAAAAATAACAAATGGAGCAAAAGCACACTAATAATAACTTTATAATTATTTTATCTGAAATAACTTGCTGTTTGCAACAGCCACATGTGCAGCATTTAAGGGGTTGACTGACCACATGCTTTTGTTCCACATCTGTCCACTAAGGGCAGAGATCTGTTTGCGTAGTGTAGGGCTCTGGCACATTATGATCCTCCCACAATATTTCTGGATTATAAAGCAAGAAATGGATTACCTTGAGGCTGTGGTATGTTCATCTGTGTTTTATACGTTACAGTTGTAACACTCTTCATATTTGGTAAATTATATTAGTTACTTTAGATGTCATGTGATAGAATTTCAACATGAAAAAGCACTTCTAATCAATAATATAAACTAACATACATAGCTTTGAATCTTTCACATCATAATGATTTGTCACAGTCAAAGAGCACATCTGATTTGTTTTATAACTTTAAAAATGTGCATCTTCTTCCACACAGAATCAGAGGGTCACAAAATCATTCCAGTTGAAAAGAACATCAGGAGGTCTCTAATGTAACCTCATGCAGACTCAGCTATGAGATCAGACCAGGTTGCTCAGGTTGCTTTGTCTGTTCTGGTCTTGAAAGGATGAAGCCTGCACAATCCCCCTCTGCAGTCTGCACCACTTGATTGTCCTCAGAATGAAATGTTTACTTACATGTTCTAAACCTGTTCTGTTTCAATTCATGACCATCGGCTTCTTTTCTGCTGTGCTCTGCCTGGCTCCCTATTCTTGGCAACCTTCTCTTAGATAGGAAGGCAGCTATTAACTCTCCTTGAAACCTTCTGCACTCTGGGTTAAAAAACACCATTTCCCTCAGCCTCTCCTCAGCAAGAAAGTGATGCAGGCCAAATGTGCATTTTATGAGGCTTTTTATGCTGTAGCTAGACATGAACACAACCACCTGAGATCTGACGGTGAGGAGATTCAAGTTAGAAGTAGGTATTTCTCTAATTTTGTTAGTAGAGGCTGATTAGTAAATATTCTGGGAATTTATACTCTAGACTAAACCCAGTGGAAAACACAGCTAAGAGATCTCAAAGAGCCTAATGAGTAGTGCTGAGATGTAGGAGATACAAGTTCAAATTATTTATGTACTGATTGATGGGAGTTCAGTTAGTGATTTAAGTAAAAAGTCTCCAGTGGGATAAGCAGAGACGAACTCTAACGTAGAGGTTTCATCTGGCATAGGGATTCTACTCCACTTTAGGCAACAGTTTCAGAGATTAAAAAAAACCCCAATGAAATAAAAATCTATTTACTATGAGCTGTGAATAGAATTCCTAATTTAACCAGCTGCACTATACTTGTTGTAATGAAGTTTTATTTGAATGATTGCAAGTTTGACAAGTCCTCTATTATGTTACTAGTATTTTAACTTCTAATTAGATAATTTGGTAGCTTTGACTAAAAAGAGTCTGCAATTTAGCACTTGGAGTTTATAATTAAGTCTCGTTATCATCAGTCACAGTTCTGGTCTATAAAGACACGATATTTTTAGCAATATAGAAATCAAAATACTTATTAGTTTATACCAGTTTCTGTCTGTTTCTTTAGGAGAAACGACATAGTAGCTCCATTTGCAGAACAACAGTTACAGATATTTCATAGTAGTTTTCTGAGCTGTGTAGTATGATATCAAATCTGATTTATTAGAGACTAGCAATAGCACAAACCATTACAAAAACACAAATCAAGAAAAATCTATTGCAAACATATCTGTAGGTACAGCAAAGGGCTTAGCAATCAGTCACCACAATCAAAGTGTCCTAAACAATAAGAGTATTGAACCAAAATATCTCTCTCCATCTTAAAACATGGCCCACTAAATTAATCAACAGCCTGTTCATGGAAAGTTATGTGTGGCAGCTGTGCAGGTAACAGAGGGGTAGGCTCTTTGACTGTCTTCTTACTCCTCAGAACTACTTTTTGTAGTTTAATAGATGTGATACCCTTAGCAGGATGGAAAGATGAGATGTGACAAAAATTCCCAGTTCTATGGCAGGAGATAGAGTAAGCAGGCAGGGTAACATCCTATTCTCACTAAGCACGTGCACACTTCCCATTCACATGTTCCTGCTTTAGGTTCACATGTTTAAGGTTGAGCACTCATATCAGTACTTTGCTGGGTTGAGAACAAAATACTCAGCTTTTCATAGGAGCAACCACTTCAATTCCTGATGTTACAGGCACAGAACATTCCTTCTGTAGTATCTTTATTGTAAGAGCCCCCTTTCACAGATAATAGCCAGGAAACTTGTAATTGTTTCTGAAGCCTCAAGACAGTTTGCAAAAATTGTGGAAAGGCAGAGTACAAACTCAGCAAAAGTCTTTTTCTTCATCATCACCTAAACTATATTTCTGGTTTTAAAAGTGATCATGAACTCTGATCATTGAGAAGGGCAGGAATAGGGTTTCTATCAACCTTAAGAACAGTCGTTTTCTGTAATGTCTGGATGGCAAGGGTTAGGTTCCAATTCACTCCCTGGAGGATTGCCTTTCTCCATTCACTTTACTGAAGACTCTGAGAGACTAATGTTTTAGCTTAGGCATTTGAGAGAGATGCTCAGATTGGACAGGAGTGACACCTCTCTTCATTTTGTTCAGGGGATCTCCAAAACACACTACAGACATAGGGAATTGAGATAAATATGGACGTATTTAGGATGACTATGAAATCTAAAGTGGCCTTAAGTTCTTTAACTATAACATTTTATGACATGGGCTAGCTATTGACACCAGAGTACGGTGTTATTCATATCTTGGCATATAAATTGATGCTTTGTCCCATATTCCTGTTCAAATAACAGACGGAGAGTACCAGCTCCTGAAGAAGATTTGGATCATGACAAAGTTAATAGCCTTCTGGAGGATCAAGAATAGTGCCCATTTGCCACAGAGGCAACTTACTGTAAGTACCCCCTTAAGACAGGTGCTCCCATGAAGAGTTAAAGCAAAGTCAATGCTCCTATCAAGAGGAATTGAATTAATTCGGGTCCTTATCAATACAAACTAACTTTACAATTTTGAAGTCCAGAATTTGCTCAACAAGTAAGAGAGTCGAAACCACAACCCAAATTAGTGTATGATGTGCTCTTTCCATCTTGACAGTCACCTACCCTCAGACTTAGACATCATCCATTTCTTTCGTCTTTCCAGGAAGACTTTTCCATATGGTCCTTACCTCCTTTCAAGCTTGGTATTTATATGTTAAGGAACACTTTTGAAACAACCCAGACTGGCAGGCTGGGACTTAAGAACTCAAAAAAGTGAAAAGAAAATAAAAAGTGCATTTTTGAACCTCTGTACTGTATGTTAATTTGCTGTGCTGTATTATTCTATTACAAAATAATAAAAGCAAATCATACTATTTACAGATCAGCTTTTACATTTCAACTGGTTTTGAACAAGTTATAATGTGTTTCACAGCTAAAGGTAGAGAACAGTCACAAAAGTATGTGGCTGGAGCAAAGTTTTACAACTTAATAGGGTGAGGAGTGAACACTTCGAAATTTTATTTCCAAGACTAAAGATAGAGCCTTCAGTCTTATCACTAGTGGGTTTATATTTCTACTGTTTATTTAAATTATAAATTGCATTCCTAACAGATGATAAAACCCTGGATGAATGGTAAAGACTCAAGGCATATAAAGAAAAAGTAAAAAAACCCCACGAATTTATACAGTCAAATGAAATTATTATGGGAAAAGTGTTTTCACCATTCATTTTCCTTCATCAGCTGTCTCCTTTTTTTTTTCCCCTTTTCTTTCACTTCATTTTCTGAAACAAACTTTTATGCAAAAATCACATTAACTCTGTAATGACTTCACGCTATATGGGTAAGAGTTTCAAGAATTTTCAGTGGTAAAGAGTCCGATCCAACACATGTCAAATCATTTAGGAATATATGCTTACATTCATATATACACAGAATATCCAGTACCCCACAAGTCTTTAACTCCTGAACATCATACCCAACTTCAGATACTCAGTAGACACAAAGTGGCACCACGGTTTGGACAACCGGTTTGAACTACAGGCATCTCGTGCTAGTGGATGCAACCAACACCCTGCTAAAGGAGTTTTCAGCAAATTCCCTACCTCCTGTGAACTCAAGGCTCAAGTAACTTTGCATGCATAGGTTGTCACACATATTTTGTCAGGAATTCTCAGGTTGCAGTTACACAGGATAGATTTCATCTGATAAAGTATTAACAGCTGAAACAGACATTTCATCTTTATAGGTAAGCCATTTGGACAACTAAAATAGATATTCAAAACAGATCAGCTGAATTGTGCCTTAAAAATGCTGATTTTTTTCAGTTGATTATAGAGGCATCCAAAGGAACAAGCTCTGCTGTAGAACTCTACATTGTTGAACACAGAAGTCAGGTAAGATGGATCCCAACCAAAGCGCACAGACTGAGAAAACTACTTGGGTCACAGAAGACTTTCCCTTCCACCCCATCACCATTATTTTCATTTTTGCATAGAGTGGGAACTGAGCAAAGTATTTGGTACAGGGGGTCCACATAAGTTGTCAATTACCAGAGCACCCTTTAGAAAGGCACATGGTAGCTCTTCAGGTACCATGTCAGCTCCCTGGCAACCCAAATTAATTTCTTTTAAGCCTGCTATGAAGCACAGAGGGAATCCACACTACTGTCCTCATCTTTCCTACTGTCAAAAGAATAGGCAGCGGAAGATACTGTTAACATTTTTTCTATAGTAAACCAAATATAAAACTTAACAGCTACAACATACAGCAAGTTCTTTCACAATCTGTAGCAGAATCAGTCAAAGAACGTATGAACTTGGAATGGGCTTTGGAAACAGTTAATAGTGGGCAATAAGCCACAATAATGAAAAACAGATCTTTGAAGCTAAATTGAAAACTGTACTATTTTCAATAACTTGCTTTCAAATGGGAACAACAAAATGCATTCTGAAGAGACGATATACATTCACAGGTCTTTTTTGATGGATTTACATATTTTTCTGGGCTCCTGTATAAAGCAGCTGATTATTAATTTAATTTATTGTAAAGCAGAAAATAAATAATCAGATTCCTATTGAGTGTGGTATATCCTTAATCCATGACTCAATCCATGGCTCTTTGCTGAAAACAGCCACAAAACACAGAATTATTGAAGTGGAACAAAACAACTACAATGCTCTAATTTCTTTTTCTCAAATATTGTTATTTTAGCAGAGGTATCTGCCTTTATTAATGAATCTTTCAGACAGAATCTGGTCTATAATGCCTTTCCATAATTTCGCTTGGCAGGCAATCAAACTCTGTTGAACCTATAGAAGAGGGAATAAAGTGTTCTTTCCCAACCTAAAACCTGGTGGAAAGAAATACCAAAGAAGGTGTGGGTGATGTATTGACACTGCTTTTCTAGGTTTATGCCTAGAACAGATCTCTAAAAATGTCCCTTGGCTAAGGACATCACAATTTCACCTATATGGACCAAACACCAAATTAGCCTACTGCTATTTTAGCCTTCATAGCTTTTGCCAGCAGGATCTTCCCACACAGAACGATGAAGCTGACATTTTTAGATTTCTATGTTTATTTTTTAAATCTCATCTAAGCTTAAAATATGGTACACTATAATTTTTATCATTAAAATCAATATTTTTGGTGACTAGATCAAACATAATATCAATAATTGAGACTGTTTGATCTTTTACTTATTACAAATAAGGAAGCTTTGAGTCTTCACTGGATTAAAGCATCAGTAGGGCAGAGTGGAGTGTGCGTAGGTAAAATCTGTAACACAGTGTTACAAGAGGAAAAAGGCAGCCTAACATACTCCTGCTTAATGATGCACAAGTGTGTATGCAACCACACTCCAAATTCCATTTTCAGAAACAACCAGATAGATTCTGCTTCTAATAAATTAACAAACACCTTGGCAAGATATGTTCAGTTCTTCTGGTACCTGTGTGTTGATACATGTTTGTGAAATGAGGTATGTAGCATCATTAAAATTGGAAAAATCAGCATTTTGGCATTTGCATGTGATCACAGGTCTTCTTTTTTTCAGCTGCTTTTTTACTGTTTCATTTCTGTCCTATTTCTGTTCTGTTTCATATACTCTTGGCTTTGTTCAGCACACTAGAGATTAGTATAAGTTTAACACAGGTGACACAGCTGATGTTAATAGACATAAATGTCTCATAAAGTACTTTTCCAAATTTATTTTGGAACAGATGTTTTACTTCTTTTTGTGTCCTTGGACACTGGTCATTCCATAGGACTCTAACTGAGATACAATAGGAGCTGTGTGGCTAAAACAGGTTTTGTTCAGCAAATGTATCTTCCTTTCAGATGGAATTACCACCTATACCAGAGGAAAGATTTTGTCTGGACAGGAAAAATATTAATAATTTACTTTCGTTGTGCACATTTGACCAGAAATGCAGAAAAAGTATTAAATGTTTCCTATGACTATGCTGAAAAAAAAAAATTTATTAGAACTTTACCTCTTGAAACATTATATAGCTTCTCATACTTGTACACAGCAATTATCTTCAGATAGAAAAGGGCATCTCAAACAAAACACTTCTGTCTGTCTTCAAAATTTGGTGTTATGAACCCAATATAGAAAATGCTTTCTGGAAAATTTATTATTAAGCTGAGTTTCTGGAAAAGCAATAGAGCAGCAATATATAGTTTGAGATCACTTTATTAGCAAGTAAAATAAGTTGTCTGAAAATGTCTTTGTTTTCTGCTACATCACGATTCATTAATTTAAACTAGGTAGACATAATAGCTTGCTTTGAACAACGGATTAAAGTAATTGCTTTCTTTGTTTTTATACTTTTATGTAGATCATAACACCACTGTTCTCTTGACCTTCAACAACCTCTTAATTCTTCAGCAATCATAAATGAAGCCTGTATTATTGAGCCCAGCTTTGTTTTGAGTTAAAATCTGTATCATGAGTTTTTTTTCAATTCAGTGACTTCCTTTTTCAAATTCTACCTTCATTTCCCTGATGTCCATATGTATGGTTACATAGCTCCGTAACAGAATGTTTACTGGATCAAAAACAAGAGAAAAGTTGTTCTAATGATGGTATCCATCCCAAACTGTATGAGCTACAAATAACTGCTTCCTAAATTGCTCAGTTGGCAAGGAACATCTTGGTTTAAAATCCTCTTGACCTTTATCTTTACAGAGCAAGGCATTTAGGAACAAGATTTCTAGCAATAAGAGGTCTCTAAATTATACTTCTCTCTTGTTTCACTGCTTTACAACTGAATGGAAATAGAAGTTCTTAAGCTCAGATATGTGAAATATAGATAGAGCAAACCATTAGCAGTTTTATTTTGTTTTCAGTTTAGGCTAAACTAAATATAGGACGGCACAGCTTTTTGCAAAAAGAGTCTGAGTTGTGAGAATGACAGACACTCAAAGCAGGAAAGAAACCCATGACGTCATCTAGTTCATCCTCCCATCCTGAGGCAAGATCAAGTTTACCAGCAGTTTTACTAATCTCACGCAAAGTCTTCCAGTGAAGGGTATTCCACAACATAGCTTAAAAATTCTGGGAGAAGCCACATAATCCATTACTCATGAAATGCTAAGAAACAGCAATGGGTGAAAGGAATGAGCAATAATGTTCTTTGCCAAATATCTGTTTCCCATTTGCTATTCCTTCTTTATAGGACGTTCTTTTGTTTCATAGATGGATCTATAACTAACTGTTATTAGAAAGGAATTAATTCACAGGGCAAAAAACAATTCTCTACAGATCTGCAACTATAAAGTTAATGAAAAACAGTGCAGTAGAGAGGAGACACTGGCATGAATGATTTTTCTTCCAAGCACAAGAAGGATTCAGAAAAAAGTAAACCCAGAATTTTAAACCAAGAAAGATATTTAATCAAAAGACCTGATAATAGATAATCCCAAATTATTTATGCTCATTTCAATTAAAAATGCTAAAAAATAATAATTCATGTAAGATATTGATTACCAAACCCAGTTACCTTTACTTGAATATGATTAAGAGTCAAATTCTTTTGAGTGGAGTTTTTGATTAAGTGTGATATGAAGGAGTATATGTTATCCTTTGGGCCTTAATGAACTTTCTCCTTCAAAATGTCAGAGTAACACTAGAGAATCAAGATGACTTTTTCATTTGAATGTGATGGAAATAAACAGTGGTTTACAAAACTGTAAATAAGAATGTTAAAGAAATATAATGTATAATAACAGAAAAACAGGATTAGTGAATGTGCTCCCTCTTCTCTGCTGAACTAACCTGTATGAGATGATTAGGATATATCTTGTCACATACTTAGCTTCAAATTAAGGCAAACTTGTCACAGCTCCTAGCTTGGTGAGTGGGAAGTTGCAATCTGGCTTGGCAGATGATGTTTCTGCCTTACAGTGCCAAAGGCCCAGAGGTTGAAACCTAGCTACAGTCATGTGTAGGATACATACTCAGCAAGTCCAGTCACCAGCTAGAACTAGAGTCCCTGCTAATTGGTTGTATCCACTTGTACATCTGATTGCCAGCTGGCAGGCACAAAATATTATTTATGGTATTTAGCAAAGTGAAAGTGCTACAGTCATTTCAGACCTTTAAAAACAGGTGAAACTGCTAGCTGCAGTAGAAGTACTCCCTGCTCTGCTCCATGAGGAACACACATAAAGGAGGTGAGAAAATCTGTGTTCATAGGATTAACAGAAAAACTAATAAATTATGGGATGAATTCTGGTTAGAAAATTGCCCAGTGTCCTTCACTGAACTCTGGAGTGATCCACGTAGCCCACATATTCTCCACAGCCTTTGCACTCAGCTAAGTTTCATGGACTCTAAGCTTGCAGACACATAGAATAATCTATATTGGAAAAGACTTTCGGAGGCTCAAAGCAGATAGAGATGTGATAACTCACTTTTTTGAGGGCTCCTGAGTAATTTAAATTCCAGGTCTAGCAAACCTGGTGAATTTTATTTTGAAATATTCTATGAGATTTTATACAAGAGGTGACTGCACCTCTGTCCCAAACAACTGACCAGCAGCAAGTGAAAGTGATACAGCAGAGAGCTGATGCATCCCACCATTTGGAATCTTCCCAGGAGTAACTTGTACCCGTTACCCCTTGTCTTTCCCATGTGACTCCTTGTAAAAAGGGAGTCTCCATCTTTTTTGTAGCCACCTTTTAAATTCTGGAATGTGGTGAAATGGTCTCCCCTAAGCCTTCTTTTCTCAAGGCCAAAGAAACCCAATACTCTCAGCCTTTCCTCATATGGCAGGCTTTCCATACCTGGGAATTTAACTGGAAAGTTATGTTTGCATGATATTTAAGGTAACCGAGAATCATCTTTTTGTACAGCAATCCATCATCCATAGCTATATAAGAGATCAAATTACAGACACTGTTGCCTTAGGACAACTACACTGATTTGGGATCACAGAGAACTTAATTCCATAAATAGAAAGCTTCTCTGATAACTGACCAGTCACACATTTTGATCCAGGATGATGACAGGAATATAATTCAGATGGAACCTCCGTCAGCAGGAGTTACTAGACTTATTTAAGGTGGTGTCACACTTCTCATAAAGGGCAATAGCCAGTCAGGACAAGGACACAGCAGTTCACATCCAGCATTCAGGACATCTGAACCTCACCAACGAAACATTAGGTGAACTATAGTCCAGGGAGCCAGTTCTTCTCTCCCATCAGAGAAAAGAGCTTTATGAGGAAAAATAGCTCTGTTTTGATATATAGAGAGAAGAACCTGGAGCAGATTGGGAACAACTGGAGAAGGTCACTCAGAATGAGGAAGATAGGAAACCACTGGGTTGGAAGCAGAAGACAAAGAAGGTGGGAGCTGCTATTCTTTTTATTTTAGGGTAAGACTGGAAGAAGCAAAGGGAAGTCTTGTGTTGAAGGTTCATTTTATGAAAGAAAACAAAAACACGAACTTGATCAACTTCCAATCTGCTGAATCAGCCTTCAAAATGTCTCTTTGGACACCTGATAGCCAAAGCAGAGGTAGAAAAACTGAAAGCCTGAACAGACAATGAATCAGTATTTCTGATTTTCATTATAGAACTTGCCAAGGTGATAATGAAAGTTTTTATGCCTTCCATCGAAGCCCTATTTTGCTATAGTCCATGTTTGCTTTAGTAGAATATTTAGGTATATAGAGTAATTCAAATGTGAAATTTGGTGGAGTATTTCTAAAAATTCGAGTAAGAAAATAAATATCAATAAAATAAATGATCCTGTCTCAGACCTAGGGTTAACACTAAAAACATTCAAAGCAGCAAATATCTGTTAATTTTTTTATACTCCTAAAGACAGTCAGAGGTATAAGAAAAGTTATTTCACTTGTTTCACTACATTTTTCTGGTGTGCTCATTTTAGACGGGAATTCTGAGGTTCCCAGACAAGTTATGTTATTAAGGGGAGTATCTCAGTCTTTCAGACAGTTAATGAATGGTTTGGTCCTTCATGATTTTTTCTGATTTAAGGTCAGGTGTGTTATGATGCCCTCAGTCCTGTTTTGAAAGCAGACTTGAATGCTTGAACTGCTTATGTAATGTGTTAAAAGTTCGTCATACTCAAGCAACTAGATTCAAAGTCTAACAAATACATTTCACCTGGTCTTAAATATAAAACTCCTAGCCACACTAGCAACAAGCAAATGTCAGAGACAGAAATATATTCAGTTCCCAGAGGTTTGCATTTAAAAGACTGTTGTTAAGAAAATGGGATATTATATGTCATAAAATCATCACATAATCAGAGCAATAACAATGAGTTACAGTTTTGGCTCTGATATACCAAAGTTTCCAGATGCTTTGCAAAATGCACAAACCTACAGTCTGTACTCAGTTACAAAAGCTTCAGTTACTTTGAGGGTTTACGCCAGACTGGCACAGCAACAGCTGAATGCAGGCTCAGTTCTCATTTGTAACAATAAAATATAAAAAATATAAAACAGCTTAAGAAAAGAAAAACAAAACATGTTTCTTACTGATTACAATAAACTGCTGCATAATGTCAACATAAAGTATGAAATATATCTGAAAAGAAATGCATGAATATAAGTAAAATAAAGAAAATAAACTGTGCCAACCCCTCCTGTTCTGCCACCCTCCTAAAACTTTCACCTCTTTGAAATGCAAGAATTTCATGCAGTTGAGTGTCACCTTCTCTGCTGGAAGTTTCAGAGTCCCATGTCTCACAGCCTGAATTTGCCATCATGTCATTTGGAATATGTGCTAGTCACTGCACATATTTCCAAAATACTTCTGGATGTTTATTATTGTTTTTAAAAATGCATCTTAGTCATGCACAATTTAAATCAGTACATGTAAAAGTGTATTTTTCAAAGGGACTGAAAAGGGTGGGGGTTCTGTAAGTCAAGCACCCTCTCATCTCTCAGCATAAATTCTTTTCAAACAAAACAAAAAAAAAAGGGGGGGGGGCATTTTATCATGCCTACTGCAAGTGAAGAACTGCTAATAGCTATATATAATGCAAGCTTCTCCCACTGTGATCTACAATGCTTTGCTTGCTGTTTAGTAGATGCCTTCAACATGGACATCATTTACATTTTTCTCTTAAAAGTTTTTTTGGTGGATAACATTGCCTTATAACACCAGCTGTCCTGTCTGTATGTGAAAGTAAGCAATACTGAGAGTTGCCTATTTCTAAAAGCTTATGGTGCATTTTCTCTATCATTATCAGAAAAGAGTGCACCTGGGACAAAATGTTGAGTCTTAGCACCCTGCCAAACAAACTGAAAAAGCCCTCCTTGGGCTCAGGTTCAAGGAAGCACAACAGCTCCCACTGTCCAAGTACCTTCCGCACCATCCAGCGAACTGGACAACTAATCTGCCCAGCCAATGCTTCACAGACCATTTCCTTATATCCTTGCTCTTAAAATCCTTGGTATGCAGTTCACCAACAGCTCCTAAAGCGTTCAGTGATTTGGTGCAATATTTGAGTGTAGTAACCCTGTTTGCAACCAGGGGAAAAGGACATCAGTGCACATGTTCACTCTATTCTGGGTTTCACCGTCTGACCTAAATGACCTTACAGCCTTTTGTACTCATCTTCCAGTTCTTTTTGGGACATACATACCCAATATGTTTGCAAGTTTGAAAGTTTCCTTGACACCTACTTTCCTCTTATAAGTGGGGAATTGGATGGTTTGTGAGAGTGAAACCTGTGTGTGAACTTTCCCAGTGACTGAGTTTATGAAGGTTGTACTTGCTTTTTAAGGGGATCATCAGCTGATTAAGAGCAAATTGCAACCTCAGTCCCTTACTCTATATACATCTTCCTAACATGATACAGTAGAATTCTCAAAGGAACAAGGAAAGTGAGAAAGTTGAAAGAAAAAAGGAAAGAGAAAGAGAGAAGAATATTTAAGTCCTATAAAACTTCAGTCAGGAGAAACAAAGTACCATAATCTTGAACAGTTATTAATTTTGTTAATTTTGCTCTAAACATGAGCTTGAGTTTCTCCAACCCTCTGTAGCAGTCAAAATATTACAGTGGAAGAATGAATGCACAAATGAATAGGGAGCAGCAGTGGCAGGGGTTATCACAGGCAAGACGCTTTGAATACCAGAAATAAAATACTGAAATACCAGCGTAAGTGCACCTGCCAGAGACTAAGATCTAGTGCTGTAGATGTTCTCGCATGGCTATTCTGTTCAGTGAATTTGCTGCTTGTAGAGACAACTGTAGTACTTTCCTTTGGTCACTGTAATTCATGTAGAGTATTTTGATCTCAAGGTTACTGAAACACAAATAAATACTTCAGTCATATGTTCCTGCCATTTGTTTAGTGTTATACAGTACACATACTGCAGAGTCAGGTACTGCATACCTTGTACATCCATAGGCAAGGACTTTGCCTATGACTGGCTCTGCCTATGGCTTTCATTTAGATTTCCTCTAAATTGTTCTATATTTTTTAACTGGAAAAGTCATGTTCTAAGATTTTAATGAAAAGATTAAAAGGCAGTCCTGCATCATGTATCTGCACATTTTTTATGTTTTCTCAAGATCCACTACAAATACAGAATTCTTGCTGCATATTTTTTCTCAAATTCTATTGTGGGATTTCCAGATACTCCTGAAGACCTCAGTTTAGTCTCTACGGTCATTGCACAATCAGGTAAAGGATTCCAGGTGTTGCATTTACTCCTAGGTTAGGCTTGTCAACTCATGCAGTGCAAAGAATACAAAGGCTTGACAGAGGGAAAACTTAAGGTGTTTCATTGCAAACAAAAGAAACAGTAAGAGGAGTGGTTGATTCAATAACAAATATGAGTGTCTTGCAGATTTCTGACAAATGTAAGCTCTGTGTTGACCAATGAACTTAGGAAAGGAAGAACATAAAATCCTATTTGCCAAAATACATAGTGTGAACTGGGCAATATTTTAAGACATTTTACTATAAAAATAAAAAATGCTTTAATCATCACTTGATTAGGTAAAGCTTTCATTGAATATACTATTTTGTCTTGAGTAGAATAGCTATAGAATACTTGAAAGCATTTGATTTAATACTGCTGGTAAAATACTTTTAGGGAAAAATTTTAAAGGTACATGCAAAGTACATGTAAAACTAGTCCAGAAGAGAGGATTCAGGCCCCATGTATGTATAAACAACTCCTTGATATTTATCAACAACTCTGTGTAATTAACGAATATACTTCTCTGTATTAGTAATGTAATAACTCACATAAAAATGAGATAGAGCATTTAAATTTTCCTATCTAAAGAACGAGGTAATTTTTCATAAATATCAAAGCAAGTCAACATGAAAAACAGCACAAGAAATTTGAAGAAAAAAGTCATGAACATTGATAGGCACTACCAATATGTTTCTGTTTTAGCAAAAATAAGTACTGACTGTCCTCTTTTAGCACTGGACAAATGTGGACACAATTATACACATCCCACACTTAATAAATTCTGTTTAAGACTTTGGGCCTGCAAAGATGGAGACATATGGTATTATTCAGAACATGTTATCCCACTGACTTCAGTGGAAATGTCCACAGTGTGTGAAGTTAACTCTTTGCAGAAAAATCCACTAAATCTTCATGTTTTCCCTCTGAAACCTCATCAAGCCATGGAGATTAGAGCTTTTCTCAAGTATTTTCTGTGTCTTTTTGCTGTCACTGTATTGTTGTTCAGTTCTATTAGAGTTCCTTTTTGCCTAGAATTTACTTGTCAGCTCTTAGAGATTTTTGGCAACAGCATAACCAATTTCTATCACATCCACCCTCTCTCACAATAAAATTCTGAAGTATCAAATGTCTGTCTCAAAAAAAAAAAGCAGTAGCAACCACTAAATAACAATCATGCAACTTTTCTGTCAAGCAATGCATCTATTGTTATTATGGCAAACTACATAATAATTTTACTTGGGAATGTTTTTATTTTAATTAAAAGAAGATAAATCCTCAAGCAATTTTTTCCCATCCTTTTTTTTTCATTTTAATCTATATTTTAATACCGTGAAAAACATTGAACTGTTGGGCCAAGGAAACTATAGCACAGTGGAGACAAGGGTCTTAAGGAGTATCAGTAGGGTTTTTGAATTATGGCAACATACTTCACAGAAGAAATTCATACAACAACAACAGGTCATGGGAATTGCCTCAACCTATCAGATGACCAGACAAAAACATTAAGGGTTTGGGTACAGGTACCGAAACACTGGTATCTAGTGTCATTTGGGTGCATTAAGGTGTAAAGATTATATTAGGCATACTAAGCACTTACACAGAACTGGCAAATATGCACAGTCTCAGTCTCTTTGAGACAAGCAGCTTGGGGTGAGATGTGATACTGGGTTTCTGATGTGAGAAGTGCATATTGAGGCAATTGATCTCTTGTTCCCTTTCTCTTCAGATCCTGTTCACATAGTAGTTCCTAGTAGGTTCTGTGACCTTTTTCTAAAGTGATTTCACTGCTAAAGAAGCAATAACTGGAAACTTCCCTACTGAAGCATTTCCTTTCCTTGGAGGAACTCAGGCTAAGAGACTTGAATGAATGGAAGCAGACCTAAACCCTTCTCCCAGCAGAGCATGGTATGGCCAATAAAGGGCTTATGCCTTTGTTTCCCATTGAGGTCAATAAATAGAGAGCTGACTAAAGAATAGGACCCACTTTGAGCACCTTGAGATACCAGAATAGCCACATCTTTAAAGTTTTAACTCCTTCTGGGGTTCTTCTAGGATTTTTATTTTTTATTTTTTTTTTGCTGTCATATATGCCATCCGTGCTGAAAACAATCACATGGGGAATGTCTGAAGGAAGAAGAAAATAATGGGACAAAAACTAATAGAAAAGAAATCCCTAAAACATCAGAGCAATGGTTCCCTGGGAAAGCACAGGCACTATTTGTATTCTAACCTACCACTGGTAAGAATTGAGGGATGTTGCAGCTGTCTCCAAATATTTTATAGATCAAAGCATCCTACAAGACATAGGAGGGGTAGGCATAATTAAAACAGATAATTCTAATGAAATATAAGCCAGTTTCTTCTACCTGGAACAGGGATACACTGAAGGATGTGATTAATTCTGAGAAACTCTCAAAGTAAGGATGTTATCCAGAACACTGGCCACAGGTTAAGTGAATTACACAGATTCACAGACCCTTTAAACCAAATGACCTAGAGAAGACAACATACATATCTTCAGTGAGCACTTCAGTATGTGTAAATGAATAAGACTATTCTGCAATCTCTTTGAGAAGAAATTTTCCCCTTTTTCAGAGGGTTAGAGAGAGAGGGCAATGCTCATTTAGAGACTAAGGAATAACACAATGACAGGGTGAGACATAAGCCCACCTGTACTGCATACTACTCAAATTTCTTTCTGAAGCCCAGAGGACTTCTGTGTACCGTGGCTGTTTCACTTTTCATGCCATGCTCAGACATTAAGCCACTCACAACTGGTCCTTCTTAAATAAACTCCAGAAGCCTTTGATCTGTTTTCTACAAGGCTTTCAAGCAGATATTGGCATCTACTTTATTTTTCAGACAACACCGATGGAATGAGATTTATGAATAACTTCTGTCCTCTGAAGCAGCCTGGTTACAAGCAGCTGAGCACATGCCACTCAATGGAAGACTCAGGATCAGAAACAGAAGTTTGTTTCCTTCCTAAAACTTTTGGGAAAAAATATTTTTCTAGGTGAGAACCACTGCCAGTGTGGTCAACACATGAAGACTAACAGTTTCAGACTGACGATCCCAACTGCGGTTGACACTAATGTTTAATGTGCAAGGCAGCTTTAGTGTGATGCTTACAATGGTATTGTGCATTTACAATGGATTGGTGCATTTTGTTTCAAAGTACAGGCATTAGCTTCAGAGCAGCAGGTATCTGAGTTTCCAGTATCAGTCACAAAAAATATTACTAAGAACACTAAGTTCTAAAATGAAGTGCCCCAGCCCTGAATACTGTTATATTTCCCCCCCCACTAACCTACTACTGCCTCTCTCATGCAGAGTTGTGCATGTAAATGAAAGGAGTCTGAGATACACAGAGACTCCAGCTGGAACATTTGTTTGATTCAACACAATAAAATGAGAAACAGAACTATATTTAATCATAACTATATCAACAAAAAGCATACAAATAAATAAATGTACCAAAAATATTGTAAAGTAGACCACAATAATTCTTTATAAAGAGATTTCATACCATAAAGCCTAGGGATTCAGACATAGCAATAGTGAAATGGTTTGGTCTTCTTTAAAATACAGTGAAATATGTCCCCAACCAAGCAGCAAGTAGATTGACTGATTCTTTAGCAAAAGGGCAAGGATTCATTCCAAGGGTGGTAGTATGTGCAAAAGTAGTTAAACAACCTTTAGCCTTCATTTAAAGTTCAAGCTCATTTTCTTCCAGCAACTAGTCAGACTTCTGGGACACCCTTACTGAGGTACTCACTTATTCCATTCTGTTTTCTGTGACAAATTCCACCTTCTCTCAACAAATAATTTAGTTTAAACCAGTCATCATTTTTGTTGCAACATCCTGTGACTAATATATGTAGGTCATAATAAATATTTATATTTATTTCAATTTGACTAATTAAAAACTGGATTCACTGGGTAGACTTTTCTTTGATAATCTTTAATTTCACAAGCACCTGTGATGGCTAGACATTCTTACCCTAAAGGGAAAAAGCTGGCCTTGGTTCTGACCTGACTGTGACTACTCTGATGTGACTGATTTAAAATAAGTTCTTTCTTGTTTATATCTACACACTGTAACCCTAAGCAAAATCAGAAACACTTCTCACACATCAGTTGTTCCATGCTCTTCTACAATATGTTGCATCATGTTCTGGAAACATCTAACTTGACAACATTTATCACACAGGTAGAACATTTTATTTGTGCAGCTAAACAAAATAGGTTGAAAGCACACATAGAAAAAGTATTAAATGGCTTGAATTCCAGATGGCTCACTTGCTCTATAAAGTAACAGTATCTGCTAAGATGATCATGGTACTGTATTTTTTTCTTCTTACCAAATACATGCAGTAGGATGTTTTCCTCTGCTCTTTTGTCATCTTCTTTGCTGCTCTCTTATTTCATGACCCCTAAGTTAATCCTTCTATTCTTCCTATTAGCAAGTTTAAGCAGGCAAACTTCAAACAGACTAGCGATGGGTCACAAGGTTTAATGGGCATGTAGATAATCATCTAAATTACATTTCTGAGGCTGATGGGCCAGACAGGCTTAGAGAGTAACTTTACCAGCTTTCACTGTTAATCAGCAAGGATTGTGTGTCTCAGTATGTATCTGCCTTTGCCTGCCTCCCTGAGGGGCTGGGTCATACTGACTGATTAGCAAAGGCAGCTGCATTAGCTTTCTTCTCCCACAAAGAGTGTTATGGAGGCCCAAATGACTTGAAAGGCAAATGTGACCACAGCTCAAACACCACTCTCTTCTCATGACTGTGGAATTGCTGGCCTTCCTCCTGCAGATTATGATACTCAGCAAAACAGTTGTTGCCAATTTTCATGATCTGTTAACACTTAGGAAGCCTCATGCTGGCAGCTCTTCTTTCACATCTATTGTGGTATCATCAAGGGTAAAATTCAACAGGCTATTTCACATTTTCTGATTAATTTGGGAGCAGTGTATAAGGTGAACTGAAAAGCATACAGTAACTGAACTGTCAATAGTGAATGCCCTGGATTTCAGCTTTGAAACACAAACTGTAGAGTGATAGGTAAAGAGAATAAAAGTTCTCTCTAGGGTACAATTTTACAGCTACAGAAATAGCAATGGATATATAGTGTGAATCTGATTTTCTCAGTGAAGATACTTATAAAGTGAAGTGTATCAAATACGAATCTCATTTTTTCTTGTATTGGTGGTTGTGCTTTATATCTACCTTGATTCCAAAAGGAACAAGAGCAGCGGAGGACTGGCTTCCTGACTTTGGCAGGACCTTGTCTTTCAGATATTAGGCTTATCTTTCATAATAAATACTTCTCAATGATTCATTTTACTGCTCTTTATCAAGTTGTTAAATAAACACAAAACCAGACCAATTAAACTATGATAGATCATGCAATAAGATTTTGCTATTTTTCTTAGACACAACATAGTCCAGTACCAGCACTCTTTAAAACAATAAAAACTGTTCCATATATTTACAACTCTATACAGAAAAGAATCTGACTTCCCAGCTAAGAAGTTAAATAACTTTCTATTTTGGATCTCAATTAAGAACATTCTACAAGAAGAAACTACTGAGGAACAAAGTAAAATAATCCTTATTTGCTCTCCTTATTTGCCTCTTGAACTTTGAGAAAGGAAGTTGGATTCTGACTTTTCACAAGCTTTTGTAGACGAAACTATGAAACATCTATGGCTCCATGAACCTAGGTACGACTGTTTCTGAATGATGTTAGGGAGAGAAATTAATTAGGCTAAATACTTCCATAATTTTCCAGTCCACAAAGCACGCCATTTCTCAAGCTTCTAAACAAAGGTGACCAAATTTTCCACTTTATCTGGGACAGGCCCAGAATGCAAGGACTGCCCCATATTGTGATAAAACCTTTGGGTTTCAGTTTTGTTTCAAGAACTCACTGAGATTATTCAATTTCCCAGCTGTTGTGTGGCAGCCTGAGTAAGTTACCCACTCCTGGTGCCACAGCATCCTTGGCTCTTTCAATGACAACAAAAGTGATCAAGCCTCTATGCCAGATCATGAAACCCACAGCAGGATTTAAGTCATGTTACATCCTCTTTATCAACATTACGCACAGGGAAAATGATCTGAATTTCAAATATGCATTGTGAGCATACAGCCAAAGGAGGTGATAGCCTTTACACAGTGCAGCAATAAATCACTTTGATCTTTGTTGATCTACCGTACCACATGGCTGACTTGCAGGACTATGCTTTTTTCTTTTATTTTACTGAATCAGAATTACAAGTTTATCATTAGAAGACTGGACAAATTGCTATAAAGAGTTATGGAGTCATTACTATGACTCATTAGTTTTCCCCTTATATCATCTTCATGACAACCTATACCTTCTACTCCACATTATAGCTGTCTAGTGGCAAAATATCACCAATAATTTCCACTAGCATCAAAAGCTGAGATGGTCGATGCACTGCTATTATTTCTGGAGATGCAATAGAACCTTCTTTTCTGCAGACTCATTTTTTGACCACACATGGTAAGAAAGTAAGTCTAGTTAGGTCAGAACCAAAATACATTGAAGTCAATGAGAGTCTTTTCCCTGTTCAAAGGCCTTGGGTTAAGGATATTTTTGTCTTCTTTTAATAGTATACACATCACAAAAATACATTCAGAAGCTGTTACTAAATCCAAGTGACAGCCTGCTTGGAGAGTCTCAGAACTGGAAGAGATGAGGTGTACTTGCACAATTGTGCACTAAGCAACATGCAACATTTGTCTGCCCTAAACTTGGTTCCAAGCAGTACTACCATGCACCCCTCATGGTATGTCTATGGGCATGACAGAAAGTCTTGCAGACAGAAAACCTCAGGCACCAGAAACCGTGGCACCACATTAACATGAAGCTGGACTCGCCTGGGTGCCATGCAGCAGTAGCACCTTGTTTGTTCCCTGTACTTGCACTAGCTTGGTCACAGGAAACACAAGAAGTTCCACAGCAATCTACTGGCATGTCAACAATTTAACAAATGCCACCATTCACAAAAAATATAACTGAGGCACCACAGAGCCCTGGTGTGTCAAACAATGCTGCTGAAGTTTAGTCTTGTAACAATAACTTTCGCTTCAGTACAAACTGCAATGAGCTGTTATAAAAACAAACAAACAAACAAAAAAACCCAAAAGAAAACCCACACAGATGCATGCACAACATATATTTAGCAAATACTTTGTCCATATGCATGTACTGATTTGTCTGTGACTTATAAACTGGCAGTCTGATCATGGCTGTAACAGTTTGTATGCTGTCATACGGTGCAAGTTATTTCTAATTAATGAACTTTCTCTCCATGAATCAAGTACACTGACAGAATGCAAACACTGACACAGCTATTTACCCAAAACATAAGCTAAATATTTCAGCAAGGCTTCAGAAACTTTGGATGACCTTTTCTTCCTCCCCACCTCCTTCTATTATTATACTTTTAAACATGTCATTGCACTTCCTGGAGCTTGTAAAAGACAACTGCGTAACTCATACCTTGCAGTTCTCATACTTAAGTGGCTCATCCAAAGACTTGCAAGACTTTACAATTTACTGGGGGGTTAATTCTTATATTCTGATATTGCACAGTCAGAAATGGAAGCATGGAAAAATTATGGGCTACACTGTGAATCCCTAATTTAGCACAGGTAATGTAGGCAATGCGAAGCCTGAAAGTAAGAGTGTGGACCACCATGGTGATTGAGATGGCTAAGCTAGGTTCCCTGTGGAATCAAGGAAAACCAACAGCTGTTAGAGGGTAACTGAGACTCCCCAAATACATCATCTGTTGAAAGGCTGAGGAAGCTGGGTCTCTTTAGCTTGGAGAAAAGGAGACTGAGGGGTGACCTCATCCATGTTTACAAATATGTAAAGGGTGAGTGTCAGGATGATGGAGCCAAGCTTTTTGCAGTGACGTCCAATGATAGGACAAGGGGCAATGGATGCAAACTGGAGCATAGGAGGTTCCATGTGAATATCAGGAAGAACTTTTTCACTGTGAGAGTGACAGAGCACTGGATCAAGCTGCCCGGAGAGGTTGTGGAGTCTCCTTCACTGGAGACATTCAAAACCCGCCTGGATGCGTTCCTGTGTGATGTACTCTAGGTGACCCTGCTCTGGCAGGGGGGTTGGGCTAGATGATCCTTCGAGGTCCCTTCCAACCCTAGAATTCTGTGATTCTGTGATTCTGTGATTCTGTGATTCTGTGATTCTGTGATTCTGTGATTCTGTGATTCTGTGATTCTGTGATTCTGTGATTCTGTGATTCTGTTCCTCTCCAGAGATCTCAGGTGCCTTCATGTGGTGATCTCACTAGTACAGTACACAGGGTATGTCTTGAGAGCTTTCAGCTCAGGACTGCATGCTAAGAGCTGCCTCTGCCTGCCCAGAGTTCAGCTCCAGTGGTGCCCTCCTGTTGGCAGGGGCAGCCAGAAGGAAGCAGCCTCTATGTGGTTAGTCAGGATGGGTCAGGATATACCCAGACATTCTGCCTCTGTAGTCAAAGCCGAGGAACCAGAAAAACCTGGGTCTAGCCCAGTCTGTACTAGCAGTCCTCAATGGGCTCAGAGATGGCACTGTATCTACAGAATCTGCATCCAGAGCACTGTATCTGTCTCAGCATCTTCCCCTCATCCTGCAGCACCCTAGGGGGTGGGTATTGCAAAGCATCTTTCAGGATGAAATGTCCAATCATATATTCCACTGGCACCAGTGGGATCTTGTTCACCAGTTGCCATCATACAGTCCATAGTTCAACACCTTAACATTTTTAGTGATGCAATTATCAGTTTCTGCTTGGCTAGTTCCCTGGCAGATCTTCATCTTTTGTATTTTTAATGCCTCATGCACACCCATGGGATGACATCAGTATGAAGGAGGAGAACAGCCTGAACACACAAATGAAGAGAATTGCTCTGTCAGGTCACTGAGGTTTATCTTTTATGGTTTTGTTCCTCACATGATGATATACTACTAACATTTTTCTATGGCAGCATAATAGCAAAATAACCATTCAAGTTGGGAGTCACCTGAGTGTCTAAGATAGTGGGATGTTCCTAGTAAGATTGTGCTAAACTGTGAACACACAGAAGAGGGAAAGGAAGGGGAGGAGATACTAACTTTCCATTGCTGAGGTAGAAGGTGCTACAAAGAACACTAGCTGGTGTCAGTAAATTCAGTGGTGATGAAGAGTGATAGCATTCTTGATTTAAGAAGTTCTTAACTACCAGAGTGCTGCCCAAAGAAAGGGAGCATAGGAAAAATGAAGGCTGAAAGCTGGCTAACAATATCTCTTCAGGGGCTAATTATTATAACAACCTAATACTTCCTCTGGTTAATGATCATAAACAAAATTACTATGTTGGTGTCATCTCAGTCGTTATTGACTTAAAACTGTTGACTCACTGAATCAGCATTCACATGGATTGTCTCAAAGCACTGGTGGCAAGTTATCCATCAATAATCTGTATAACACACTGTTTTCCGTGTACAATGCATCATAGTAATGACAAATGTAGTTGCAACATGGAAACATCCACTCTCTTCAGTCTGTGCCTGACACTTCTGGAGATGTTTCTTGGAGGGTATCTGGTATTAATCTTGCATCACATGTTAAACAGGAAACTTAGCTATATAGAGAAGACTAAGAAAAACTAATATAAAATCAGGACTGTTAGCAAAATGCAGTAAACTGGGAGGCTATACGCTTTTCTCCAGGCAGCTGGACCAAACATGAACCTGGGCCTCAAAGTTTGAACTCTGTAACATGGCATCCCCAAAATGCTGGAGAGTATGATGATTGTCCTAGTCAGGCACAGCCTACTGGAGATACAGGATGAAACTGTAAAGCAAATTTTTAGAGAAAGAGATGCCTAAGTAGAAGCACAGCCAAACTCATTCTTTTGCTGATTCTTCTGACCTTATGCCCTAGTTGTGCCCATTTTCTCTCTATGCCCTGTTTAGAGCTCAGCAGATGTCTGACAGTGAACTGTGATTATGGGAACCCGTGATCACCAGATGATAAAGCAGACTATGGATGAAGTCAACTGTGTAAGTGAAAGAAGTGAGTATTTGATTAGTAGAGAAAATCCAGAGCATTACATTAATTCCCCCAAACAACAGATCTATGATCTTTTGAGTTTTTGAGACCTTTCCTTAAAGAATCAGATACTGGCTGCTGATCAAGATACCAGCCTAAAAGCCACTCCAAAAGGAGTTCAGCACATAACAGCATAAATATAAAGAAGATCCATTACAATGGTTAATTGTTCCTCTGACTCATCCACAAAGCAATGCTTTAAATCATCACAAAAGTCTTTGTTAAAATTAAGAAAATGTGGCAAGCCTTCTCTCCTCAGTGGTATAGATGTTGACAAAGCCATAATATGCTGACTCTACAAAACATTTTGTTCGAAAGACACACAGAAATTAACCCTCTACTAGCAAATTAGCTCAGTGTATTTATTATTTACATCTCTAACCCTATTTACACCTTCTGTCTTCATAACTATACTTTTTAGAAGCACCAAGTTGTGTTATTAGATTTAGGTGCTTATTCGCTTTATATTTACAGTGAATAGTGATTATATGTCCCTTGATCTTGAAATGTTTTTAAATCCCTTCAAATAGTTTTTAGGTTTTCCTGAGCTGTTGTTTGACTGTGAATATTTAGGAAAATTACTAACAATTTCAGCAGTTTTATGCAAGTGAATTCACTCATTAACATTGCCTGGCATATATAATGGAAGAGAATTTAGCCGTAAGTTTCTGTCAGGAAAGGTACTCCCTCAGTGTAATTTGGAATAGCTCCACTGAAATTAATTGAACTATGTTGACATACAGCAGTTGAAGATGTAAGCCCTTACCTTGCTTTTTTATGACAGTCTCTCTGTACTAACTTGCTAAATGTCTTGTGGCTTTCATCTGAAATGCCTCCAATCTAACAACATATTCAGTTTGCTACATATTTGTTCCTCAAGGTTATGTGAACACCACTTTGTCTTTCCCAGTCAGAAGGCTGCAGGCACACAAACCCCAAAATAATTTACACTTTATTTACTAGATTAATAGCAATGCAAATGTACTTCTAGTGTTTTGTGTGTTTTCACCCATAAATAGCTTCTACGATTTCTGAACATGAAGCTCTTGCTCATTTAAAACCAGGTCTCTGTTTTTTTTCTACACAGTTATAACTATCCACTTGCGAGAGCTTTAAACCCAGTCTTAATGTGATTTTTTTTCATGAAAAAAGCAAAAGCTGCCTTAAGCATCACTACTACCACTCTTCTGTGTCCAACTGCTCATTCCTGCCCCTGCACTTACTCCTTCCCTTGAGTTCACATAGAGAGATTGGGAACATCATCCTAGAAATTAACCCATTTAAAAAAAAAGAGAATTCTCTCATCTGATCCATGAGTAGCTGCAGACAGGGAAAGGGATGCTTAAATTGGCATTGATCCTGGAAAAAATGTCATACTATGCTCTCACCAGCGTTTCTGAAGAAAATTTAGAGTATAGTCTTGAGTATTTCAGATCTAATAATGAGACACTCCCTTCTTGAACAGTTAGCATTCTGGACTGCACAATAGATAAATCTGTAATTTAACAGTTATGAAAATATAAATTTCAAATTTTAATCTCTTTTAATCCAATAACCCTCTCTGAATTAAAACATCTTCCTGTGAAGAAAGCATATGCTTTTCTTTAAAGTTTTTTTCCATAATCAGAAAGCTTTAAAAAAACAGAAGAAGAAGAAGAAAAATGGACTCAAATTATGTTTTTTAAGTTTGGGGGATTTTTTGTTGTTTTCTGAGAAATTCAAAACCACTGAAAAAAATTCTCACCGGCTCTAGATCTGAGAAGACTAAAGAATGAAATGCATGATTGCTCATATGATGGATATTCTTTTATTCTCTGAAAGGGAAGTAAGCTAACTTTGCAAATAAAATACAGTCTGGTTGCTAATATAATGAGGCTTCATATTCAGACATGCGCTTTCTATGTGAGACACTCAAATCCAGAACTGCCAAGAAGGTTGGTTGCTGCTACAACAAGCACTGCGATACCTAAAAGTCTGCACATGGTATCAGCAGTGTCCTAAGGACAGAAGAGATGGGTGCTTTGTAATGGGTGGCACACTGTATCTAATGCAGCCATGGAGAATACAGCAGACACTAATGTGCTTTAAGCCTGTTCTACTACAGTTATAGTTATTTCTTCCTCTCCTAAGCTTTTTTAAAAATAATTTTTATTTTATGGACATTACTTCATATTTGCAAGATTCTTTGAAATCTTTGCATGAAAGCAAAGCTTTTTACAGTAATGACCAATGATAGGACAAGGGGCAATGGATGCAAACTGGAGCATAGGAGGTTCCATGTGAATATCAGGAGAAACTTTTTCACTGTGAGAGTGACAGAGCACTGGAACAGGCTGCCCAGAGAGGTTGTGGAGTCTCCTTCACTGGAGACATTCAAAACCCGCCTGGATGCGTTCCTGTGTGATGTACTCTAGATGACCCTGCTCTGGCAGGGGGGTTGGACTAGATGATTTTTTGAGGCCCCTTCCAACCCCTAGGATTCTGTGATTCTGTGAAAGCACTAGGCAAAGTGTTAATTCATATTTCTATAATTGACAGTTTTTACTTGCACTACTTTGTATGAAAGCCATTGTAACTGTAATGACACACAGTTTACAATGAAGTAAAAACATTTTTTTTCCTTGGGAAATTTATAACGAGATGAAAAAGAATGTAAGTATTCTCACATATTACATAACAAAAATGGAATTACTTTGTTTTTTTAAAGGTTTCTTCCTTTCTGAAGGGTTTTCTCAATATATTCCTCAAAGACTGTAGTAACGTTAAATATAGTTATTTTATTAGACATATGTCTTAATTATTTTTTTCATTGATGGAAGTTTAGTAGGCAGAAAGAGGAATCAACATCTTGCTGCTGGCATCTTGTTGCCAGCTGCATTGCAGCCATTTGGTGTTACACAGTCATCAATGCTGTACCTGTATCTGTTATCAGCTCTGTTGGACTCCTTATGCTAATTGGATTCTAAGAAATTAATATGATAAAAGGATTTATAAAAATGTAAGATATAATAGTACTTAAGAATAAGGTGTTCTATAAAAATAAGGAAAGTTTTTAAAGCTGCACTCCTGTAAGTCCATTCTCTCAGACCTGAGAAAGCTGTAGGACAACCAGAGCATCAGCACTGTGCTGCTTCTGAAAAGTTCTTTCTCACATTTTGCGCACAAAGAGAACGATACACACTATAGCTATAAAATACAATATTAGGTATCCATTACAGTTCAAATGCAAAACCAAATAAATCACTCTATTACTAAAATACAAAAAATTTTTAAAAACCCACAAAAAATATAATCAAAACATGGCAGCAGGACACATTAGGGACAAAAGTTCACAGTGTTGAATAAGGTTCCCTAAACACATTACCAGTTACTTTCCATGATTGCAACTAGGTAAAGATTAACAATCAGAGAGGTAGCATCCATACATTTCAAGTAAGGTATAAATAAATCTGTTTGCATTTTAAAGGCAGTGGGCAGTGCAAGAATGAATAAAATATTTTGTCCCTTATGACAGTTTGTATGCAGTCTGGGATCTTTCACTTGAGGGTAATGCTGATACCCTGTCTTAAGAGCTCACTGATTTTGGCTGCTTGTTTTGTATGCTGCCTATCTTGGTATCACAGTTTCACAGGTGATAATGAAATTATATCACTTCTCTCAAGGACACTTAATTTGAATATTGTCAACAATTGCACAAAATTAAGTTAAAGCAACAACCAATAACTTCTCCTTTTGCAGTCCAAGCACTATTGTTGGAGTGCAGAACACACAATGAAAGACAAACAAAGCTGCTGAAGGTGCTATGGTGACACCACAGTTTACTCCCTACTAATTTCGTTTTGATGAGGAAATTATAGCTACCATCAGAAAGCAGAGAAGACAATATTTTTTTCCCTTTTAGGGGCTGCAAGGCTTGGAACTACTACTGAACTCATTAGCCTTGAAATTAATCTAGGATCATTCAACTGCATGAGAATTGTTAGAAGACTGGAAACAACATCCCGCACTCTGTCTTTTTATTGTAACCTTCCTTATAGTATCATCTTGCAGTGAAACCTGAATATCCTGATGGGATTAAACATAAAAGAAAGTTAGGAGAAAAAGTCAATGGATTAGAATTCTAACTGAAGCCTTCTGTGAGAAAGACCACACCACTGTCAGTGACCTTTCTCTCCCTATGTGTGATCCCAGTTGTGCCTAGTCAAGTGTCCAAAGGAGACTCCCATCAGTTCACGCTGTATTTATCCTTTTGCTCCTAAAACAGGTGTCTTCTTACTAAAAGAACAAGCACTCATGCCATTGATCAGGGTGTATTAACCCACCCGGCAAGAGTGCATAATATTCTCTGGTATGAAAAGCAGAATGTAATGATGCTATTTAAGACCTTAGTTTTGTATTGATAAAAAACATCACTCTAAGCAAAAGGTAATAAATACTGTTCTAGCAAATAGGGAAAAGGTGAAAAAATGCAGGCGTTTGAGTGTTTTAGAATGCCATTTCTATCTCTAGCTCCAGCCTTCAGTTGTTTCTTTAAGTTTACTCTCTGATAAGTTTGCCTTTAACATATCTAAAAAAAATGTTGTTTAGAATCTCATAATGAATCTTCACAGCCCTCATTAGATACCACAAGAATGCTTTTCATCTTATTTTTACTCTAAACTCCTGAAGTCCTCCCTAGCTCTGAACAATTATATTAATTAGAGAGCAGTTATTCACAGATGAGCAAAAATCCGAGCTCAATCAAAAGAAACTTCTAAGACACTTTTATTTTTTATCATTCTAGATCTCTTTGCCTTCACAGTGCATCATAGATTCATGCTCAGTCTCATAAAAGCTATTATAAAACATTAACAACAGTGTAAACTGTAGTGTAGGAGGATGTGTATGAGGTTGAATTCCTGTTCCTACATCCAGATACATTTTCCAAATTGCACAACAGAGGAGCTTTCCTCACATCTTTCCAGCCAGTGTGTTCTCCTAGTAATATTACTTCAGCTCAACCTATTCTTGCTCTCATTTTCATACTAATTCACACCTAAGATGTCAGGCAAATTGCTGCACACCTGAACTGAAATCTTAGGTATTATATATGGTTTTTATTCTTTTTTGTTTTACTTTAGCAACTACTAGATCTTGTGCTAAGCCAATACAAAGAGCAAGAAGATGGTCCTTGACCTTTTAAGAATGTAAGACAAGTGTAAGAGAAGAGACAAAGAATAGGTAGAGGGCCAGACAGCACCATGATCAGGTATTCAGATCAGTAGTCAGTAGGCTATGACTACTATGTACATTTTCTCTGTCAGTTCTGATTTGCAGATTGAAATAATTATTATCAACGTACAATTTTCTATCAACATTTATAATCTCTTTGGCTCCTCTTTTAAGCCTCAGTGCTTGTTTCTCCACAAGAAAAAAAAATCCCTCTTGATCTGTTTCATCATATAAAAGGCTCCACCTCTCCCATCCTGGTCTCCCAACCTCCTCTGCAGTATATAGAAAAAAAACAGAGAAGCGAAATGAGTTTTACAAAAAGGATATATTGATATATCTTCAATATATATTGATATATCTTTTGATGTATCTTCATAAAGAAGATAAATAATGATACGCTTAGACATTTGACATGAACATGAATGACACTTTCAACACTATGGTTTGAAAATCCTGCTTCCTGGTTGCAGTATAAATTGTGACAAAAATAATGATTCTCCTGGATGCTCTAATATTTTGAATGAACCTACCAAGCCTTTTAATGTGCCTAAAATCCCACAAACAGAATCACTGCCCTTGATTATGATTTACCATGCTGCTTCCCTCTCTGAATCAACTGGCTTATCTTTGCCCACCATATCAAGTACCATTGTTCAGTCATCAAATCTCAGAATCCAAACAGTTCTTCTACTGACTGTGTCTCTGGTTTTCTATCTTATGAAGAATATCTTTACCACCATAGTTTCACAAATGAAAGCGTCACTGTTCCTTTCTTTCATTCTCTTCCAATTTTGTGCCTAATTCAGATCCCCAGACCCTTTTCATCACTATTGGACAGACTCTCACCTTTCTTTTAATTCAGGAGACCAACTGCTTCCTAAGGATTGTTATTTGTTAGGAGTAATTTATTTGCATTCCCAAACTTACGTTCAGATAAATGCAATGTAAGTCACAATCACCCCTTCCTTCAGAATCATTAGTAGATTTTTTCCATTGTGTTTGTTGATCTTCTAGAATAAACACTTTTCATTCATAAATTATCTAGCAGCATTTGTCTTGAACACTGATAAACACACCATCATCATAAATACCTTTCCTGGTAAAAGGATTTCCATGGCTCCAATGTCATAGATAGAGTTATGAAAACTGCAGTCTGCCCACTGTGCAGTACAGAGGGATTGTTTTCTCACAAGCAGATAACAGCTCTCTGATGGGTAAGGTATTGGCTGACCAAAGTAAGGATTAATTAACCTGGAGCACTCAAATACATGGTAACCGTAACAGATACTGATGCTGGACTTAGGTTTTATATCTAAAATGTTGTGTAAATCTGTATTTCATATAATTACTGCATTTAGAACTCAGCAAATCTCACCAAAACTGACTCTATACCAGCTTTGGCCAATGTGTCCTAATTTATACCAGTGGATGACAGAAACCAGTTAAAGTCACTATAAATTTGTATAGCAAAAGAATATAGAGACAATACCTGCACAAACCCACACATCATATAGTCATCAAACAAAGGCAGACTAGGACGGTCCTCTCGGTAAATTGTGATTTTGTAGCTGCTCACAACCTGAAGGTTAGGCTGTGAATCATCTGTTACAAGAATGATGACTTTGTTCAATCCAAGGCCAAGGGGATAGTTAGCAATGCTGTAAGGCAAAACAGGAAAGTGGTAGAATAAACACAAAAGAAAAGAAGATTTACACTGCTTTATCTATGACAGCTAAGTTTATTCGTCAAGGCTTCTATTTCTATTCTTTCTCTTACAAAATATGTATTATTTTAAATAAAAAAGAGTGTGAAATAAGATTTTTAACAATTTACAGTTCTTTCAGGAAGGCAAAATATTGACAGTCAAATGTAGTGAAAACAGCTTCAGTGTCAGTGGCAACAATTCTGACATGAGAACAGTAGAAGAAGCCTATAAGGACAGTAATTCTTGGCAGGTTCCAGTTTGTGGTGAAGTCAGCAGGGAGACAAACAAGATGAGAAGTGTCAGACAAATAAATGCTCTTTGTGCCTCCCAATATCCCAAACCAGGTCATGCCCAAAATGCCTATTGACATTGTCCCTGGTACATGCTGCTGTCCGTGAGAGAGCTGGTTGGGAAAGCCAAAACTGTGCCAAGGATCATAGTAGCAATTAAATGCCATGTATGATTGTGGCTCAGTGCTCAAACCTGATGTTCAGTGATGATTTTGCTCTTTCTCCTATCCTCCAGCTTTATACTCCTCTAAAAGCTCAGACAAGCTAGGACTCTTGCTGATGACAAGATGGTCCACTTAATGGATGAGGGAAAGGTTGTGGATGTTGTTTACCTGGACTTTAATAAAGCCTTTGACATCATTTCCCACAGCATCCTCCTGGAGAAACTGGCTGCTCATGTCTTGGATAGGTGTATTCTTCACTGAGTAAAAAATTGGCTGTACGGCCAGGCCCAAAGGGTTGTGGTGAATGGAGTTAAACCCAGCTGGTGACCAGTCACAAGTGGTGTTCCCCAGAGCTCAGTACTGGGGCTAGTTCTCTTTAGTATCTTTATCAGTGATGAAGGGATCGATTGCACCCTCAGTAAGTTTGTAGATGACATCAAGTTGGACGGGAGTGTTGATCTGTCTGAGGGTAGGAAGGCTTTACAGAGGGACCTGGACAGAATGGATCAACTGTGCACTCCGTAAAGGTAGGGTTAATTATGTCTTGAGGACATATTACTGCTGTCTTCAGGACATTGACAAATAAATACAAATTTCTGGGTGTTTAACTCCCTCTGACTCTTGCGACTAATTTATAGGCATTCTCTGCTTTTGGAAACACAAACCAATTCTATAATACCCTAACATATTTCCAAAGTTAAGGGTGTGCTCATACCTTGGCCCTTTCTTCTCATCAAGGTGTACTTGGCATTGACAGTTAGAGGGTTCTGCTCCTATCTTCACTGTCACCATGTCAAATGGGACTTCTGCGTAGTATTCTTTGATCTTTGGGTTAAACTGAGGATTCAAGTCCAGCTGTGGACTGGTGAAGATCTGCCTGATATGAGATAGGGTATCTTTATCTGTTCCAAGAAGGCATCAAAGAAAAAACTGTGAAATGTATGAACATTTTAAGTAACATGCAACTTCTGGCAGATTGATAACATGTACAGTGGCAAGATGTTTAATGCCTGGTCACTCTGAAACTGATAATCCTGTTGCAAGATCTTAATGGAGTTTGTATTGGCACATGAGAGAAGTTTTTAGGCCCTGGAGGGATTTTAGTCATTCAGTTCCCAATGACTCTAGTCAGTCATAAAACTCCAAGTCTGAGTAAACCTTTGAAAATGCAAGGATTAAGTCTGAGAGATCCTGTCTCCAGTTGGTTATCTGAAACTTAAAGAAAAGTTAGGTCAAAACTCATAACCTTCTTAGGTACCAGCCTGTGTCCAGGGTTTATGTACATACATAATTGCCAATAAAAATCAAAACAAGTTAGATATACTCTTACTGTTCATAAGAACAAGTCACATGGAGATATTTAGACCCATGGGGTCATTTGCAGGACAGCTGGAAGAATGTTTTATTAAAATTCCTAAATCAACACATTCCAGCTCCTTCCCTGTGTATGAAATCTCCACAATCAAATCCTATTTGCTCAAGTGTATCCTCTATTTTGTAGTGTTTGCCAAATGACTCATGAGAATAATTATTTGCTGGCAACCCACTTATGACAAATATTTTAATCCAGCCTATTAGATTCAGATTTACAGTACAATTACACATTCAAAACTTGCTTTCCATATATATTCTCTAGTATGTGTTTAAAACTGGGTACTTCCGAAAATACTCCAACCAGAAAACTCTATAGTACCTGAAAAATCTTGTGGCTTAAAACATGGCTTAAAAAGGTCATAAGGGATGCAAGCAGTTCTATGTGGGCCTTGAAAAACAAACCAGGGTAATTTCAGCACTCTCTCACAGGCATTAAAATGTAAAGGAAATAATTTCAACAGAATTTGGGCTAGATTTGTAGAGAAATAGAGGATTATAAATTGACACATAGAAGGTGTTTAAAAAAATCCTACAGATTTTTATAAATGGTTCTGCAGATCCTGTACACCTTGCCTAGAAAGATTATCTCATTACTATCTTAGAAATGAGGAGGAATTTTCAAAATAAAACTAATTAAATTATGTTCAAAATAAAATATCATGCAATTGGAATGGTAATGCCAGTCAGCCAGCCCAGGAACATTTCTGGCCTCTGACCGATACAGAGGAGTTCCTGGAGGCACTGTGAGATTAGTAAGAGAGGGGAAATGAGGCTTAATGGGTAGAAAAGCTTTTCTGTCACAGAGCAATTGTTTCACATTTATAAAATGTCCCCTCAGATACTGTGTCAATGAGAAAGGAAGCAGAAAGCATTGCTCACACCAAAGACAAATATACTTTAAAACTCTACTTATCTTTAAATATACTTTAAATGTTCCTACAAGCAGATATTTAAAAAAAAAAATCTTCATCACTTAAGTAGCTCTTTAAAACTCCACCATTGATCTGAAGACTGGCCTTATACAAGACTGATTAAACTCTATAAAAGTTTAAAGGTTATTCCACAAGAACAAATATATGTTTAAGTTCTTGGAAATAAGGGGCAGAAGTCTACTGAAGTTTGGCAACGCATCAATGAGCGCTGGAATACTTGCATTAACATGCATGCATAGCAATGTTTAAATTTGTGCTTGAGACTTATTTAAAATAATAGTCGAGTTATTGAGTGATTCATAAACATACGTGTTATGTAAAAGTCCTTTTTTTTTTTACATAACAGTCCACAGGTACTCACTCCATTCACTGAAAGGGTATGCTGAAAAAAACAAGAAATTTGTCCAAGTAATCTCTCCCCCCTTAATGGTCTAGAAAGACCTTGACTTACCATAACTGCATTGTCTGTCTTTAGTCTTACTGGAATAGTGCAATGCTGAAATATAAACAGAAACAATTAATAATTCTCTGCTCTAAGCCTGATTCACAGTCCAAGAGGACGTTGTGTTAATTATAAAAACACCAGTGTACTTTTATTCTTTTCAATGTGAGATCTTTGCTTTAGACTCATGAACACTGCTCATGGGCTCAGCAGAATAACTTACACAGATAAGAAAGAAATTGGTCTTTTATACTCAGTAAGTCAAGACCTTCCATCTGGAATGCAAAACAATATAATCTAAATCATACATGTTATCAGAAGTAGTACAAATAAGAAAAACTTGCCATATATAAAAGACCTTACTCTGATCCCTTACCTTCATGGTTCTTCCTGAAGTCAGAAAGAATATTCTGCTTAGGACTTGCATTTTCTTGAGAAGAATTCCTGTCAATACAATAGTAGATACATTTCTACATGAATGGAAGGAACAAAAATAATGGAACATTTTTTCAAAAATTTCTATATAGCAACCCAGGGCAGATGGTATTTTAATACTCTCCATAGAAAGATGCGTGGATATAGCCAGGTACAAAATAACCAAAACCGTATATCTAAACTTTTTGTATGATGCTTTTTTGTATATATTTGAGGTTAAAGATAGACTTTGTTCAAGAAGAATTAAATATAAATGAAAGCCTGTGTCAAGGTGAATATATGTACCAATGTCAGCATGAATTCATATAATGGAACATCCAAGTGTTTTGATTTATTTGCTAATTCAAAATAAATCACATGGTCAACATCCAGAGTAGATATATAAATCCTCAGTGAAAAAAGACAAGTCAACTGCAAAAGTTCTTTAATGTGTTAGTGGTGTCCATATCACTAACTCTGCAGTTTTTTCTCTTATATAACATTTTGGGAGCATAGCAGAAGGTAGGCAGTAGGTGGGCTTCTTGCCAATCCACGTACTGGACCTCTGACTGATAAAACCTTCTCAGAGGTCCATTAGCACTTCTTGAAGCTTTCACGTTTTCCTCACAGGTTTCCTCCTTCTGTAGAAGTTCTCATAAAGCAGCTCCTTCCCAGATACTGCTGCCTATTCAGTGTGGATTTTGAAAGACTTGGATTTTGTTGTTGGATTTTGTGTGTGCCAAGAAAGAGAGGTGGCAATATTGTTCTGTGCAATCAGCCATCACTAATCTTTCAAGAGGAGCTGCTAAAAGCAATATTGAGGTCAATCATGCTAAAAGGTAAACTGTCCAATAATAAAACATGTATTTCTGCATTATCTCAATGAGATAAGGAAAAAAGCAGCTGACAGATCCGTGTGTCTGTGTGTGTGCATGAAAATGTAGTTCTGAGCTTGTAGTGTCCAGACACCAAACCAATTTCATGCACATTCATGACTTCCTTCAAAGGAGGCACTTAACAAACTATGAGAGAGTTTGTTTTCCAAGGTGCAAGTCATTTTGCACTCCTTTCTGCTTGCCAAGGAGGCAATGGCCAACATCTGTCAAATACATTTTTTCTCTCTGTTTCTTTTTGATTGTCAAGTCCCAAACCCTATTGTAAAGGTGAAAAAAAAAGATGTCTTTAACTGTATAAAATGCCGTACATTGGTTTAGCCAGAGGACACCTCAGGAGTGTGGCAGCCACCACTACTGCAAGGCCCTAGCTCCCAAAGGAACAATGTGACCTGTATGTGTCAACTTTGTAAAGAGATTGTAATTATTATCAGACAACATTAAGAGACATACAACAACTCTATCTAATTACAGCAGGGTATCAAAATATAGTATTTAGAAATGTTACTACAGAAAGATATTCATATTACTGTATTTACAGAAAGATACTCAGAATACAGTGTGGCCAGCAGGATGAGGGAAGTGATTGTCACCCTGTACTCGGCACTGGTGAGACTGCATCTCGAGTGCTGTGTTCAATTTGGGGCCCCTCACTACAAGAAGGACATTGAAATGCTGGAGCATGTCCAAAGAAAGGCAACGAAGCTGGTGAAGGGTCTAGAGCACAGGTCTTATGAGGAGCTTCTGAGGGAAATGGGGTTGTTTAGTGTGAAGAAAAGGAGGCTGAGGGGAGACATTATTACTCTCTACAACTACCTGAAAGGAGGTTGTAGTGAGGTGGATGTCAATCTCTTTTTCCAAGTAACAAGTGATAGAACAAGAGGAAATGGCCTCAAGTTGCACCAGAGGAGGTTTAGACCAGATATTAAGAAAAATTCCTTCATGAAGAGGGTTGTCAAGCACTGGAACAAGCTGCCCAGGGAAGTGACTGAGTCACCATCCTGGAGGTATTTAAATGCGTGTGGATGTGGCACTTAGGGACATGGTTTAGTGGTGGACTTGGCAGTGTTAGGTTAATGGTTGGACTTGATGATTTTAAGGATTCTTTCCAACCTAAATGATTCTATAATTATATGACTCTATGATTTATCTCTGCTGAAGACTGGGCTTCTTAATCATCAGCACCCTTAAATTTTCCTTTGCCCAGGCTCCTTGCAGTCAGCAGACCCAGGAATGAAGCAGTTATGAAGCTCTTTCTCAGGCAGGGAGTGGCTGAGGTCCTGGACTCTGCAGAGTTCTTTACTTCACATGCTGTTGCTCAAAAGGGACCTTCATCTGTATGAGTGGCCCCTTATTTACCTAGTGTCTTAGAGGAGCTATCAAGCACAGATGTGTGCATAGCCTATACACTTTGCCATTAGCAATTAACAATTAGCAATGAAATTAATGACTGCATGTCAGGTACCCTAGGTGAGTGCATGCTTGTGAAAGTATCTTTTGAAAGATCCCTGTACATAACAAACTATTGACAGTGAACCTGTCCTTTAGGAATTGCTCCGATTCAGTAAACGAGAAAGCTAAAGGATTGACAGCAGCAATAGTAATGTAGCTCTGATGGTTTAAGCAATCAATAAGCAATGCAGGATGTGTTGAAATAGATAATATCTTTCATAATATTAAAATACAAAAAGGAAAAAACCTAGTCACTTTTGAGGCCTTCGGTGGATGTGTTTGTTGTGGATGGTGCAATTTTTAATAGGTCATAAAATAAAAAATTATACCATATTTCAGTACTCAGTAATGAATTTTATTTTTTTAGATGATATTTTGTAGGTGTCTCTTAAAAACGAGGAGCCACTAGATGTAATTTTGTGAGATATGAGCTATTTTTTCTGTTTTTTCTGTTTTCTGTTTGATTAACCAGCAGCATGAGCTCTCTGTTTTGTAGTGTCTGCTTGGCTTCAGTCACAGATTTGCCATGAGGGCATTTGGTACACCAAATGACATATCTTGTGCTGATCTTCAAAAGAGAAATATTAAATTGCAGACTCAGGAGGGGGATTGGTTTCCTAGCACTTAATCCCAACTGTCTCTCTATTTTCCTCCTTCCCTCTGTCTCTCATTCCTCCCATTGCAGATTAGTGATCTTATTCAGACTTCCTTGCTGTCATCTTCTTCTGCCCCAGTCAGAACCATGTTTGTTTTTCAAACTTCCCAGGTGATGAGCATGACCAAGTTAAACACCAGGAAATTATTTTCAACCCAAATTCAGTTTTAGGGCTGCAGCTTCTATTTTGACCTAAAAAATGGCTTTATTGACCTGCTTAAGCTTTTGTCTTATGCAAGTCTTCTCACAAATCTGATTCTCTCATGCTGTCTGACACAGCCAAAGATACTTGCTATGGTACTTCATAGCCCCTATTCTAAAAACAGTAATGATATATGTCTTAGTCATATCACAAGTTGTAACTGCATAGGGTTGGAAAACAGTGCACACACAATGCAGAAAATTTCAGTGCACGTTAGGTAGTACCACTTTCAAAGGGACGACTTTCAAAGAATTTCATCATATTTTATACCAATACATCTGAGATGGTCATTCTCACCTAGGCTGTAACTATTTCATTATAGTTTGAAATAAGTTTCTATAGTTCTCTTGCTTCTCCTGTGTAAGGAATTCAGAGTTCACCAGTACCATTGAAAGTTTCAATACTAGCCATGTAGATGAAGTGGGTTAAGAAAAGTATACCTGGAAACTTCTTTAAATCCTGTCTCCCTCTTATGTATTCATGATCAGTGAACAGAGTAACTGCCAGGAGTCATTATTTTTCCCATATGTATCTTGTCTGGTTGGACAGTCTGATATGTAAATCACTGCATTTTGTAAATGGAAATACCAATTTTGCATAGGCAGAGAAATAAGAACTGTTAAATAAATTAACCGAACAACCTGGCCTCAACTGAAGAAATTCAGGAAGTGTTCTGATATAGAAACTCATCAAAGCTGGCAATCTCAAAAAAGATTAATCAAACCTCAAAGAGCATGCATAACTGAGTTATTTGGGGAGTAAGCTCTACTAAGCTCTTTCTTCCTTGCAATTAAGTATAATTACATGCATATCTGACACATGCATCACCATCACATGCATGTACCTATAGGAGTGGAAGATTATGATTTAGCAATGTCAAAACACATGGTTTTCTTTATACAGTGAACAGAATGGTGTTATTAGCTTAGACATTGCAGGAAAATACAGTGCAAAGAAGCAGATTGGCCTATGCCCTGGAGAAAGGTCATGGTAATTCTACATATTTATACACATACAATAATGTTCAGCTTGAAGAAAAAAAGCAGCCAAGGGCCTTGCTCTTTGGCTGCTTTGATTGAGCGGCACAGCTCAGATTAGAACAAAAAGCTGCTAAAGGTTGGTATGCTTTGATATGCAAACCTAAATATTTTGGCAAAAGGGCAAGGGCTTACACATGAATGCTAGCAGCTGCATCTTTGAGTTACTTTTCACGGAGTAGCCAGCAATAACAACAATAATACTTAACACATTCATGGAACTGGTTATTTTCAAAACACTAATAAACAGTTACCTAGCATGGTGGTAAAGTATAAGCTCCACTTCATAGCTAAGCAAACAAAGATACAGATGACTATTGACTTACAGAAAGCCACACACAATTCAATGAGGACCAAAAGTAAAACTTAAGAAATTTTTCAGGCACCTTATATAATCACTACAGCATTCTCCAAGCAAAATGTACAAAATAATGTCATTCGCATATTTAACTTGAGTCTCAGTGGAATGGAGCGCACACACTGCCTAATGTGTCTCTGTTCCCAAGCCCTTGCTTGCAAAATTATATATGCCTGTAGCCAGTAAAGAAATATGACATACATACGTATGAAATGTCTGTAGCCAAGAGATAATTAGCACAGAAAACACATTTTTACAATTTTTATACTAAACATATAGTATAGAACAACTTTTCTCTTCCCCCCCCGTTCATTCCTTACTCCCTCCTTGCCTGCCTGCTTGGCTTCCTTCCTTCCTTCCTCCCTTCCTCCTTATGAAAGTTAAAATTTCTTGCCAGAAGCTCAATGGATCTAACCTTGTCATTACAATATTTTTCCAGCTTTTCAAAAAGTGTTAAAATGAGGTTCTCAGAGTATTATGTTCTTTGCCCTGTCTCTTTTTGGACAGAATTTAGAGCTATTAAAAATTCTTAGTCCCTTTCGGAAAAATCTTCACCTGAAATTTTATATTTTCTTTACAGTTTTGCTTTTAATTGGTGAATAAATTGAGAGACAGTCTTAACCATGGTGAGCACTCATAATTTTGAGTTTACATTTGTTCGGAAACAACCTACCTAATTTACTTCATATTTCTTCAAAAAAAAAATTACTGTAGCTCCAACGAACATTTTAACCCAGAGTCCTCTGTGTTAGAAAGAGAAACAAAGGGACAAAGCTGTCCTGTGTAGAAACATAGCTACATCTATAATGGCAGAATGGCTGACAGTGCTTCATGATGGGATGATGGACCTTCATCTGAAGTGTTATAAGTCCACCTAATTTTACTGAAGGATTAAGTTTTATGATGCTCCCTGGAACTACTGCAATTAATGCAATTTGAGAAACTACCCTCAACATATAATACAATAGCTATCTTACCATTCTGAAAGATTTGTATGTGCCTCTTTAGTCATGAACTGGAATTGTTCAAGTAAACTGGAAAGCAACCAATGCACAGTCAGGACTGAACCAAGCTGCCTCATTGGGTCTACCATGTGATAAAGGTCGCGCAGTAAAATTTGAATCTTCGGTGCAGCAGAAGGGAAAAGCTGAGAAGAGAGACACTGATTACAGACTACACATAATATATGTAAAATAAAAAGAAGTCAGAAATGATCAGAAGACAGTGTATATAGCATACGGATCAATATTTATTAATGCTCTTTCCCACATGTGTAGAAAATGACTGTCTTGCCCAGTTGTGCAAATCAGGAGTACTAGTACTGGCATGGAAATCTAATTCCCTTGCCTCTGATTTGACTTCCAGATCTATTCAACTCAATCCTTTTTCAGAAAGCCTCATCAGTCAACCCTGTTACTCATTCAGGAAGCCTAGAAGAAATCCTATCATGCAGACTTTCTGAACAACAGATCTAGTTGCAGATCTTTTTTTTCCCCAATACTCATCATACCCCTCATTAACTACCATGCTCACTCACAGACACTGACTGTTATTCCTTCATCTCTATTATTCTCCAAAAATTAACTGACTTGAAGTATGAATACGACATATTACATATTCCAACTGCTTTTTTGCCACTTTTTCATCTATTATTTACTCTCTGGTCATGATCTCAGTCTTGTATTGTCTCCAATTCTTCACACTTGCTTTGCTTCATTATCATTCTATTTTCTTGCCAACTCATTAATCATTTACATAGTTTTCCTCTTTTTCCTTTAATTCTATTTTCTGGCCTCTGTTTCTGCTTTAGTTGTCCTTTTCAGGAATGAATCCTCAACTGAAATTCTCTGTTTTATTTCCTTATCTCTTTTAATTTAAATTCTAAAAATCCTCCAAAATAAAATCAGCATAACATCCATCTCCCTGCTTTCCTGTCCATCCAGCTTAATACATGTGCCAGAGACAGCAAAAAATGGTAATTAAGGAGAAATTTATTTATTTTACCAGCTCAAATTGTCCAAGACTCTTCAGCTCCTTCATGAAAGTAATCATTGAATTTACCTCTTCTAAAGACAAACACTGCTCATCTTCTCTGTAGTAAGTACCATCCTGGGAAGGGAAGGAAAGGGAAGAATATTCTGGTGAAAACACATGGAAAGCAATGTACTTTCATTAGACCTCAACCCCTTTGGTGATCAGAGGAAGAAGTTACAGCAGCTCTCAGCTTGCCCTAACCTCATCTAAAGTCATGTCAAGCCAGCTCCTTGATAGCTCTTCCCAGCTCTCATTCTAGAATAAAGTAGACTATGCATTAGCTTTAGCCCCCATAGAAACCATGGGAAGAGTCTTCATAAAGTATAGACAATGAAGTGGACAGTTTGAAATGTGGTCTGATTTCCTACAGAACACTGACTTAAGTAATCATATCGTACATGTGCATATGTCTGCGGCTTCCTGCTTTTTCTCGTCATAAATTTGGAACTGATGATCATGTTTTAGTCACACCTGTCTGAGAGGCAGAAGTCACATGGATATTTTAGTCCCTGTAAGGCTTGCAAGCAGGGGGCTCCTCAGAAATGCACCCTTAAAAGTGCCTAGACTGAGAGAAATACTGCTAAAGGAGATCCCAGCTTGTCAGAAACAGTTTCCACTAGTGCTACAAACTTTATAGAGATCCTATAGATGCAAAAAATTGTAATTGAATCTTGCACAAGACATAAAGATGTAGGAAACAAAATTTAATTCTTATGCTCATGAATGTGCTTGTTTGAGTTAATAAATTCTAGGTTTATGAAAACACACAAACCTGTATATTGAAAAAGATAATTTAAAAAATTGTGGGGAAATTACTTTGTTAAAGTTTCAAATATATATTTAAAGTACTGTACTTTGGGGAATGATATAATTTAGAGTGGAATTTTTATAAAGGAAAATCTGATTGTTCAATATAATTACATTTTTATTCCCCATAATTCAGTAACAGATAGTTTTGATTAAATAAATCCTTCATTTTGTAAGTTGGCACCAACAATTTTAGAAAGGCATACAATTCAGAATGAAATATTTTCAAATAGTTAATAATAAGGAAAAGGTGGGATGAACTACCTTGCTCACAGTTGACCCATATATTTTTTGTAAAGCTTCTATAAAGCTGGATGTTGAGGATTCATTAGATAAAAGAAAGTTAAAAGTATCTTCAAAAAGAAATTCTTTGAAAGTTTGGTCCTGAATATATGATTCATCCTCATCTTGAAAGTCAAACTGTTCATGCACCTGTTGGAAAACAATATAAGAATTTATAGTTTGAATATCAAGCAGTATCAGTCTTCTCATAACCACATACACCAAACTGGAACTATTTATGAAAACAATAAATAAATTATAGTGATACTAATAAAACAGACAAGATTATAATACAGCAAATGCTGCACCACGCTTTCTGTCAGAACTACACACATGTTTGCTGACCTCCAGTGGATAAAGTACAATATTGCATTCTCATGTGAGAGCTATTTTTTCATGTGTTTGATTTGAAATTTGGTTTAAAAAAATAAAACGTCAGCTTTTCTGTTAACATAACTCGTGCAAAACTCAGGTATTTAGGAGTTACTACAGATGAAAGTATAAGTTTTACAATATAAAAACACGATTAATAAACTCATGTTTATAACATATAAATAAATTAGTATTTTAGCATAAATACAAATATAACTATGAGCTGCATGGGGTGTGTGCATACTACAATTTACAAGGGACACTATTTAAAGTAAAATGTCATAGTATTTATCAACCAGTATTTTTTAGAGTAATTTGTATTTTCATAAGAAACTATTAAACACTACTGATTTACTGTACATTTATGGATTATGGTTGACAGCTGAGACTACTGTACAGACAGGTATATTATGATTTATGTTTAGTATTTTAAGCAACTCCTGAGATAATTTTTTTACAGCCTGGTATACAATTACTAAATTGTTATGGTATGTCACATTTCTTGTACTAACTAAACAAGTCTTGTCAGACTAAAAATATTGCCTTCGTGGATTTTTTAAATGGTTCAAACTTGCTTTCACATGTCCATTTTTCCTTTGTGTTTAAAGGATCTTCATTTTGTGAAGGATGGAGAGATTGACGGATGTGAAGGATGTTAGGGATGGACGAAGATTTTATATACATAGATATATACGTATTTGTATGCATACACAGGGCTAACAAGAAGCACCTGGAAAGCAGTACAATTTTTATTTCTGACCAGGCTGTTCTGAAGTAGGAGTGGTACAAAACTATCGTGAGGAGTTTATGTCACAGGTCACATTTCTCTGGTTTTGAGCTCCTTGAGGATCATACAGCAACAAGGCAGTACAGTGGAGATCAAAGGGGGTGATGAATTGAAGAAGTACAATACGATTCATGGAGAGTTTTAACTTGTATTAAAAGCCAGTTGTGGTATTTTAACTTCTTCCTTTCCTCTTTGTTCTGGCACAGCTAATACCTAACTCTACTTGCATGCAAAGCTTCCTATAGATTTTGTTTCACTGATATTCATCTGGGTTGATAGTCCTTTAATGCTAAAACTGAAGGGTTTGCACACTTCAATGGTATGGTGAACTTAATCACAGGAAGTCTGTCCCTTAAAAATTGGTTTCTCCCACAGCAACTCTCCACTTTTAGGCAAAATTAATATTAATATATTTTGACATTTCTCTGAGATTTGAGAGTGCCTATCAAAGAGGGTTTTCTGCTGTGTTCTTTTTGGTGTAAGTCTTTTGGGTCAAGAAATAAACTGTGTAATTTTCTCACCTTAAGAACTACAGGGTATATGGAGGTGCCAAATCCAATGTCAAAGGTTAGCATTTGAAAACATTGGCTGCATCTGAAATACAATATAGCAGGAATCAAATGCAGCGAGGTTAGGTACTGTTGCAAAATACAGAAACACAGAATCATTTAGTTTGGAAAAGACCTTTAAGATCATCCAGTCCAACGAAAACCTAACACTGCCAAATTCACTGCTAAACCATGTCCCTATATATGACATACACACACAGGTCCAGAGAACACACTCAAGAACACATACATAGGTCAAGAGACAACATGTGATACAGACTACATAAAATTCCTAAGAAGACCCAACAGCATTAAACATAGATGGAGTCAGATTGTGAGCTGATGAAAACAGTAATACATTAAAGTGTACTTATAGAGTTAATTTATAGTGTTTAAACTAGTGAGGGAGGTGAACTGTGCTGGAGGAGGAATTGCCTTTTGATGACAATGAGGTCCTGAAAAAGCTTTGAAGACATACAGAGGGCAATAGATGGTGAAACTTTCTGAGCTCACTGAAGCCTAATAGTTGTGCTGCATCTGTTTGAAGGGGATGTTTGAAGGCATGGGCCAGGAGCTCTAAGCACGTCTTGGGTTACAAGAGGTATCCATCCCATTGGTAAAAGTTAGAGTTTAGCCCACTGTCAAAATTGCTCAACCCCTGTTACACTCCTCCCCTCCTTGCTACCTTCTCCACTCACAGTGTAGGCTTTATTCCCAACCTGCATAAGTCAAATAATGAGCTTTATATTACTGCCACTAAAACACTTGGGTTCTCAAATAATTTTATAAAACACAGAAATGCAATAAATAGTAACTTATTCCATATTTATCACGAAAATGTCTGGGATGTGACATAACACACATAGAACAAACAATAATTTCAATTAATAAAAATATTACATAGTAAAGGTTGATTTATGTGTAAGAGCTCTAACAGAAGTGATTACAATGATTTAACGCTCACAGAAATGTGACTGTTGCTGCCTAGGTATATTTCATAAGGTACATTTCACAAAGTATTCTACTGTGTCTCTTGTTCAGATTGCCTGCTGCAGCCAGCTCTGAACTGTCTGGGCTACTCTAACATTAAATATCTGACACATGACAGAAGGCTCACTGAAGGTAAATACAGCTTTATATATACTAGGACTAACCCAATTGAGAGTGATTTCTGTTCATTTCTGCTGCCTGAAACACTTCATCAGGACACAGCATCTGGTCCTAAGTATTCATCATAATCTTTTCACAAACTAGAAAGACTGTGGGTACTGAAGAGTTTTACCCTCTAAATGCAGCACGTCCTCACTTTATAAGGAAGTATGAAATCAAGAGGAATTTTCTATTTTTGGAGTCATGTATCCTCTACAATATCTATTCATTTCTAAGGAGCTATCTTGAAAATAGCATAGCAATGGCCACTGCAAGTCACTTACTGATTGAAAGAATTTGGTCCTGAGGCAGATGATTCACTGAAGACCTCAGTTATAAGTAGAAGTTTGCTTATAGCTTCCTTCATGTTGTTGAAGGCTTGTTGGGGAGAACTGCTTTTGAAGAATATCTCAAAAAACCTTTGCAGCTGTGAAAGAGATTGCATGTATTTTTTAACATTTGCAGTAAATCAGTGCTTAAGACAAAAGACTGGTAGAAGTAAAAATTGCCTTAGAATGTCAACTTCAGTTCTTACTAATTTGCACAGTAAAATGGCATGAAAAGCTCCACGCAGCATACTAGTAAGAGTGACTTTTTGTTTACAAGTAAGTATATCAGAAACTAACTCCATATTAATTAATTGCTCACAGTGTGAACTTATTTTGATAAAACCTTTTGCTGTCAATCGGTTCTAGGCAATGGAAACCACAAACACTTATTTCTTCAGCAGTAGGTAATAGCACATTCAAAGTAAAAGCTGCCTCTCTTGCTAACATACTGTGCCAAGGGCTATCCCATTTGACCTTGACTATGAATCCCTACCCCAGGTTAACAAGCTTTAAATAGAATATAGAAGAAAGACATTGAAAAAATTACCAGCCACCACAGCCTGTGTAATGACTGAACTCCTGCATGGGCTGAATTTTTTAGACTCGTAAATCCTCCCAGTGGCCTATTCACTGGCCTGCAGAAGGCTGTCCTCCGCTGCTCTCATTCATGCAAATTCACCTGTCTCATCACTTCAGACAGAGATTCAGACAAACAACTGAAGCAACACAGAGCTGTAGTGAAGAGTGGGACACAGACAGGTTCTGTTGCATCAGAGTCATCCTCTGCTAAGAAAGGGGCTGCCTTTGAATTGTAGTTCCATTGGAGTTATCACAAAGCACAGAACCCAATTAATGTATGAATTATGTAAAACTATTAGATAATTTAGTAAAACTATAATACCAAACAGATACATTTATGTTGTAAAGAAAATACACATAAAGTATACATAGAACATGTTTTGTATTGATACTCAGAAAATAAAAAAAAATATTGTTATTTCCAGGAATTTTTCTACTAAACTGACTTACAAATGGCATTACATATTTTCTATTATCACCCACTTAGACATGTCCCACTGGGGCCACATGATGAAAGCATTCAGGCTTCTGTAGACAACCTCACTGGGCACTGATGTGGATGGCATCTCTCTAGCTGCCTTTGACTATTACAATCATGAACTAGTATCCACAGCAGATGGGTTAACCAAGCCTAGACTTTAGCAGAAGTCCATAACAAGGTTTAATGTGATATTTTGGCTCTGAAGCATGATCACAGAACCAAAGAACCACAAAATGGTTGCGGATGGAATGGACCTCTGGAGGTCATCCAACCACTCTGTTCAAGCAGGGTCATCTACAGCTGGTTGTCCAGGACTGTGTCCAGACAGCTTTTGAATACCTCCAAGGATAAAGATTCCACAATCTCTCTGGACAACTTGTGCCAGTGCTCAGTCACCCTCAAAGTAAAAAGGTGTTTCAGTGCTCAGTCACCCTCAAAGTAAAAAGGTGTTTCCTGATGTTTAGAAGGAAAATGCTATGTTTCAGTTTGTGTGCATGGCCTTTTGTCCTGTCACTGGGCACCACTGAAAAAAGCCTGGCTTTGGCCTCTTTACAGCCTCCCTTCAGGTATCCATACACATTGATGACATCTCTCTGAGCCCCCTGAGGCTTCTCCAGGCTCTCTTAGCCTTTCCTCATATAAGAAATTCTCCAGTCCCTTGGCCATCTTAGTGGCCCCCCACTGGATTCTCTCCATATTCCTCATGGACAGGAAAGTCAAGAACTGAGCACAGTACTCCAGGTGTGCCACAAGGGCAGACTGCCCTTGATGGTCAACTTGGTGTCCACTGGGACTCCCAGGTCCTTGTCTGCAAAGCTGTTTTCCAGCTGGTTGGTCTCCAGCATGTACTGGTGCTGAGGGTTGGTCCTTCCCAGGACTTTGTACTTCCCTTTGTTGAACTTCACGAGGTTCCTGTCAGCCCATTTCTCCAGCCTGTTGAGGTCCCTTTGGAGAGCAGCATGACCCTCTGGTGTATCATCCCCTCCTCCTAGTTTTGTGTCATTAGAGGGTACACTGTCCCATCATCCAGACATTTAACAGTCAGGATCCCTATTTACTGCTGATGTGTTATGATGTATTCACTGTGCTGACACCAGATCTTACAACATACTTCTGTGCACTCTAGTCCCCAGAATTTTCTAGACAGTGTTGGAGCCTCCCCTTATGAGCATGGATATTGCCAAGCATGCCGGTTTGCGTTGGCATGGCTTTCAGTTTCTTCAGGCAGCATATTGCAGTTAAATGTAATAAGCAGTTTCCACTTTCCTTTTCAACAAGTACTGTACCATTGCCTCCAGCCAGCCATGGGATATACTCAAGTATGTAGCTAACACTGATCCTCCTTTGCTTTTTGCTCTCTTCAGTTCCTACGAGTCCATTCTATTGTGTTGGTAAATAACTGGTGGATGGGAAGCTGGTCTGCATGTCTTCCTGTTTGCATCACCTCTGGTTTTATTCTAACAAGTGGTTCCCTTCCCAAGCTTTACTGACTAAAAGAAGTGTCCCTCATGCAGAGATCTAGGCTGAAGATTTGCAGAGCCTGAAACTTTTTCTTCTCTTTCTGATAATGGTATTTGAAATGCCAGTAGGAAAAGAACTGACAACAGTATATGACTAAAGTTATAAAATTAAACCTCTGATTGCCAGGAAAGTGTGAAGTTAAGGTTGCATATACAGCCTCAACTCTGCCCTTTGGATATCCACATCATGTTGAACTCTTGAATTACAGCACACTGTATTTTTATGCTGTAGAATGTTTTCCATGTGTACTGCAATTCCGTGAGTCTCTAGGGTGAAAGAGCCCTGGAACTGCTATTTAGAAAGAGATTATGCAAATCCTCAAATCATGCTCCATTTCATTGCCACCACAGGCTGAGAGGGAGTCCATGTTTCCCAAAGTCTAGGATCACCAAAGCTGTGTTTCTCGCACAAAGCAATACAAACATTAAGAACAAGAAGCTGTACATTTTTCAAAACAGTTCTGATTTAGATTCATCTCTGAGCGAATTTATCCCATTTCAGTTCCTTGCTCAGGACAAAATGAGTTAATAAAACTGCTCATGTGAAAGAAAAAATTTAAAATGAAGCCTCATCTTACCAAGGTGAGACTACATGGTGGTTCTTCAGCTGACTATTTCCAGCATCTCTGCCAGATTCTGTACATCTATCACATTCCTGCTACACTGGCTTGCACCTTTTCTCCAATTTCCTAAATCTGCAGTAGGTATTGAAGAGCTAATTGAGCAGCTGTGTTATTTTGCTGCACAGGGAACATAAGGAGTTGCGGAATTTTATAAGGAGAGATGGGGATTACTGGAAGGAAGGGCAAGAGGGACAGAAAAAGCCCCTTTAGCTCATTTGCTCCCCACTGTAAATCAATTCCTAAGCACCTTAATACAAAGGATACACAATTAATATATTTCTAGTACAGATTTGTGAAAGAAAGGCTGGTTTGCCCTATTTGCACTCAAAGCATGCTGTTGGCTATAATAACCAAATCTTGCCAACACAACAGGTGTTAAAACTGGCTTCTCCAAGGAACTGCATTTTAGTTATCCAGACTAGAAAAGAAACATTGCTCAACAGCTTCTCATTAGGGGATATCAGGTTTTAGGTCACTGTTTATTCTAAGCCAATGACTGAAAATAAATATTTAGTCAGACTGGCTCAGGATCAACGGAGACAGGAGACCAGTATTTCAGGTTAAATTGCAATTCATGAAAAAAATCCTATTTAAACAAGTTCAGGTCAAGTTTGACTCCTTTGGATTCCATAGAATCCTCAGAAACTGATAGGGAAAAGGTAAGCTGTATGGATCAGGGGCGATAGAGTGTGAAAACCTGCAGCAACCTCAGTTCTTCTGAGTGTGCCCAACAAAGATATATAAATACCTGTCTTCAACTGCAAAATATTGAAGTCACTGAGCTGAAGGTTTCTTCAGATGATCATCACTGAAGGTGAGTGTCTCACCTTCAGAAGAAACAGACTACCTGTCCAGCAAGGTTCAATCTCATTATTGACTGAGCATGATCAAAAGCAGCATTGAATAGTAAAAAGAGGACAGAATGAAAAAAACTGGTGGCAATCACAGGAACTTAGTCTGGGAAAAATATGACCTCCAACTGACAAATTTTTAAGCAGAGGAATAGGGATTAAGTTTTAGTAGGCTGTAGATCTTAGACATGCACATATATTTTGTAAAATGACACCTTTGTATACAGAATTGCAAGACTTCTCAGGAGCTTGAATATGTTCATCCACATGCTGGATCCATACAGTTGGAGGTATGTTCCACATACTTATATAATGCCTTATGGAATGCAGTCAAATTACATGAATCAAGCACACATTTTCGGTACAGGCAGAATGAGCTAGAAAAATTCTTAAGATTAATTTTAACTCATTGGCCTTTCACTCACTTGTAACTATTTTTGCTTTAGGATAAGCCACTAGAAAAAAATATTTGGCTAACTCAATATTAATTTTACAATGTTTATTCTCTACCCATGTTGATATCCATTTTTGAAAATCTGCAGTCACTAAAATAAGGTTTATGATCTCAGTGACATGGATCCCTTTGGCTCCTCAAAACTACACTGAGCCATCAGTTACAGTCCTGACACATCGAAAAAATGCAATTTAATTGACAAAGGAATTCTGATTTGCAAGCTTCATGCACAGAGTCATGGGGACTTAAGGAGAATGGAACAGTGTGGCACCTGCAGGGATGGATGTTATGGTGACTATAGTAATTCCCTTGAGAGAATTTTCCTCGAGCAATTCTGCAAATTAATTTCTTGGGAGAGATACTGGGAAGCCTGAGGTAGCTAGCTGAATGGTCAGCTGAGGATTGCCCTGAGAAAGAGTATTAAAAAAACCTGCAGCAATCTTTCAGGGGTTGCTTTCTAGCTAAGTCCTAGCACAGTTTTGCCTCTTGTTGAGACAAATAAGAAGGATTTTCTTAGCTAACCTTATGAATGGCAATAAATGCAAACTTAAATAACCTACCTTCAGTGACTGCATTGATTAGTTTTCTGTTAATTGCAACAGGCATTCAGATGCACAGCTCACGTGTAGACAATTCACTCAGGTGTCAAAATCTGTAGAGGAATCCCACCCTACAAGGCTACATGGCTTATGTTTATGTATGACCTAGATGTCCAGGTTCCTTTTATACCTCATTGCAGAACACAGACAACTGAAGAGCATGATTTATGCCATCTCAAGGTAGGTGCCTCAAAATGGTGACATCAATTGCAATCTAAAACTGCTCTGTTCCTCCAGTGACTGCACAGGGAATCTAAATCAGACACTGAAGACAGGTGGGAGATATACTGCAGGAGTGCTCACACAGCCCGCTCACAGACAACAAAACCTGTGTGTCTAGAATATACAGAACTGTCTGGGAGGATGTTTGTCCCAAACTTGTCATCATAAAGAGGAAGGTGACCATCAGCGAGGTTAAACAGTAACCAGGAAATTACAAAGTGACTTTCGAAACAAGGAAGAAGTCAGCTTGTAAAATAGTATAACAGCATGAAAATTTGCAGTGGAGGGAGAGACTTCAGGGTAGAAACAGCAGCAGTCAAAACCTGGCCAGGCACTGCCAGAAGTCAGCAGTGCTAGGGTGTAAGGACGGGTACGGGTCCTACATAGGTACACATGAAACGGGCACACACACAGAGCTGGAGTACCACTTCATGCTTGTCCTGTCACACAGTTTCATCATGCTTTCTTGACTGGTTGTTGCCAGGAACAGAATGTCAGACTAAGCATGTCTTTACTCTCCCCGACTCCAGACAGGTTTTTGTCCTTATATCAGTGAAAAGAGAGATGATGTGGCTCTAGATGCTATAAGGACAGAAAACAGAGATGGCATTTATGTTATGCTCAGTCTCCCAGGAAGAGAAGCATTACAGCATTTGATTCTCTACACAGTCTACTTGCAAGGACAGTGGAATGAACATGCTAAGTTCTTACAGAACCTAATGAACAAATTTAATTTTATTCCCAAATAACCCTGCAATCTAATTGATTAAGACTCGATGGCAGTTTTATTTTGTATTTGCTCCTGCTAAGTGATGGAGCAAGAATATGAAATTAAAAAATTTAAAAGGAAAAAAATCCTGAGCTCTTCTGCTGTTTCTAGAAATTTTGCTCTTTATCCGTGTATATGTTTGCATTCTGTATCTCGCACTAAAGATCTGTGGCTGTTACTTAAAGTAGTATCAAAAGTGGCCACTTGAGGGCAATACTACAACGTAATTGTCACAGTGTTCGGCTCTAAGCCATACGTCCACGTCGTATTAAAAGACGTATTTCCTGGGTAGGATGAGAGTCCAGTTTTATTCACATATAAGTTAAGTATAAAAAATACTCAAGTTTCCAAATGCTTAATACACAGAGAGAATTTCAGCGATGGTTATAGTGACTTATACCACAGCAAGCTTAACAGCAAACTGCTTTAACAAATTATGTTTACTTCACTGCACAACTGGAAAATCACTTAAGAGCATAGTTTCAGCTAAGGGTATCAAGGGTTATGCAAGAACACCAGACAAAGAATTCAAATCCAGGAGGCAGCTGACTATGTTTTGGATGAGGGAAGGGACTGTGAGCCAGAGCAGGGGCTGTGGAAAGCTGCCCATAGCAGAGAACAGCCTTCCCAGGTAACACAGGATGTGGCACCACTACAGTCTACAAAAATGCATCCCTTTTTAAGAACTGGGACCAGGTTGGGAAAGATTAATGGCAGGGCAAAGGAAGCGCTTCACAGTGTGTTAAACCTTGAGATAATTAATCATAAATTACTGTTTCACACACCGGCTTCTATAAACCAGAAAATTATTCAGGGGTCAAACTTCTCCTCAATGCACATTCATAATGTCGATTAACATGAAGGGAACTATTGCATACACTGGCAGAGACCAATCCCTTAATTGGTACCATATGCAAAATAGAAAGCTTCCATTTAATTATTAATTTTTCAATGCACAGATGGTCTAAATAAAAGGTTTCCAAATTTCCTCAAGAAAACAAGGCTATTATGCAAGTCTCATCAAAACATGTGGCAGAAAGCCATCCTCTCCCCTGCACCTCCTACATCTTCCCAACCAGGGCCCAGATCTAGTCACACTTTTGCCACCCCTTGACTAAACACAAATCCTCACGCCAGCTCAGGTTTTACCTTCTTTTGCTTTCTGAACTGAGATACTAAAATATGTATAATCCAAAGAAAACCTGGCAGCTGATGAGCAAAACACACTTGAACTCTTCCTGAACTACCATTTGGCCAATGCTTATTCAAGGAGTCATTCTGACGCCTTGCCATTATGATTAGGATAAGTAAATATGAGTTGTAAAATCATTTGCAATAGTTTACTAACAAGCAGTGAAGAATGCAGTACTATCTAATTCATTAAACTCCTGTTTTTTCTTTCTCTTAATCATGTGACATCATCTGGTACCCCCATCTCCAGTCTTTTTAAAAATCTCTCCTTCATATATACCACATTCTGGTTACTTCTAGAAACCGTAAAAGGGTTGTTGTACATAGGGAATCAAATTTTAAACTTAACTTACTGAGTTTGTGATAGCAACATTGTAACCAAGTTGACCACAATTGTGGATTAATTTCTCATCGATAATAGTTTAATTATACTGGTAGGAGAAAATTTGCTGACCAGAAGCCTGTATACAATTGAGGAGATCTCTAAATTACTGTGTAACATTACTGAAAGCAGCACATCTATGATGGCAATACAGCAGATTAAAATTATTCTCATCTGCTCATTTAAAAAAACCCCAAACATTCAGCTCTTGGGGGAAAACACATCAAACACTAGCAACTTTTTCTAGACCAAAGTCTTATCTATAGGCATGTTCAGTCCCCAGTGACACCAGTGGGTATTCTGTCAATCAGTGGAAGAACAGGTCTTAGAGATCCTTTCTGTCTTTATGGACTATTGACAAGCTGGAGTTTCACAATCTAACAAGCAATTTTCCTTCCTACACAATAGAGCTGGTAGAAACTGTAAGCTTAGAAGCCTTCTGGACCAGGTTCCTTGGCTGGTAGAAATGTGTAGACACACTGGGAGAGATCACTCTGCTGGCATTGTACATCCCACTGGCTCCATGAAGTTTATGAGAAACTTGATGCAATCTCATCCCAAAGGATATCAACAGTTGAATTCTAAGCTCCTCCCAAGTATTGTTTTCTGACTGATGATCTCCTGCACCAAGCACAGAAGACTCTTTATAATTTTCACAGTAGTACTTTCTGACCACTCCATGATTTCCCAGTGTCTCACTTCTGGAGACTCCCAGGATCTTTATAGGGCACACTGTTTATGCTGAGAGACAGTTTTATACACCCCACTTTCCATCATTTTGTTAATTTGCATTTCAATCTATACATCACTACAAATGGCTTTCTGTGGTGCCTGTTCTTTGTTTATTTCTTGCCATTTTGTAAAGTCTGCCTACAGCTGTGGAAGATATAACACCACAGCAGCAGTAACCAGATTGGAACTAATGTAGATGGGCTGCTGCTTCTGTCTATCATTTTTATTGCTTCTTCAGCTGCCAAAGTGCTCTGTAAATGGTGGCTGGCACCCTGTTCAGTAGAATTCCCTCAGTGGGAATTATTTTACAGAGCTATATCACAATTACTAATGACTACTAGCCTTTGAAGTAGTCCCTACTTCAGCTGCAATAGTGATGCTGCTGGACATTGTGCTATTTTAATAAACATAAAACAAAACTGAACCCCAGGGTTTAAAAGTGAGTGGCCATTAGTCTTCCTAAATATAAAAAGATGAAATAGATGGCAAAATAATATATCTCTGTGGGCTTGTATAGCTTCTGAGTGGGGAAAGAAAGAGAAGCAGGTTCATCTCACCTAATTTTGGAATCTAGAATTTGGCATTTTCTGTAAGAATGTTAAAGCCCACAGAAGGAAGCAGACACTATCAGGAAACTCATCTTATTCCAAAATTACTGTCTAAATTGGGTGGGATGATTTGTTCTCTAGAGGTGTATGTTTTTCCAATAACTAGAATTAGATAATGAGCTCAGACTGTGCACTTAACTTTGAGAGAGCTAAAATTGTAGAACATACCAAATGGCTGACATCATGAAGAGTCCTGACAGTGACACCACAACACTCAGACTGGTCAAAAGCCAAGACCTGCTCCTACCCCAAGAGGACTAAATGGGCAAAGTGCACCCATCCTCAGATGGCTGCTGCAGGAATTGATCTATGTGACCTCAAGAAATCACTGCTACTTTGTGACTTTATTCCTTGAAAAGGAAAGGAGCAAGTGCAGAACTGTGGTTCCTTCATAAAGAGCTGCCACGTTGCAAGCACAGATCCTTGCTGGAAGAACAAAGGAATGGGAAGCCATGTTTGGAAATTGATAGGACTGCTGAGTAAACTAGACATGGAGAGAGAGGAGTCTCTCCAGGCATGTGGAAAAGTCCAGTTAATCCAAATAAGGTACATGTGAAACATTCTTCTTCATAAAACCAAGACCATGGGAGGCCCACCCTCTCCATGGTATACTTCCTTCCCCTTATTTAGAAGTGCCCTGATCCTCCTCCATTCTGTTTTACTGCACCTAAAAAAGAAATCTAAACAAACTATTCTAAATATTTACTTTCCTTTTTTACAACACTGTCAATATCCGGGCAAAAGATGTTACTACATGACAGCACTGCCACTGCTGTGTGTTAGAGAAAACTCCAACCTTGCAACCGCTATCTAATGTCACCAATAAAAATGGGTTCTAAGGCATGCAAATCCAAGAACCCTTCATAACCGCCACTGTTCAGGGCAACTCTTCCCTGCTTCATGGAGCAAACCCCACTCGTTCTGAGAAATGAAAGCTGTACATTAGGAGGATATTCACTGTCAGCTGTGGAATGCAAATAAAGAAGGGGTAGAAGAGAAGAAAGATATTATCTGGTTTTCTGCCTCTGTGCCTGAAAGATGGAAAAATTAGGAAATTAAATGTTTTACTTTTACGGAAAAGTGCTTCTTCTTGGGTGGATGACGGACAGTGGCACTTGAATGAATAAATGCCCGCAGAGGTGTTAAGGATGTCACAAGCACATACGCTTTGATGATGACAGAAAGGTCTTGAGCTTTAAGGATGTCATTGTAGTCTGGTGATGCTTGATTCCTGGAAAGTATTAAAAATACATAGCATTAATTAAATGCTTTTGCAAATGAGGAAAATGATCTATAAGAAAATAAGGAAATAATGAAATTTGTGGAAATAGGAAATCAGTCTTTTTTCCCCCCAAGTTAAGCAAAACAGTAGATGAAACTAAGCAGGCTGGAACAAAGATTTACATCAAGCCTTTTTATTGTTTTCAGTATTTTTAAATCTCAATTTCCATACATAGAAAGTAACTATGTTAGGAGCAAGTTATGTTCGAGTACATATGGGTAAATGTTTCGTGGCCACACTGTAATTGTTGTACACCCCGGACATTCAGAGTAAAAAGGTAAAAAAATTAAAGAAAACCATGCAGCTTAAAAACCAGAAGTGCATAGTCAAGGTGCCCAGGTTTAACACTGATTTGTAGTGAATTCAGAAAACAAACAAAAAACCCAAAACAACAATGCAATGAAAAGACTCTACTATTGTTAGCACTTTCTTCAATGTAATGAAGGGACATAAACATGCAGTACTGCATGTTTTCTCTAATGAAAGCCATAAACCATAATTCCAAATATTATGAAAGACTACACCACCTAGAAATAACCCATAATAAATCAGCTAAACTTAAAAGAATTATGAAAGCTAACTTCGTCTAGGAAGTGACATGGCTCTGTAGATACTGACCTACAGCTCCCATTGTGTACACAGAAAGAATCAGCCATAGAAACAGGACAGAAAAAAAAACAAACACAAGTGAAAATCTGTTATTTGAAAGCTCGTAACTCAGGTAAATCTTAGTTATACTTGGGCATAGTCACAAATGTGGTTATTATTCTGCCAGTTAAAATTTCTGAATATAAATCTACCTCATAGGAAATGAAATGAGAAGATGACTATACAAAATATGGGTCTCTAGGACTGATTACTGGCAAAGACATAGGGCATTCCTCCCATTTCTGTGTAATCTTTGGCAATATGTGGCCTTTCTGGACCTCAATTTTGCTCACTGTTAAGGAAGTCTAATGATACCTATCTCATAGAAACCTTTTTCTCTCCTCTGCAGAATGATAGGTCCTCAGAGCATAAAATTTGTGAGATACTGTAACATTGGAAACATCACTTGGGCAGCCAGTTCTCAAGTACTTCTTGGTTCTTCCCTTAAGGGAGGGTCTCTGTGCAAAGGACTACATATGTATGTCTGTGGTAGGGACAAGGCAGGGATGGGAGCAGGAAATAGCTCAGCCACCATGAGACCTAAATATTCAGGGATGTCTCTGGGTCTGTATTTATCTGGGTGTTTCAATGCCCTCAACATAAAGACTTAGCTGTTCACACACAAAACATGTGCAAGATTGGCTAGTAGAGAAACTAATGTTATGCAAGTATAAGAGACTCAATACACCCAAGTGCTCCATCTGCTCTGGTCTTCTCTGTTGCTACGTTCTATGTCCCTTACTCCTAACTAACTGCATGATGAAGCACTTGCTGTTTCTGAGGGTGGGGTATCATTAGCTTACAGCTGTGAACTTGTCCTCTGCTTCCACCAGTGCTGCGGATGGGCAGTACGTGTCTTGTCAGTGTTTTTGCTGCCCTGGGACATGTTGCTTGCGTTGCTGGCCCTTGACAGCCCAGGCTGGCCAGAGCACTCTGGGGTAACAACTGGGAGCTGCAGGTCTGAAAAAGTACCAAAGGGATGAGAGAGTCAGGAAAGCACTGAAAGTAGCGGTCAACTCCTGCTGTTAAGGATAAAATGTGTAAAACACAATAGGTAGAGAGAAGATGCCAGCATCAGCCAAAAATATAAAATAACAAATGCTGAGACTATAATCCTTTTTGGACCTGCTAGCAGAGGCCCAGCACCCCCTTTAACCTGCAAGCTCAGAGGGTTAGTTGCAACTCCCACTTTATAGGTGAGTACATGAGTGTTGCATACAAAACCCATTCCTTTCCCTCTTCTAAACAGAAATCCTTTATTTCTAAATATAGAATACCAAAACTTTGTTTCTCATGTAGCCCTAATTACAATTAATATGGATAAAAGAAGTTACAGAGATGCTGCTAGACAGTGTAGGAAGAAAATTTGGATAGCCAAAGCTCAGTTGGAGCTGAAGCTGGCCAGAACTGCGGGGGACAATAAAAAGAGTTTTTTCAAATACATTAATAGCAAAAGGCGGTGCAGAAATAACATTGGCCTATTACAGGATGAGGATGGTCACCTCATCAACAGGGATAAAGACAAGGCAGAGGTGTTTAATACATTCTTCACCTCAATCTTCAACATTGATGACGGACCGAAGGGGTCTCAGTGGAGGACCATGACTGTGAGAATGATTAACTCCCAGTTGACTGTGAACTTGTGCGGGATCTGCTGCTACAGTTGGATCCCTACAAATCTATGGAGCCTGATGGGATTCATCCAAGAATCCTCAAAGAGCTAGCTGATGTTATCACCAAGCCTCTCTCCATGATTTTTGGGACGTCTTGGGAATCTGGAGATGTCCCAGCTGACTGGAAGCTGGCTAATGTTGTTTCACTTTTCAAGAAGGGCAAGAAGGAGGACCCTGGAAACTACAGGCCAGTCAGTCTCACTTCAGTGCCCAGTAAAATTATGGAAAAGATTATTCTGGGAGGTATTGAAAAACACCTGGAGGACAACACAGCCATCGGTCACAGCCAGCACAGCTTCATGAGGAGAAAGTCCTGTTTATCAAACTCCTGTCCAATTTTCTTTTATGACAAGGTAACCCACCTAGTTGATCAAGGACAGCCAGTAGATGTAATCTTTTTGGACTTCAGAAAAGCTTTTGATACTGTCTCTCACAGTATCCTTCTGGACAAAATGTCCAGCATACAGCTGGACAACCAGGGTGGATGAGCAACCGGCTTACAGGTTGGGCACAAAGAGTCACAGTGAATGGGGTAATATCAGGCTGGCGTCTGGTCACTAGTGGGGTTCCAGAGGGCTCCATCCTAGGCCCAATCCTATTCAACATCTTCATAAACAACTTGAACACAGGACCTGAAGGAATACTAAGTAAGTTTGCTGATGATACTAAATTGGAAGGAGCTGTCTACTCCCTCGAGGGCAGACACTCTGCAGAGAGACCTTGACAAATTAGAGAGATGGGCAATCACCAACCACATGAAGTTTAACAAGAGCAAGTGCCAGATTCTGCACCTGGGACAGGGCAACCCTGGTTATATGTATAGACTAGAGAATGAGTGGCTGGAGACCAGTGCGGTGAAGAGGGACCTGGGAGTCCTGGTGGATGGAAAACTGAGTATGAGCCAACAGTGTGCCCCGGCAGCCAGGAGGGCCCTGGGGTGCATCAAGCGTAGTGTTGTCAGTCGGTCAAGAGGGGTGATTGTCCCATTCTACTCTGCACTGGTGCAGCCTCGCCCTGAGTACTGTGTGAAGTTTTGGGCACAGCAATATAAAAAAGACATCAGACTACTAAAGGATGGTGAAAGGTCTGAAGGGGATGCCTTGTGAGGAGCAGCTGAGATCACTTGGTTTGTTTAGCTTGGAGAAGAGGAGGCTGAGGGGAGACCTCACTGCAGTCTACAGCTTCCTCATGAGGGAAAGAGAAGGGACAGGTACCAATCATTTCACTCTTGTGACCAATTACAGGACTTGGGGAAACAGCAGGAAGCTGAATCAGGGGAGGTTTAGGTTAGATATGAGGAAAAAGTTTTTCACGCATAAGGTGGTTGAGCATGGCACAGGCTCCCCAGGGCAGTGGTCACAGCACCAAGCCTGACTGAGTTCAAGAAGCATTTCGACAATGCTCTCAGGCTCATGGTGTGACTGCTGGGGTGTTGTTCTACACAGGACAGGAGTTGGACTCGATGATCCTGATGGGTCCCTTCCAACTCAGCACATTCTATGATACTATGATTCTAAAAAAATTATCTGTGTAAAGACCAAGGGACTTTGCCACTGTAATCACACAGACAGCTCAGTAAATATCCTTATTTCTAGGTTCACCATTTAAGGCTACATTTTGTAGTTACTTACATCTACGGGGGGCTTAGATCTACCATTAAAAGCAGTGGGAGCAGGACTGATGTACCAGAGTCCTCAAGATTACTGAGGCATGTGACTATTAATAGTAATCAAAATATTGTGATGTGAGATCAGTCAATGGGTGGTATGTACTTTCTACTTTTACTGTGCTGATAAAAAGGCACAGAGCCCTTATGTTATGTCATTATTTCATGTAGGGTAGTTTTCATTAACTCTAATACACCTCATATTTCATGTTCTTAAGTAATAGTCAGGGGAAAGTCAAGCTGTTCACATTATTCCCAAACTTATAACTTTTCTTTTTAATTATATACTGCATTGTGCTAATGCTATGAATTTATTTGTATAGCTTCTCTTTTAAAGCATTCACTCTCGACTTTGGTACATGAAATGAAAAATAAAACTGAAGTTGCATTTCTGGTGAGAAGCTGTGAGCAGCCATTCAAGGAAAGGGGCTGTTCATTTTCATACAGATCCTGTTAAAATGACATTGTGATTGTCTATGTTTATCAGCTGTTGATGAAATCAGCTCCATTCAGCCTTCCAAGCTCAACTGGGATCTAAAATTAATCTGGTTCTTTGCCTTACATGCACCATTTAGCAGGATTAATGGCTTTACTAATCAAAACCAGGCAATTTTTAATATAGCACCTCATGTTCAGATTATGCTCTCATTGGCATCTTTGTGTTGTGTTACAAATTAGAAGTGATTCGGACTTTGTAAGTGACTACCTGTTTATCGGTGGTACAGAGACAAAGCAGGCTACTGTTTGCTACTTGGCTGTGCAGTGGTAACGGGAATAATCCAGTAAACTCCCATTAAATAATTATTTTAGCATACTTGCTTCTGAACATGCACAGGGAGCAGATCTGCTAAATCAAGTGCTATTTTTCACATATCTGCCTTGTAAAGACACAACAGCATTTTGCTACAGCAATTTTCACCCTGTAAAGAGACAATGGCATTTCACCATGGCAAGTTGCAATGGTCCCACAGCAACTACTCCTATGCATTGTTTCAGCTACATTACTGAAGTGCCTAACTAAACAGCATTCTTAGGCTTTGTCTTTAGGCAATGGAGAGAGAGAGACCAGTCCTTCAAGCTCTAAGAGAAACACTGGTTCTCAACAGTTCTCTGAAAAGGTCTGCTTTTTCACTGACTGCAAGAAAATTAAGCTACTTACTTGCAGTCGGCAAATAATTCCCAGAGTGTAAAGTTCGGTCGTACAGATTTGGTGTTCAGGCAAAATCAGAACTATTAAAACACATAAAGGCCCTCCACAGTGCACAGCCGAGTTCAGAGATCTTTTTCTGATTTATCCTCACATTGGTATAAAGTCAAGACACAACCTTCTGCTATTGCAACTATCTATGGAATTATGGAGCCAAGCCCTGTTCCCCTGTATCTTGCTACTGTAGCACATCCATCAGAAACAGCACAGCACCATCAGGCTCTGGAGTTCAAATCTCATGGCCTACATCTTCAAAGAGCAAGATACTTTTCTGTTGACCATGAGTTCATTACTCCAGAGAAAGCAGTGTCTTTTCCTTCTTAAAATATGGTTTAATTATATTGCTAAGGCAACAAGTAGCCAATACAGTATTAACTGCCAAGACAGAGTTTGAAAAGAATGAGATGAGATTTCTGTCTATATTTACTCCTCTTAAATGACAGTTTTAGAAATTTTAGAGAAATTGAAAATACTACTTTGACATCAATTCATTTGTCACTACCCAGTGGACCATTTACTGGAGCTGGACATAACACAAAATAATAATAAATGGGTAGGGACAGATGAAAAACAGAAGTATCCTAAAATTCTCAAACTACTGGTTAGAAGTTCCTCAGTATTTCCCTACGTCATTGGAAAAAAAAAAAAAAAGGAAACCTGCCACCTCTTAAAGAGAAAGTTAAACAGCTTCAGGGGGTTTGTGATTGGCTTGGAGAACTGAAAAAGGCGCAATGCTCATAAATTATTCCTCATGCTATGGAGCATCCTGTTTGTATGGTGCCTTACACACTTCTGTTGGTTTAGTGTTAACATCCAGCTGGGTTAAAGTCCATTGTAAGGTAGCTGGAAGAAGGAGAAGGGGAAGCGAGACTGTCACAAGGTGCTTGCTCCTTTAAGATGACACACAGAGTGCCATCAGGCAGAGCTAATGAGGGACTGACAGTCTCTCACTTTGGTAAATCTACTCTTAGTAATCAAGGAATACAATTATCATAATAATAAAGAAATGTCAGTAGTGCTGAACTGCAGCACACTCAGCTGCATCGGTTCTCATGGCAACTCTTCACCTGCTCTTGCACTCAAAAGCAGTAACAGTGTTTATTAGATCTGTAAATTTGTTAATCAACATTATCATCAATGAAAATTACCCTGCAGTGCCTTTACTGTTTGCAGTAATTGCCATGTTTTTCCATCTTGAAATGACTCTACAAGCTGTTGTTAATTAAGAAGTCCTTTTGAAGTACGTAAGTAACATCAACATTTTATAATAGAAGAGGTGAGGCAGGCTCAACAGTTGATATGTGTCAGGCAGCTTGGGAAACAAAGTTAGAAAGAGTCCCAGCATCCTAGTGTCATGTCCAGATTACATGCCTTCTTTCAAAAATCCAAGTCTTAATATCAGTAATTTTTGTAGCAGACTCTAAAGATCAAAAGAGAAAATAAATATAAACTAGAACATTCTCCCTTTTAAAGTGGCTACGTGGTAATTGAAACACTGCACAAACTGCCGTTTTTCCCGAGAAGCAGCTGCAGGTTTTGCCACAAGTACCTTTTGTTGCTGCCATTTGTAATGGACCAGTGTAAAGTAAAGGACCTAAGGCTGGACACCTGCTTTTACTGGAAAAAGAAATGCTTCACTTCCTCACAATTCTGGCTTGAAGAATGATTCTTATGCTGACATCTCTGAAATGGTACCATTGAAATCACTGACAAATGGCACCACTTTACCCCTGCCTAGGGTGTTCTCCATGATGCTATTTTGATGGGTAAGGAAGCCACTACAAGTTCTCAGTTGAATTTACACATTAGCCCCCTAACCATAACAATGGGTAAAACATAGATCTGAGACACAGGAACAGCTGGAGGGCACATGTGAAAGGGAGGTATAAGATCCACCAAAGCAAGTCAACCTAGATCAAAAAAACTAAGCACCTCTTTGTCACATGAACTGGTGTTAGATATTGTTCTGTCAATTGCAATCTCTTGAAGTACTGCAGAGTCAAACAGATCAGTTGGCAGCAACAACTGATATCTAACACAGCAGCTACACTGGCATCTAATGAGGCTTTTCAAGTATTTTACACAGCTACGACTTCCTTGCTCCCTCTCCCCTCATCTCCGGCTCCCAAGTTATTTACTTGTCTTTGACTCATGGTTCTGAAGTGTTAACATGAGATTCAAATCATAGGCAATAAAGAATTGCTGATTCAAGAGTTACAACATATGGATGAGCAAAAGGTTTACCAACAGCTAGTACATTTGAACAAATTAAGACTTCCTGGCGCAGAGCCAGTCAGTGTTGACTAGGCTGCAGACACATGGACTGGTGGTAAATGAAAACTTGGGTTAACATGAACATCTGGTGATCTGCAAAGGTAAGGAATTCAGGAGGAGACCCTACTGGTTGAACCAGTGAGTAACACTCAATTGAAAGAAAAGAAATGAATGAGGGTCTGTCCTCTTCTTTATCCTTCATTTAAAATTATCCTTTGATGTTATAAGGAGGGTTAAAATATGGGTTTGTTTGTTTAATTTTTTACTTTGTTCAAGATTAAAAAGACTGTATTTTACACACTTCAAACAGGGAGCAAGAAACAATTTAGACTATTACCTGTGAGAAAAAGGTCATTTTGTTTCTAAAGTGCCCATCAACTGTCAGATATGTTAGAAACATTTCAAGAAAAATTGAAACACCTTGGGAGCTCCTGGTTGTTTCATGAAGCACAAGGCTAGGGATGGGATGAAATGCAACTAAGGTGCTGTGTTTTGTTCTGAGCCCAGCACATTAAGGACATCGTAAGCTCAGCACATTTGTACTTGCAGAGTCTTCATCCAGTTGTTTTTCTTCACTTTAGAACATGAAAGCACATTAATCCTGAAAGTATACAGGAGAGTTTCCACCTGTATAGAAGCCTTATGAACTTCTTCCTAGATTTTCGTGGTGGTAGTCTGTCCCTAGCAGGAGCCTGAATTCTCTCACATGGGAAAAAAGAAGAGTGATAGTCACTTTACTTCATTTCTCAGCAGTTTCTGCAGCACAATATTCAGGAAGGACTAGTAACAGCTCCTCTCTGTCAGCCTTGCAGATTTGCTCTATGACAGGGCATCTCAGTGAGTCAGACGAACTTCATAATTCATCCTGTGCTGGGGTCATCAATCTGCCTGATTGGTGTGGGCTGCTGGAGCACAAAGAGTTTATTTCTGATACAAACTGGGCAAACTGCATTGCTAGAACCTGGTCCTCTGCTGGTATTTACAGCTGGGAAATTTTCTAGCCTTTGTAAGTTGGAAAGGTGTGTTAAATAGCTGCAAAGATTGCTTCACATCAGGAGATGCTTAAAAAACTTTCATAGAGTTTTAGGCAGACTTCTGAGCACCTCCAGGACTCGGTGATTTTGATCAAATTAAAGCCTATTATCCAGTATCTTTTTTTCAGTCATCTGTAGCAACCTGCTCTAAGCTGCAAAACCATGAAAGTAATGAGCATTAAAAGTGCATTTTCTTGATTTTTCAGTGTTGATTTAGGAGAATATATTATTTCAGTTGAAATACTGCCACTACATGCCTCGAGGTCACTGCAGGCTTGTCACAGAAAGCAGACCTATTCCATTTAATTGCCTCCTGTTATCCATTTGACATATCAGATGAAAAGACTCTGAAACAAAGATTAGTAGTCTCCTATGGCTTACATATTATGCCTTGAGGTCGCTTTAACACTCAGTTTTATAACCTATGCATTTAGAAAAGGGTGGCTGTGAAACTCAAAGCAGATGATGAGAATTTGAAGGACGCTAGGAAGACTAGAGGCAACCCTGGCCCCAGTGAAGTCCTGGTAAAATTTCCATTGATTTCACAGGAACATGATTTCTTGCTTGCTTGTGTCCAGTTCTGGGCCCCACAGTTCAAAAAGGACAGGGAACTGCTTGAGAGAGTCCAGTGCAGAGCCACTAAGATGATTAAGGGAGTGGAACATCTCCCTTATGAGGAGAGGCTGAGGGAGCTGGGTCTCTTTAGCTTGGAGAAAAGGAGGCTGAGGGGTGACCTCATCCATGTTTACAAATATGTAAAGGGTGAGTGTCAGGACAATGGAGCAAAGCTTTTTTCAGTGATGACCAATGATAGGACAAGGGGCAATGGTTTTAAACTGGAGCATAGGAGGTTCCATGTAAATATCAGGAAAAACTTTTTCACTGTGAGAGTGACAGAGCACTGGAACAGGCTGCCCAGAGAGGTTGTGGAGTCTCCTTCACTGGAGACATTCAAAACCCGCCTGGATGCGTTCCTGTGTGATGTACTCTAGGTGACCCTGCTCTGGCAGGGGGGTTGGACTAGATGATCTTTCGAGGTCCCTTCCAACCCCTAGGATTCTGTGATACTTAACACTTCTGTGATAGCTTTGACATGTTACAAGCTTCATTTGTGATGTGCACATTGCTACAGGTTCAGTATCCCATCCACTACTGACTATTGATCTGGCTGTCCTTAAAAGGTTTTCGTATTCAAACACTGAAGTGATCCCTCCCTCTGTAATACAGTTAACCTCAAAACAACCTACCCTGAATATTTTAAATGGAAAAACTTCATATTATTAGTAATTTCTGGAAATTTAAGTTTACTACCTAACATGTTTAGTATAGAAAAAAGTTTATAGTAAAGCAGATCTAGAGGGAAAGGAATATAAACTGTGGGTTGGTATGCACTGAAATTCATGCTAAAAAGCACCTGTGTAGTTTCAGAGTTACAAAATAAAAATGATTATACTATATAATTTTTAAATGTATGTGCTGTTTATTTTTCCCCTTAAAAATATCAGCAAATACAGCTTCTGTTTAGATTAATCATTTACATTTTTTTGCTTCTCTGTTTTAACAGATGTGTGAAAAACGGTATTTATTAAATATAATGTTTGCTTCTTCATTCCTAAAGCATCCTCACAGTTAAAAGATAGGGCTTTTTCCCCCAATATTTTCCAAAAGGGCTGCTTCTTCTGTGTGTACCCTTCATACCAGACCTGAAATTTACAGAAAACCTATAAAACTCTGGAAAAAGGGACTCAATGAAAATGCTGGCTGACTGTTACATGACTAGAGCCACAGCTACAATTCTGTACTAGTAACATGGTAGAATACAAGATAGTATAGGACAAGTAACTACATTAATTTTGCTGCTTTACTTCTTTGCAGTCTCCTCATATTTGTTATTATTACAGAAGTATGTTTTTGTCCTAGCTGAGATCTGACCCTGTAAAACAAAGAAAATTCTACCTCATGTAGTTTATAATCAGATTAACACAAAAGAATCAAGTGCTGATTTTATTGGCCATTCTTGAGGCTCTTAGCAACTTCAGTAGCAGAAAGGTAACAGGCTTAGAACGATCACAACTGGTGTGCAGACATTTACAAGGGCCAGCTGCCAGAAGAAATGCATCCACCTATAAAGAAGCACATTCCTGTCACAGAGATGTTGGATTATTACAATAAAAAATAAATTTAATCTACAATTTCTCTTACATAGGTGGCCCCATTGAGCCTTGCTTCCCCTCCTCCCTTCATCACCCTTCCTGCTGACTCCAGAGTAACCCAGGGATGCTGGAGACAGGCAGGAAGATTTGCTAGGCATGGGGTTAGCACCAGATAGTAAAACTATCACATAGTGAGAGCACAGTCACACAGCTGGACTATTTTGGCTCTCCCTCCCACTCAATTTCATTAGGGTTGTGCCTATCCCAAGACCTTCTGTGTGATTAATGCTGTTGACCAGCCCCACAGGCGACCAAGTGATTACGCAAGGCTGGTAGACACTCATAAAATCCCTGCACTAGTGACACTAATAAAAAGAAATGCAGAAGGAAGGTGTACAGCAAAAGCATTATTTTAAAAAGAATCAGTGATGTGGATGGGTTGAGAAAAAAGCTATGCATGGTACAGGCTGGTGATGAAACAAGACAAATGTTTATGTGGAAAGACAGACTAGTCTGGACTGATTAGGGAACAGGAAAATTAGGGAGGCAACACTAAAAGCATTCCCACTACTTTATTAGGCGAAACCTGTCAAAGAGGATTTGTTGTGCCTACATCAGGATGCCTTTTCTGTGCCTTAAACTGAGGCTGGGCAATTCTGCTCACATTGTGGATCTTATTCCTCTCCATCTCGCAGCAGAGAGTAGTTCCAGGAGGCAGCCAAGCCCAGTCCTCAGCCCGCCTGTGGTGGGGTACTGAGTATGAGCACCTGAAATCTCTTTACCGGCCATTCCCCTCAGAGAGCTCAAAGAGCTTCTAGGTTTGGGTTGTTTGCAGGAAGATTTCATTCACAGATCCCTGCAACAGCTGCAGCTTTTGCTGACTTGAGCAATAAATGTCAGGGGCATTGGTCATTCAATAACCTTGCCAGAACCTCCTCATGGCCCAAGATCATATAATGAGCAGACATCAGGCACCTGATTAAAAACTGGGCCAAATGCCCTGCAAAAGCAGGAGTGAAACCAGTCGTCTAAGAGCAGCAAGCACTTATCAGTGTCTTTCACGTTGAATTTTAAGATCTATTATCATTCTTATGCTTCATAACAAACCCACTCCCACATGTGCCCATCCTCCAGCAGCTGTTTTCATCTCACTCTTTCTGTTACTCAATCCAGTTCATCTACATGCACCACGTATTTTTTGCCTATTTTACTTCTCTAAATTATTATTCTAGTCTGTCTTTCCTAACTCTTTCTCTCCACAGCTTCTCTCCTGTCTCCTGAAAAGGTGTCATCACTGGTATGTGCATAATTTTTCCCCCCATACAGGTAGCACCAATCTGAATTTTCAGTGACAATAGTATTTTCTGTTAAAGAGACAAAGCAAAGAAAGAAGCACTGACCTGATATTTCCTAAAACTCATTTTATTTCCCCTATTGATACAACAGGGATATGAAAAGAGGCATGCTTTCTTAAATACAAAACCTAGCAGCTTAAGAGTTTTATTTTTTAAAAAATAAACTTTACCCTCATGCCCACTGCTTATCAATATCAACACTGTCATACCTCAGTAAACCCCTAAACACCATTCTCTCAGCCTTGTTGTCTGATATTTCTTTCTATGAGTTAGTGTGTCTCTAATTAGATCACATAATTCTTAGAGCAGCAACTTTGTGTTTTCACTTTTACAGGAAATTGCTTGGCTCCTTGGGGGGCTGACTAAATGACAAACTCAGTAATAACAAAACAACTGATCCTCTTCAACAGGAATTGCAGAGAAGCTCTGTTGACTCCAATACACAAGAGTGAAAGTATGTGACTTACTTGAAAGAAACCAAACTCTTATATGGAGGAAATACTGATGAAAACGATTCTTTCCTCGAATAATTTTAAAATCGAGGATCAAACAAATCCTAATAATTGGCAACTTTGCTGTTGTAGGGAAGAAAGGTCTGTCAGAGGATGCAAGCAAAAGAAAGAAGTGGAAAGATCTGGCTTTATCAGATAACATAGAACTTTGCTTTAACTTATGCCTCTTCATCCTCTAAACCTGAAATCAAATGATTTATCCTTCTGATTCTACTTTCACTTCTGTGGGTGAATTTCACTAATAGTAAATTAGATGTCATATATCCAGTGATTCTGAATGGGAATCACCTCTGGATTGAGACACTTGCACTTTGAGGTCTGGTCTATACAAAGAGGACTCCTTGTGTGCCAGAGTCTAAGTTCCCATTCCAGTCAGTGGACAACAGTGTAGTCTATACAGTCAGTGTAGAGCAATTCAGATAACCCTAAATTATTCTGAACTAAAAATACTTTAGGGCTTGCTCACTCTAAACTGTACTCTTGTTAATTTTGACAGCTTATATACCAAGTGTTAAATTCAGGTGCCCACAAATAGACATCTTTTGCCATGCAGGACACCATACGATATCCCTCTGAGCCTCCAGCTGCTGGACCAGAAAGACATAGATTCTATGCCAAATCTGCCCATCCTACGGGGTGTCCTGGATTCCCCAAGGTGTCTCAAGTGGCATGAGACCCTTGTGTTGAAACAGCTACCTCAGCCTCTAGGCCACATGCTGATGTGGAAACACCTAGATTTAGGAGATGGATTTCTTTTTACTTTAAAACACTGCAGCTAATTTAGGTTCAAAATGGAAGGTGAAGGGTAGGACTTTTTCTATCTGACAGTCCTTCAGCAGACTGCTAGAATAAACCTCCTTACTGGGTGAGTAGGACTCAGACTCCTGCTGCCAAGCATACATAGTACCTTGATTTCAACAGGATTTCAGCATCAGTCAGAAAGCCTCTTTGTGAGGAAAGAACCAATAATATAAGTATGGAATAAGATATTTGCAAATTGTCCTTCCCTAAAGAGGAGAAAACACTGGACAGCTTAACAGACCACTTACACAAAGTGGCTTGTACCACAGTTTATGGGCACCAGTAAAAATGTGCATATTTAAAGGGGAAAGCTCTGTGTGTGGTGAGTGCCTCTTGTGCTTGTGGTTTTGTGGTAGCAGAATAATAAAACCACTGCAGTTGGCCTTTCTCCAATTAGCAGAGCAAACCCATGTTTTATAAAGGTGGTCTGTTACAGCATGAGTAGGACCTACCAATTCCAGAAATCCTTAAATTTTTTTAGAAATCTGTCCTGTTTTTTTCTTAAACTGGTACTATATCAGAATACTTTCTAGTTCACTTTCCAGTGTAAAGGAACCAAGGCACTAGGCATCACTGAAGACATACTTAAAACTCTGCCAAAACAGAATATATCACTTATCTGGTGCAATATGACTTTATGATAAATGACCCTTATGGGATCTCTTATGGTAGATGTTCATTATACTGCATGTTCCTTATGATCAGTTTTCACAATGTACTGCATCAGGAAAATGGAAATGTCCAATTTAAACAGAACCTCAACATACAGTTCTTTAAGGAAAACACTTCACATAGGTTTTAAACATTGATCTATCTTTAAATGAAACAGTACAAAAATTAAAAGGCAAAATATGGTATATTTAGGTTAGGAACCACCTAACCTCATCTTCAGCCAAGAATCTAAGTGTTGGATATTTAATCTAAGCTACTTGTCTAGGCTCCACTTACGGTTACTGGTGAGAGGTAATTGGGTAGGAAGTACCTGCAGAGGGTAATTCTGTACGCTTATGTTAAACACACAGTTAAGGATAAAATGAAGTAGTGTTTGCAGATGCCCCTCTCTCTCCGCTGACTTAAGACAAAGACTAGAATAATGCTACAGAAGATACCTAACTTCTAAATGGCTAAATAAGATGTAATGAAGCCTTTCCTTATGTGTTAAATATAGCATATCTATAACAGGTGAAAAGCAAGGGAAGGGAAAATCAGACTGATCAATCTCGTATATATGCTTGCAAACAAGGCTAAATACTAATGAAATAAATGTGGGGTTGGTTGTTACTGGATTACAAAAAAAATAAATGGACAAATTTTCTTATAAGCTAAGTTTATGTAGTAAGGATAGATCATAAATACAAAATAGCATTTATGTGGGATATTCAGTAGTGTAACTGAGATCGTAATGTATCCCTCTGTAGTTAAAATAGACCTAATACAGTGCACAACATTTTTTTTCAGTTTCTATTCAAAGCTGAATTTTACCCATAGCAAATTAGAATTCTCTGGCAACTCGCCCATAACCTTTAAACTTTTCTGGTTGATGATCTTAATACACAAAGGCTTTTTATCAGTAAACTATGTCTGGATGGGAACCAAACTCTGACTCTTACTCCTTCTCCATGCCACAACATTTTTGTAAAGCTGAACAAACATATTACACCGAACTCAGGGCTTTGAAGTGTAAACACCAATACACTATATTAACACAAAACAGTCTAAAAAATAAGACACTTTTAGCCAAATTATTTCTGCAACATGCAATCATTAAACAATGCAGTATCTTTACCTGAAAAGATACTGCAAAACTGGAACCTGTATTTAAGTGGTGCCTGGAATGGATTATCATTCTTGTTTTATTTTTTTCCCCCTATGCATTCATGACTAAAATTAAAAAGGAATTGTAAGTCTGACAGTCCGAATTCAGAGACTTCCTGTGACAACTACTAAAAGACCACCATCACATATGCAGATTTGAAGAAATCAGGTTACCTGAAAAGGCTTTCGTTATCTGGCATAATCCCTCTTTTCTGCAAAGGAAATGCTGGATTTCTGGAAGTAGGTTTACCTGTATATAAAAAGAGAATCTTTAATGATTTCATTCAGAAAAGTGCTCTTTTTTCTGGAGTCTTTAATGGGTTTGTGTTTAATTTGTCAGAGACACCTCATGTGAAATACTCCTGTCAGTGTCAAAAGGGATTTACAACTTTGCCATTCCTGCAACATGAGATAATGAAGTTAAAATGAAGTTAAATGATAAATGATAATGAAGTTAAAATTCTTCCTCCTCAGCCATCACAAAACAAAATTTCAGACTTCTGGCTTTCCTCCTGGCTGCTGAGATTTCACCTCTTCCCTGCCTCCTTTTCAGTTTCTGCAGCGTCTCTGCCAGTTACCAATCACTGTCTCTCCCTGCATGGAAATAGCCTATACCTCTTGAATTGCTGTGCTTGGTAAGCTAATGTAGCTAAACCACATCCAGGTTCTGCAACAAAGAATGGTGTTTCACCATGGTATGGACATGCCAGCAGCAAGTAATGTTAGTCCAATATTTCAAGTTATCCGGAGATACGGGCCATCTGGTTTAAGTCCCTGCTGTGCTCCAGACTTCCTGAGGGAACTTGGACAATTCCTTTGATCACCTTATGTCTTGGTTACTCATATGTGAAACTTCTGGACATTTCAGAGTGCTGTAAGGATTAGTATATTGTGCAGTATTAGAGGCTCAGATATGATAATATTGGTAGAATGAGCAAAAAACAGTTTGCAGAAGCCTGAAATGTTTTATGATCTGAGACCTGAATCCAAAGTATGTATATTTCTGTGAACTGGAGTGGCTGTAAACATTTCTCTTAGATAAGGCATCCTGTCCCAGGGAATCCCAGTGCACATGCTCCTAGTTTTGACTTTTGTGGACATGCAGTGTTTTTTTGCATCCTCATGAACTTCAAACCTCAAATAAATAACTTTTAGAAGCACTATTTTTCCCAGTCCCTCAGGTCAGAGTCTATACATTTGTGTCTTGCCATGATTATCTGTGCCATTGTACTTGAAATACGAGCCAAGCTTTATTTATAGTTTGGTCACATTTTTTCAAACAAAGCCCTCAGTTTAAGTCACTTACATATTTTCATCGACAGGTCAGCTGCTTATTTAGACATCCATATATCTAAGTAACCTAAACTGTGCCCACAAAATGCTCAAATTAAAAAAAAAAAAAAGCAATCCTGAAATTACCAAGAAATATTGGCACCACTGATGCTTTGGACTGTGAGTAAGCAGATGGCAGTGCCAGAGCAAGGAACTCCCATGAAGGTCCTGGAGGGCTGGACACTGGTTCAGCTAGCACATTATCAATTGTAGGAACATTGTCACTGTTTGAAGAGGTGCCTAAATTATGTTTACAAAGGAGCAATTACATTAGATGAAACTCAATAATGATATAAGAAGCCTAAATTAGTTCACCTTTATCTTCTGTCTATGCTATTGTTCTGAAATATTGTACTCATTGTCTAGTTGTTTCACTCCATTTCTAAATTCACTTTTCCAATGGGGTAAATTGCTTAAATTTCCCCTGACTTCTGTAGACCTTTTTTCTGCCTGACATGCTGGTTGAGGGTGGACAAGAATGCAAAAGTTCAAACTCAAGAAGAGAAAAGGAAAACTTGACACTCAGTTGTAGCAATTTTCAGTATTTACACTTAAATACTTACGTCCAAAATAACATACTAGGTCCAGATGAGAAATTGCTTTTGATCACTGGGTGTCACAAAGAGAGGAGTGAAATGTTGGTATTTGACAAGTATTTCTCAGTAGATAGGAAAATTGAAGAAACTTTTTTATTGATCTTAAACCATGCTGTTACAGTATAAAATAAGCATTATATACTTTTCTTTCCATGAGTGAGTGCTGAAAATTTGGGCTAGCCCTGTCCTCTCATTCCTACAAAGGCTAACATAATAATATCGTACCTTCTGGAATAACTCTAGATGATGCAAGACACCAGTTTGAATGCAGTCAGTACCATCATTTTTTCTGGAGGATAAGCAGATCAAAAGATCCCAAGGGCTTATACCACCTATCAAAAAATAATAAAAAAAAAAGTGCATTAAAAAAGAAAACATCATGCAAATTCTATTTTAACAAAAAATACTTAGAGCCAAATCCAGAGGAATAGCAAACTATTGGAGCACTAAGTACATGAACAGCTACAGGTGGCAGAAGGGAAAAGACATATTCACTACCACAGTTCAAGCTTTTAGAAATATATTTAGGTATTTCACAGTTGGTACCTCCTGTTATATCTGCCTACTTGTGTCCAGTCCCCTACTGTCTGATCTGTTTAGCATTCAGAAATGAAAAAGGTTAATAACATGGCGCTTCTTTAATTTGTTCTTTTTTCTGAACTCCTTAACATACACCCTTATAACACACATCCACAATATGCAGTGTGATCATCTGAGGTCTTTCATTATTGGGAATTAAATTCTACAGGAAGTGTTACTGATCATGTTACTGCAAACAGCAGGAATTTCTAGATTGAATTTTGGTATAGTGGCAACCTAAATATTAGACACCAGATTGTCAATCTCTAGAACTGGTGTACAAGTGGGACTTAGGTTGCACTGAGCAAGTAGCTAGTGTCTGAGCTACCTCTCATGCCTCCTTTATGGGGCAAAGCTGACCTAGGAGATCATGTGGTTCTATTATTAGAAAACCGGAGCCAGAGATTGCTGCTTAAAGAAGAGACAAAACTAAATTGCACCAATTAAAACATCATTATGGATTAGAAGATACAAATAGGCCTTGGAGTTTGCCCATATTGCAGCACGTGATGTGGTGTAGAAATGCCAATGTAGCTTCAAATGAGCTTGTTCAGCTCCCTGGAGTGGTTATTTTCTTCTGTATACAGCCCTCGTAATCTGAACTAGTTAGAGATGATGGCATCTCTCAAAAGATTAACTGAATCACTACATCTGTTGAGGACATCATGAATATGTTCAATAAAGGGTAAACTATTTCAGTGACAGGATGACAATTAGAAATAAAGAACTTCCAAACAGAAAGGGCAGCCAGAAAATATGAACAGCAGCCAAGACAGAGTATAGCATTAGGCCAAAGCTCTCTGCAGGACAGCTATTTCAGTGACTGGTTGGTTGGCTCTTTTTCCCAAGGTCGGGAAGATTACATACATTTTATTTCATTTTGTGCTATCCATCTGTGATACCTTCCTAATTTTATTAGATTACCCCCTAAATTTGGTCCCACTGACGGCCCACAGAGATACTTACTTTTGGCTGAGTTACCTCTCCAAAATATAATTTTTTCCTATCTCAATTGCAATTCCAAATGCCAAGCAGGGTGAAGATTTTGCTTAAGGAGATTTAACACTCAGTTTACGTTAAGTACAGTAATGAACTGATTGTGCAGAATGGGTATAGGACTATGAAAGTAACTATCAGCTTTTTAATGTTTATAAGGAGTGCAACAAAGCTGAAGAGCTGAATTTTCAGTTATGTTGCAACCCGTTACTGTAAGGTATCCTTCAGCTTCACATTACAAGAACCAGTATTACGGTATAAAAATAATTAAGGCATGTGAACATTAGGCAAGACAGATTCACTACATGCTCCTTTGTGAAAGAAACAAACAACAAATTGCAGATGGGTAAAAATGGCACAGATAGCAAACAAATGAAACATTCAAGAAACATACAAGCAAATACTTCATTTTAGTGCAAAAGGTTGACAGTGTTAACAACCTACTCGATGACCTCATCAGCTATGTAATTATCAGATAAGCAAGAAGTTATGCCTTTGACTAGTAAACACCTTTGAATAAATCATTATAATTACATATAAAGCACAATGCCTAGCTGTGTGCAAATTGAAAGGGAGCTGGAGCGAACTCCATTTATCAGCAGCAGTTCCATTTCCTTCCCTTGTTTATTGTTACGCATCCTGGCCAGGGAAGAATTTGATCCCTGACTCCAAAGGATACATTGCACTGTGTATCATTTTCCTTTAGGACACAGCAGAGTGATCGATATGAATGTACAAAAGTGAAGAAAAGGAATAAGGGCCCTCAGATGTAGCATGTTTCTGAGCCAGTGCCCAGGAAGCAGAACAATTAACTGCTGGGAACAATCTTTCAGGAGGGGTTGAATGCCTGCCATTATTTGTGTTTTCTATTTAGAGTAATTAGACATCTAGCCAGTTATTTCAGTACAGAACAATCAGAACTGAAACATGTCTATTTATAGAAAACAGGAGACTTCCTATTAGAAAAACAGCATATACCTAGTGCTGTCTCTCAGATTCGGGCTGACAGAGCAGTCTGACTTCTATTTAAATGTATCAATACATTCCTCATCAACTACACCTGAAAAAAATGTTCTTGGAAAACAAAAGTGAAAGAGGCATGTGTTAAAACTGTTACTTAGCTTTGGAACAGACTTCTCTGTGAATAGACAGAGCATAGAAATTGCTTGTGCCATTCCTCTCACAACTTAACATTTTCTAGAAAATGAACATGAGACCATGAGTCCATCTCCCTTCTGCAAATGTAATAATTATAAAACTGTATCACAGTGAGAAAGTTGTAGTGTTATTAATATTCCAACACATCTCATTGTCCAGGCAAAGGATCCCACGCTGTCAGGCACTGTATTTTAACAAACAAGATTCCTGTCACAAAAATTATGTCTGAAAGTAAAGCAAGATACAACACGTGAGCTAGACCAGACTGCAATAAAAAATAACAAGAAAGAACAAAAGTGATGGTAATAATACAAGTCATCTGCATGGAAAAAATTGTGTTTCAAAATGTTTTCAGATATGTGTAATGAGGAAACATTAATAATGTCCATATTATTCCATCTTCACTGTACACAGTTTTGCTGGTTTCCTGCAGACTTCACATCAGAAGTGTCTTTGGCAGGATATTTGCAGTGGAAGGTTAACACGGATACTTCACATCTCAACAATTTAACTCCTTGAAGTTTTTTTCACATAAAGAGCTTTGTCTACAGTTGCTGAAACCTTGTTTGCCTTATTCAGCAAATCAGTGGAGCGCAGCATGCAGGAGCAGCAGACCAGTTAAACAGTATGAAGTCCCACCTCATGGAGATGGTCTCTACTGCTTTGTATTATATCTTCTTAAAATGAGAATATACAATTGTTTGTTCATCCCCTGAGCATCTTTTCAAACCAAGATCTTTTTAGTTCAGCCTGTTAATTTAGGTTTTGCCTACACAAGGAATGTTCAACTGCAGAGTTACATTTTATTACGTCAGCAAAGTGAGCCTAATGTGGATACAAATTGTGCTGGCAGCCTGATGCTTTTATTCATCTATCTTTTAGGCAAGCTCTTTCATCCTCCTCTCCTCCAGTCTTTTTAGCCCTGTCTTGGAGTTGTATCTTACAAAGTGTTTGTGTACCTGAGATGTGTACCTCATGTTTACCTGAAAATATCAATCCAAATTGCCAATCCAAGGACCAGTAGTACAGCATACTTTGATTCTAACCTGCTATGACCACCTTTAATTGCTCTTGTTCTGAATGAGTCCAAGTACATGCTATACAACTTAGAGGGCAAAAAGCTTGAATTAAAAACTGATATAATGTACAAATCATAATTTTCAGCACAATACCACTGTTTTCATTGGTTTTGATTCTGACTTGTTACTTGGAATAAGTAAAACGGTTAATGTGGAAAACTAATATAAAAGATAATCTAGGGAGGAAAACAAACATGTTTTTTTATCAGCAGCAGAAACAGCAATGCAGAGACCAATAAAAACATTTACTTTTTCCTATAAAAATATTCTGCAGAGAGTTTTTGTATTCTGATATTATAGATCAAAGTGAACAGAAACAAAATGAGAACTGCAGGATTTAGTGGGGTTTTAAGCTTACAGCATATATATTTTACAGATGGATGTCAAGAATTTCTGGAGTTCTTTTCTAAAATGAAGTAATCTTATTCCTACCTTTGAAATTAACACGTTCTCCTCGTGAGCTATGGCATTAGAGGCTGGATTTTTCAGGAAAACTGTTAAATGCATGTTAAATCTCTTACGTGTATACAAAGAAAAATATTATTTGATTTTGTCAAATGAGCAAGTTTCTTCTCAATATCATAGTTTGAAATTTCATTTTTCAGTGTTAAGGTCATCATTCTGAAATTTTAAATGAAAGAACTTTGAAAATCAGATACAATTTTCATCTTTTATGCTCATCTTTCTGTACTTCATTCATTCTTGGAAATGGAAAAGCTGGTCAGCTTTATTTTTATTTTAACTTCTAGTCAATTTGCAATTTTGCACTCTCTCACACCATCATCCTAAAAATAATCAATTTACATGTACTGCAGGATAAGAATGACAAGTAACAGCCAACATTTGTTTGTCAAGACCACATCATACAAAACTAGTCTAATTTCTTCTGACAGAGTAACTGATTTAGTGAACAGAGGAAATAGTAGCAATGAAACAGTTTGACTTATTAAGTCTTTAGACACTGTTTCCACATAAAATACCTATCAGGTGAGTGCACAACTATTTGAAAAAAATGAACTCTACACTATCAAAGTGGATTTTTTTTGTAGCAGAATCTCAAAGCATACCCCACTGTACGTTCAGTTCTGTTCAAATTTCTCTTTAACAAATTGAATGATGGAACAGCAAGTGCATTTGTAAATAGAAATGACACCAAGTTGAGAGGAAGTATAAGTACTTTGAAAGACATGATCAGAATTCAAAATAATTTTGATATATGGTCTGAATTAAACCTGAGGAAATTCAAAACAAGTTCAAAGTGCCATAATTTGGAAGGGGAAATCGGTTGGGCAGATACAATTGGCCAGAGCACTACAGGAGAAAAGGACTAGATTCATAAACTGTGTATTAATTAATAATATAATACTGTTGCAAAAAAAAATCCCCAAATAACTTTTGAGCTGTTGGCAAAGATTTATTGGGACTGAAAGAGCTGACTTCCTCTCCTTTAGAACTGCAGACTGAATTTATTCCATGTCACACAGAATCCTAAATAATAGAGACTATTTTGTTACAATCATAATCCCACAGACATTAAGAATTGCAACCAAACCTGTTTATGAATGCTTTGTACAAAGAACAGCAGGCAATCCTTCTGCTGCGGTTAGTGCTGGTCATACCTCGTCAGTAACACTGTTTCCCAGTTTTGGAAAACACGGTTTCAGTAGAGGGTTACAAGAAGAAGGTAGGTTTTAGAAGAATTTGTACCGGGCCTGATGGGGATGAAGTTAACCCTCTTCCTAGCAGCCCCCACAGTGCTGTCTTTTCGATTTGTTATCAAACCAGTGTTTATAACTCACTAATGTTTTAGCTATTGCTGAGCAGTGCTTGCACAGTGTCAGCATCTTCTCTGTGTCTCACTGACTCCCAGCGAGTTCACTGGGGTGGGCAAGACGCTGGGAGGAAACACAGCAGGGACAGCTGACATGAACTGGCCCAAGGGATATTCCATACCATATGATGTCATGGTCAGCAACAAAAGCTGGGGGAAGAAGAAGGAAGGGGAGGATGTTCAGAGTGATGGCGTTTGTCTTCCAAAGTAACCGTTACGTGTGATGAAGCCCAGCTTTCCTGGGGATGGTTGAACACCTGCCTGCCGATGGGAAGGAGTGAATGAATTCCTTATTTTGCTTTGCTTGTGTGCACGGCTTTAGCTTTACCTATGAAACTGTTCTTCTCAACCCACAAGTTTTCTCACTTTTACACTTCTGATTCTCTCTCCCATCCCACTTAGGGGGAGTGAGCAAGCAGCTGTTTGGGGCTGAGTTGCCAGTTGGGGTTAAACCACACCACAAAATAAATTTTTACCCATCCAAAATCAATTGTCCTCTTTAACTACTGGTGTCAGGACAGAAAGTAAACATTTTAATTTGCAGCAGTTTACATAAAGAAAAGTTTCTAACAAACAAGGATGAAGTACTGGAATATGTTACTTTAAGGAGGTTACAGAAGCCCTGTCAAGGGACAACCTGAGATTTGTACATGATGTTTCTTTAAAAGAAATTCCCCTCAGCTCTACTTGAAACATATTTCAGGCACATCTGAGCTGCATGGATGTGGTGAGAAGATTTTCAGGAAAAGGCATTGTTTAGGTACTGACATATTAAATTGTGTTAAAATACACTTTTGGCATGCTGTAATCCTAAACTGTAAAAAAACAATATGATGAATGTAAATTTTAGTTTCACATATCATGAGTCCTCATAGTCTACAAAGAAAAAAAAGAGTCAAACTCCTCTGCTCCTGCAGGATAGTGGAGTGAGCACAGACTGAACCGAGTTTGGTGAGGAGGCACATATTTATGGAAGTAGCTGCTTGTCCACAAATCCAACTTTAAACAAGGCAGAGGAGTATGTTTTACAAATCAGGCTTCATTCCTGCAGTGTAGTCAGTTTATAGGAGCCAACAGTTTGCTAGTCAAGAGTTTAGAGTGCAAGAACTGCCAGATATCTGAAGGAGAGAACTACTGTCTCACTGCCTGGCCCTGGACTCTGGGATGGATTTTTTGCCCCTCAGCATCTCAGAGGGCAGCAGCATCAGGCAGGCTGTGTGACAGGGCTTGGGAATGTGGGAATTCTACACCTCTGAAGATCTGAGCTTCACTGATAACACTTCAGGGAAAAATATCCTTTGAAGCCTATTTCTGGTTATGGCAGCTTGGCTGTCTCACTTGTGCAAAGATCAGAATGCTGCTTGTTGGACTGAATGCTTTCTCTTTGTCAGTGATACAGCCTTCTACAAGTTTTCTATATTACTGTCTCATTTGTAGGGCTTTCCCTAAAGGAATGTTTCATACCTAGGTGTACAGGAATTTTCTTAAAGTAGCTATTGGAAGTATTTTAATTTTTCTTTTGGCATGGTTCTTGATAATCATGCACTGTCATCAATTTGAGCTCACTATGACATCAATGAAGAAATGATTACTCTGCTGAGTGAAGATAGTGTAGAAAAGACAGCGAGGTTTCTGATATCTTCTGAACTATTCTGGAAAGCAGCTGTTCACCTGTCCACGTGCAAACCTTTCGCTGTATCACACAGCGTGTTCCATGCTACTTTTTGAGACTGACTGTACTGTGTCATAATGCACAGTTGAGTCCAGTAACCACCTGTTTAACTGGACAAAATAGGCTGAAATCTTTTGGCACATTAATTGCAGTGTAATATTATAAGTGTAAAAAAAATAATCCACCATATGTATGAGGCTGAGGTTGTTGGACGCCATCAATTCATTCACAAAATACTTCATACAGTTGCTGTATGGCTGCCAGGGAGCCTGCAGGAATCCTGAGGACAGTCACTATTCACCTCCCTTGAGGATGATAAGGGGTTTATTTTGGCACAGCTACCCCCTAACAAAGATGATCTGAAGTGCCAAGGGAAGCATTCTTTGTGGAGAATAGGCTGGTGTGAACCAAGTGGAACCAGTCTAATTCCTGGGGCAGCTCATCTGTTCCTGAACAGCTTAGCACAAAACATTGCCCTACACTCAAGAATTAATGCACAGTCACATCTGAGTTCAGCATTTGGGGAGTGAAATAGCCATTTGAAGTCCTGTCGCAGTGCCTCACTCATAAAAACAGGGTAACACTTGACTATTCTGTATCTTTTCAGCAGATACTGTGGAGAGATGTTCGGTCTAGTCATAAATGGGGAGGCACAGTGCTTCCACTCTTGTCTCAAAAGAAGAGAGTTATTTCATTACTGTTTCCTTATATCGAGAAGCCCTTATATCAAGGGCTGCAAGCCTGCTTTTCTTATCAACCCAACAAAAATAAATGAGTGTAACAAGCCAAGACCTACCATTTTCTCCCAGAACTCTTCTCAAATTTGTCAAGATATTTCCTTTTCTCCACCTGGTTTCACACTCTAAAACTACCTTGGGCCTACCTACCAAGTCAACCAGTTACTGTGTTCCTCACTGGAGTAACTGATAATACAAGGCAGACGACTTTCTCTAAAAGAAGCAGAAGAAATCTATTGCAGGCATAAATACAAGAACGGAGAAGAGACAAGACAATCCTTTCCCCATTTATATCACATTCAGTCATGAAATAGATTAATAATCCTTTCTTCAATTAAATTACCCTACTATAAAAGACAGCCATGAAATAATTTGCAGATTTGCAGCAAATGTGATGGTTTTTAATTTGCAGATAACTGTCTGTAAGACAACAAAAGGTAGTGCATTAAAAAAATTGCATTATTAAACTGTATCTATATATTTTTCTATGCAACAAAAGAATAAGCAGAATACAGGACATAAAAGTACATTCAAAAATTATATTGGTCTGACATGGGGAGAAGAGTGCTGCAGTATGTAAGACAGGTGCATTGGATGGTTCTTAGTTTATTGGGGAGAGACCATGTCAGGCTGAGAATGATGTTCCACGGAATTGTATTACAGATTGCAACTCTAACAACCTTATAGCTTTTAGCATGGCATAATCTGTCAACTCAAGTGTTATAGTTTGAGGGTGCAGGCAAAAATCTTACGGCTTTGCTGCAAGGACCCAATGAGGAAGAGGTAGAGTTTAGGACCCTTTGTGAAAAGGGGTCTGGGGTGTTGGTGTTCCCTCCTATTTCCTGCCAAGCTCTATAAAGCCAGGAGGACAGGAAGTTCCTCTCTCTCTTTCCTTTCTGCTGGTTCCTGATTCACCACGTGGAGCCGGCCCGGAGGAGAGGCCCTGCCTTTTGTTACCAGCTTGCCACGTGCTCTGCGGGATCCGACTGCATCAGGTGCTGGGGGGGCTTTGGACTCTTTTTTTTTTCCCATCGGCTTTTGCAGTGGAGGACTTTTCGGGAGCTTGTATCGGCGGCCGTCGGAGTCGGGTTGTATATATTTGTATATATATTCTTCCCTTTTTCCCCACCTGTTACTCCCTTTCCCTGCTTCATTAAATCTGTTATAGTTTTAATTTCCAACCATTGAGCCTTTATTCCTCACTCCCCTTCTATTTCCCGAGGGGGGTGGAGGGGAGTGGCAGAAGCAAACTCTGTCTCTGAGTTGTGGCTTGCCCTGGCCGTTCTAAACTGAGACATCAAGCTATGAAAATATGCTGACAAAATACTTTCTGAACTACAGTAGAGGTCAATAGCAAAAAAAAGGAAAATATGTAGTCCTGACCCAATGGCAAACATGTCAGGGCAATTCAAACACTCAAACCTGTTATTCCACTTCTGTGCTTACACACTGTGCTTTGGATGAATATTCAGATTACTCTGGTATGCTCTCCACACATGGATACTTTCTGCATAGCAAGCCTCAGTGAAACCAAAGGCATTTAGTAATCCAATATGGTATGCTTAACTTGTATGCAAACTAAAAAGGTTTACATCTGTAGCTGCTCCCAAATGCTGGAATTCTTACTCTATATGTATTTAGTACACCAGGTAGACTACCACAGTCAAAGCTGCTAGATATGTTTCTGACTCACGCAAGAAAGAATTGTGGGACTGAGACCTAACTGTCTCTGGGATGGAAGTACTTGGTACCTCGCTAAAGCACATAGCTGTCACAGATCTGCCAAAACTCATCGGGGNNNNGGGGGGGGGGGGTGGGGGCTTCTTTACCTGCTGTGAAGGTGAGGAAGGAAACTGTCGACAGAAAAGCCAGATTGAGAGATATTAGAGACAGGATACTGATAATGGACTGTGATGAAGACCCAGGTGAAAACTGGGAAGAGAGGATATGCATGTGGAGAAGGGGGTGTCTTATGCAGCTGAGATATGCAGGGATCAGATCGGGATGAAGGAACTCATGGGGAGGGGAACTCTGTAGTTAAGGAAGTTATTGTCCATATGCTCCATCTGTCACAGGCATTGGAAAATCTGCACTGATGTCCCTGGCTGGTAGCAGGGTTTGGGACTGAGCATGAGAGGTGGCACTAGGCCATGCATGGATCAAAGAAAATAAAACGTTACCAGATTTTCACACATGCATCCATCCCACTGAGGGAGGAAAAACACACTGCTTCATGCAATGAGGAGGGTGCTCAGCTCTCCAAGGCTCAGAGGAGTGGGAAGAATAGCTCCACCCTGCTCTGTCAGGGAAGACACAATTCCCTTTGGACAGTCCTTGCTGCTACATGATCCAAGTAATTCTAACAGATAACTCTTGGGAATATATCCAGGAAAGAACTTCATACCCCTGTTCTGTGCACCCTGAGGCAAAGTCACATGGAAAAGCAGCATGCAGTCATGAAGTGGAAGGATGTATCATGAGCAACTGAGTCAAATCAAAGTTGAAAAGAGTGCATGTCACAGCTTTTAAGTACTTAACTGTGTGCTGCTTGTGTGCATATGTGCTTGCTCTGGTCTGACATTCACAAGTTATTTTAGTTAAACTTCAGATAACACAAAGAAAAGCAGCACCTTAAATATGTGAGGTAGTTACCTCTGTGACTCGGAGCAGAGTGGCAATAGTAGAAAAACAAACTCATGCAGCAATGAAGAACAAACCAGGGACAGGAAAACCTCCTCTTGGCTGCATACAGAGTTGTAAGATGACAAACCAACAGAGTCAATTAATGCAAAATCACAAGGATTAAAAAATTCTACTACAGAAGCTTTTACTAAAATCCATTTAGTTTTGCATGAAAAAAAAAAAAGAAGAAGAAAAAAGGAAATTTAATTAGGCCTGAAGCTTTGTTACTTTATTGGGAAAAACTCGGAGGAACATGGGGTACAGTTTTCAGATCCATGTCTTTGTTTTTTAATAAGCAGAGCACTGTTATTGACAGTTCTGTCATAAAAGCACATTTACAGATGCACCCAATGGAGCTCAGAGGAACCACAGCAGGTAGGGGAACCCAAGTAGCACCCTACTCCAGCTGTTCCCAGGGACATCACAGGATAGGGATCTGTCCACAAAACACTCCTGTCTCTTATGCATGTGCACACACACATGAAGGAGCACAGAGGCATGATACTGGGGGGGGGAACCTCAGTAACCCCATCAGAGACACAAGCCCCTGTCCTGGTCCCCCCCAGCTGGTATCAAGCTGGTTTGAAGAGGAACAAGCATGGGAAAAAGAGGAAAAAAAGGGTTAAAAAGTGCTTGCCACCTCTAAGCAATGGGCTGGTTGCTACTCTTAGCTGGCCATGCCCTGTACCTGGTGAGGGCAGTCTGACCTTTCTTCTCATTAAACTCCATTGCCAAGTCTGCTGTGTACGAGGGCACGTGTGAATGCCGGCCAGTGGGTGAAGCCGTGGGTGCTATTTGTGTGAGCACCAAGTGTGTTGATCTGTGTGGCCAGCCACATGTGTGTATGTGTGTGGTGTATGGGGGTGTGGGTGTGTCAGCTGGAAGCACATGCTCAATCTTGCTGCTGATTGGACCTGGAAGCACGGATCTGCATCACCCTCAGCTCTGTCAGGCTGCTAGGATTGGCAATCCCTAATTTGGATAAGTGTGTTCATAGGAGCTACAACAAAAACAAGAGGTGCTGAGGCATTTCCCTACTAGACTATTACCATACCCGCTGATCCTGCTACTCTTACAAGAGTCTGGGTGTTTAGAGAAGTGCATGCAACAAATGGGAAGAGCTGGAAGCTGGAAAGAAGATTCAGTGGATGATTCAGTGGGAAAGCAGCACATGGGAAGGAGGAGTTCTGCTCAAGGAAACCAAACTGCCAGCTTGAGTTCCTTCCTGCCCTTCACTGCAATCTTTATACTACTCCCACTCTTTGCAATGGGACATGAGGAGCCAGAGCTGAGAAGCTCTCTGATTGATGAGAATTCATCATTGACTTTAAAGGGCAGAAACTGTGCTAGAGCTGAGAAAGCAGCCTCTTGCCTTCTATGCATATAGAGGAACCTCAGGATAAGCAGCTAAGGAGTAGCTGGGTTTATTTGTCTAAATGTCCTGTTCATTCTAATTACAATGAATTAGGATAACAATTACAATGTTAAAAGTATGGTGTTTGATCACCTATGAAAGAAAGAGAGACACCTATTTTAAAGTCTGAATGACCGCCCTTCATCACTGCATTTACAGCACTTGGGCATCCTATGCCAATGCTAATTAACATGTCAGATTCCTTAATACCCCAGAGGCAGGAAACAAACAGAATACTGAAAAAGAGAAGCTTGGGAATAGAGGCAATGACTAAACTAAACAGTGTCAGAACACAGGCTCAACCACTGGCCTGCAATCATCCACTGCGTTTGTTTTCTTCTCCCTGGGTGGCCATGCACTGCACCAGAAGACAGCTCAAGCCAGCGACAGTTCCTAAAACTCAGCAAAGAGCAGGCCACCCTCAGTCAGGGGAAAAGAGTTTAGATACATGGACATGAATCACACTGCATCACTTGTCCCCAGGACTAGGGAATTGACCCTTTTTATTTATGACTTAGACAAAACCACAGAAGACACTGATGCAATAATTAAGTCGTGGCTAATTTAAGGGAGCTTTCCAACTGTACTCCACAGATCCTGTTTTCTATGCAGCACCTTATGCTACCTTTTAACTCAAGTCACCTGGCATGCTATGGAGTAGTAAGTTGGTAATAGAGAAATCATCATGACTACCATGTAGAGCATCCATGGAACCTGAACTTTTTAGATGCTAAAAATACCTCCCCAACCACAGAATCACAGTTCAATGTCCTTATACTTTTGTAATAAGCAAATAAAGAATTTCCCTTTCTCAAGGAAAAAAGTGTCTCTGAAACAGGGACATTCAAAAGAATGCCTCCTTCAACCATTTTAAAGAAATGTAGCATCAGACCTCTCACTGTTGAAGGTCAACAGAAACTCCTACATTGTTAGATTTGCAAAAAACTGCAACGTCTGGGATGTAAATCAGATGTGTCATGGAGCTGGGTAGAGAATAAAAAAAATTGCTGCTTTCTCCTACATCATACATCCTGCTGTCATAAAGAGGGCAACCTAACTAGTCTACAGTTACCTTCTGTGCCAGTACTTTCTTGAATACTTCTTTCTATTCTTAGATCTTTCTCCAAAGGTTGTCTAACCTTTCTTCTAAAGCTGTAGCACTTCATTCTAAGTGAAAACAGGATAAATATGTGTCAAACTCTATGTATTTAAAGTCCTTGTCTTCAGCCTACTCTTTACAGAAAATTACCTCAGTTATTTTTTGTTAAAGACTGACTTCTATAAAGGCCCCAGTGATACTTAGCCTCACCAAGGTTGTGAAAACTGAAGTGAGGGCTTTTTTTTTGAGGGAGTTGCTGAAGCCAGATAGGGAAGAAAAAAGTATTTAAATGCCTACTTCCTATTTAGACAAGCAAATACTTCTGGATTTGGTTCAAAAATAGCTAGGTCTTATTCTTATTTTTTTTTTATCAGCCTTTTGAACAAAGTACTTTGATATGTTGGTAGGTTTTCTATTTTTAACTCTTTTTTTGAAAAATAAATAATGAATTGTAGCAAACTGATTTTCTTCCAAATAAAGAAAAAATTATTTTGTCTTACTTTACCATTTTACACTAAAAGTCCTTTTTGGAAAAAATGATCAATAGAGCTGTATTCCAACTGTCAGATCTAAAATAACTGTGGTTCTACCAGATCTTGCATTTACACAACGCAAAAGAAAACTCAGTGTATTCTATGTACATACGCACTTTTAGTAGCTGCTATAAATTAAAAATTAAACTACTTTTTATAGCTAAATATTTATTTTGGAAAGTATTACCACAAATGTCAGAAACAAAGTCATTACAACAATGAGCTTGTTATAGAAACAGTTTATGCCTCACATCATTTGTTTCAAACTTTCCAAAGCACATACCACTAAGCTCTTCTGTCCTTCCCTCTATCAAAGTCTAAACATATTTTACTTATGTGAGGCACCACTGAGGAAATATGTTAAGACTAAATTTTTTTAAAACTTGTTACCAGTTAAGGTTGCTCAAATACTATTCCTTTGTTACTTTTTGATCCAAATTCCCTCCATATTTTGCCCTTCTGTTGCAAAAAATGGATGTTGTTTTGTAAGGAAACAGCCTGTCAAAAATGGAAGCAATTAATTATATGTGGGTTTTTTTCCTTTCTAATCAAAGAGTAGGTATCACTTTTAGTAATAGTTTTCCATATGAAATTTTTTTTTTAAATATGAAAGCTCTCATGACCAACTTGAAACTGAGGGATAGTTAGTTTTTATTTCTGAGTACGTCAGAGATGTTTCCTTTTTCTTCAACATCTGTGCAAACTAGGAGTACTTCCAAATGGACAACTTCAGGGGCTGAATAAAAGAATATTCAATATTACACTGAAAAATCAACTCTGAGGGAGTCTAATGAACACCACAAGGGTAATTATTCCCCTCATGAAGGAAAGGTTCTCTTTTGATGTAAAATAAGCCAGGGTAACAATACAGTGCATGAAATTTTCAGGAACATGTTCTAACCTGTGGGTGGCTACCGCACTTTTGATGTCTGGGGCATTTTTGGGATGCAGTGTTCAAAAGAGTTGTCAGCTGGAAGTGGATGCAGCTGGAGAAAGTTGGAATCTGAACATAGGAATGGAGTGGGCTGGCTGCAAGTTACAATGAGGGCCCACACAGTGTATAAGCTTTTTGCTATCTGAACCAATAAAAGTCATGGTAGCTAAAGTAAAAAAATAAAACAAACTCAGTTTGGTTTTAGAAGTAATGTGTCTACCTAAAATGGGAGCACAACGATGAAAGACACCACACTTCTCACAGCTGACCAGGGCTCAGAGCCAGTAAGTGCATCAAAAAGGGTGCACGGCTTTCAGCAGCCAAAACACCGGGCAACATTAATGCAACAATCCCTTAGAAAGAGTGCTCTGGCAGGACTGGTACAGGCTTCTGGCTAGACTTACTGTCATTCTCCCAGCATCTATATTAGTAGGCAATCATCTGACATTTAGGAACAAACATATATATTTATAAACCAGAGTCTGCCTGAAACCTATCAGAGCCAGGATCCATTTCTTAAAGGGAAGCATTTTAAAAATACTCGAATAAATTATTTGCTGTTACCTTCTTATCCCACAGGCTACATTTACAAAACATTGCCTCAAACTCTTTTACAGGATTTGAATGTTACTAGCATATTATGAAGCTTGCTTACTTACACCTTAATCCTTTGTGTTTATTTAATTTCAGTGGACTCGCACTTTGTTGCTTTCCTTTGGCCAGTGTGTATATCTGCCTGGACACTGGTCTTTTTCAGCTTCTATTAACATGACATAATTTATTCCAGCAAAGTTTTAATTTTAGCTCACTGTGTAATAAGTCTGTAATATTTTAATTATTGTAAATTCTAACTCGACCCAGTAAATACCACTCTCCATTGGACTGTATGTTCTGCTTGTATGACTTAAAAAAAAACATTCAAAGAAAGGTATATTTAGTAACTTTGTGACTAAATGTTATGTTTTGGTTTCAACTTGACAAAGTTCAATGTCCTTATACTTTTGTAATAAGCAAATAAAGAATTTCCCTTTCTCAAGGAAAAAAGTGTCTCTGAAACAGGGTTTTTATTACAATTCTACAGAGTGTTTATTTTAGTGACACAAAGAAAGAGTTTGTGTGCTCTTCTGCTAGAAAACATGACTATGTTCTGCTAATAATTAGGAAGGAGAATACATATTGTTCAGAAAAAAATATATGATGCATTTAGATTTTCTAACAAGAAACCACAGCATCACATTAGAAAACAGCATTTCTTTGGGTTTATCAGAAACTGATCTACCTTGTACTGAAACCAATGATGTCTATGGCATGAGATTAGGCATCCAATTTCAACTAGTCAGCAAATAGCCAGACTTAATTGCTAAAAGCAAAATTAAAGAGTGATCAAGAAGGGTTTGTTTCTGGCATATAATTTCATCCTAAAACTATACAACCTTTCATTTTAAGAAAGCAGAACAAATTTAAGAAATATTAAGTATGCTTGTAACTCAGTATGCTCTGGGGATTGCATTTCTGACTATTTAGCTCATTTAGGAAGTTCCTTAACAACATAAAACAAGAATGCTTCTGAAATGTATGTTTTAATTGTTCAAAACTTTGCACAGGACACACATGACATATATTTTGCATAAGGAAACCAACCAGTTTTATATACTGTCAGCTATATATTTGTACCAACAGTTAACTAAAATGTTTTTTGGAAGAGAAGCTCTGTCTGCTAGATTTGAAGATATACATGTATTTGTATAATAACACACAAAATGCTTCTGTGGCTAGCCTCACCGTTAATACTTTGCACAATATTTTAAATCGCTTACTTATGATAGAATGATCTTGTGTTTTTGCTGGCATGCTAGGATCTCCAGTCCCGCTTATTTAACCTTACCTCCACAGGGTTGTTTAGACTTTCAGAACCTGATTTCAATTTACTTTAATTTTCTCAGATACTTTTTGTATTTATAAAAGCTGAGCATCTAGTGACCTCTCTATTCCTGACATTTCCTTTACTCTCCACTATGAAAAAGAACAAAAAACCCAGTGTCCCATTTCTGTTCCAAAAAAACTAAACTGCTTCCTTCAGTGGGTTGGCCCTTGTAATTGAAAATGGCAACCAGATGTTTACAGAACACACTAGCAATTTTCCTTGAGGCCTTTACTCTTTGTAATTGTTTGCTGAAGTTAGTTGGGCTTCATGGAAACTTGTCTGAGGCTGTAACAAATCACAAGTAGGGTCTCCTCCTAACTGTACTCTGAACAATTAAAAATAAAAAATTAAAGTACAGTTAGAAATAATGCTACCTACTGCTGTTAATGTATTGCAAACTCCATAGAAAACCATTCACTAAAGGAGGAGATTTGGTTCTCTCAGTACTGATTTTTACATGCTGTTCCATGAAAACCATGCCTATTTTAGAGTATGTTATTTGCTTTCTACCTTCTCAAACTTCAGCTGGCTATACTCTAACCACCACTGATTTTGTGCTCCCTTCCCTTTTCCTCGCTTCTGTCAGGATTATTTTCTCATAGATTTGTGGGTTTTCTGAGAACATTTTGCATTTTAAGAAGAAGATGTTAATGGCATATTGCTTGTTCCTCAGTTAAAGCTCTGAGTTAATACAAATTATTTGTACCTGAAACCTCTTCATCTGCTTTAGAAATCACTGTTTTCCCTCTTCAGTTTCTTATCTGTCTCATTTTCTCAAGGTTAGTCATAGACTTCAAGAAGTCTGCGAGTCCATCTTGTTACCCCACAAGGGGACACACTACACTCAATAAAATCTCTTTACCTAATATTTCAAGACCTCTAAGATTGAATGCTCCACAGCTTCTGGGGGTCCATGTGATTACTTCTTTAGCCTTCCCACCAAAATAGCTTTCCTAATCTATAACTGAACTTTGTTGTTGTAGTACTTCATGTCTTACCATTCTTTTGTCCTTGGCATCAGACTTTTTTAATATTTCACATTAATAAGTACCTCTGCTCCCCCAATCATAGTAGTCTTCACATTCACTGAAGAAAGAGCATCACTGTGTCCTCCTGTCTCTACCACGCCCTCTAATTCTCACTACTTTTGCTGATATAGTACATCTTGAAAAATGAAAAGCAAATGTCTGACAGTCACCAGACATGGCCCTGGGGGCCTCTGAAACCCATGGCTGTAGCTTATCCTCTAGACTACTTAGCAGCCCTCAGGAAACTATTAGTGGCTGCACTTACGAAGTAGCACTTCTCCAAGTTCCTACCTTGCTGCTGGCCAGATGTTACCAATTAAGCCGACTCTTTTGCTGATTTAGCCTCTGGTCAAATGTATGAATAGTGAGGAGTACTAGAGGTGATACAATATGCTAAAGGAATAACATAAGGATATACATCAAGGAGCATGCATTTCATCCTAGTTCTGACTGTGACTCATATGGTTTTAATTCTAATTTCTCCATCTCTGGTGTGGCAACATTTCTCTGCCTCCTAGTCCTACTATGAATAGAAGTGAACAGACACAGACATTTTCTTCCCACGGAAAATGTGTATTTTCTTTAAAGAGCAATTTTTCAAAGGATATCCAACAAACCAAAATGAAAAACTAACAAAGACTGACTTGGAAAATTGGTTTTTGGGGGAATCAAAGCAGAATTTTCTTTCATCTGTCCCCAACTGCTTCTTCAGTCATGTATCATCCAGACAGAGGCAGAAACCTGCAACTAGTATCACTCCACAGCTACTGAAAACCTCTGCTTGCTCCTGCAGGTTCATGCTTCCTGACATTCCCCAAGCAGCAGCTTTTACAGGGAGCAACCACTGGGTACAAGGAAGCAACAGAGCACTGTATAGAGAGCAGATGAGAGAGGAAGCAGAGGCCACATCTGCTGTAACAATTCAACAAGTCACAAATCAGCATTTTACAGCAAAATGTGTTGAGTCTGAATATATTCAGGTTGTTTTAACAGTAAGAGGTTATTCACACCTTGCTGTAATATTTAAGTAATGAGATGCCACCTTAAATGCCAGACAGACCTCTTGACCCCAGCACATAAAGAGGAAGGCCAAGATTTGCTCAGATTTGTTCCCACTGGTCTGTTGTCTCACTCATCCCTTCCTGTTCTTGGAGCAGCTCCACCCAAGCACCACTCCCACATCTGCAGAAAGCCAGACCATCTTCATAGTTGCTGGAACCAGGGCTTAATTTCCACAGCCAAGTACTTACACACAGCATGCTTTTAAAATGGCAGAAAACAGAATTCAATGCATATTGATAACATCAGTAAAGAGGTAATGACTTCAGATCTAATATTCTTTGCAATACATGCAAATTTAAGGATATATATAGTATAGGATCTCCACTTAACAATCTCAGATGAACGAATAGAACATGAAGCTGGTATTGATTTCAGTGGAAATAAATATCAAGATTTATTGACCCAAGAGGTAAGTATCTACCAAAGCCAAGATGCGTACAATACTTATTTTATGGGACAATAAATCACACACAAAAAAAAACCCCAAACCCAAACAAATATATGCACTGTAACAATCTTTCATGGCATGGCTAAAATTTCACCTTCAGTGGATTTCACTCAAACTGCAAACATGACCCTTAGTAAAGTTTAAATACTTACCTGTAATATTCTAAAAATATGAAATGATTGTGTATAATCAATACTGTGAAAATGGTTTATGATTCTTTTTTTCAAAGTTACACATTGCAATTGTATAAACTTCCACCAAATTGCTAAAATTAACATTCTAAGGCAGCAGGGAGCATATAATTTTATGCTGCACTCAGTTTGCCAGCAGCCTGAATAGATGTGCTTTTCTCCACAGCCAAACTGACTGGCTATCATTAAGGTTATGCAGAATCTTTACCATTCCATCAGCGAGCTGTAACAACAGAATTTTACATGTTACTGCAGAATTAATTAGAACTGTTTGGTCAGATTTGTAGCATACAACTGCACATGTTTTTTGGAGCCTGCAGTTTTCTGAGATTTGCATAACTATTAGTAAAGGTGAAGAATTGAGAAATGCAGGAAATACCTATTAAAGGAGTGTCACCATTGACTAATGAGGCAGGCACATTGAGCAAAGGACAGAAAAACTGATGGCTCCACAAAGAAAGATTTAAGTAGTTGAGATGTCATCTGGGGAAAGTATGGAATTCAGGAAAGGTTCAGGCAGCAGACAGTAACCAGGCAGCGTTATTTTTGGAGGGTAGAAATGCATTTTAGTGCAACAAATCTCTGAGATAAAACTTTCCTGTTAAAAACGTTGTGAAAATGTTGGCAGGGCATCAGAGAGCCATATGGGCCCGCAGATCCTGTTAGTCTTTGTTGTGGTCCCAGAGATGAGAGCTTCTCAGACTGGAAGCACAGAAAGGCAGACAAATGTGGAAAAAATTTGGCAAGTTTTTCTCCAGTGTTTGCCACTCTGGGAGGACCTAAGGGTGCTCTGAAGCCAAGCAGCTCCTCCCACTCATCCCGAGTAGAGCAGCACAGGTCTGTGCCAGGCTGAGGGAAGGAAGGCCTGAGACTTGTGTGGCTCAGCACAGAAAAGCTCCCAGGAAAAAGCCTGGAAGTGTGGGGCTTTCTCATTCCTCCTTCTGATTCTTTTATTATTTTCCATGGATTTGTGTGACACGGGTTTCAAACCCACTTCAAGGCTGCAGCAAAGGCAGAACATGTCCCAGAGGCTATGCCTCTATGAGCAGATTCTCACATTTTAGAAAAGTAAGGAGGAAGGAAGTAACTACACACCAATCATGCTTTCTGCCTAGCTGGCAAGCAAACCAAGTGTAACATTTATAGATGAGCTGCCCAGTATCACCTGATATCTTTTTCATCAGCTTTTATCCAACTTCCTTTCAACTGCTTGCTTCATGATGGACTTATCACAGATACTGGAGATACTGACCATGCTTAAACACATCTACCCCAGCATCAGCTGAATGCCCAAGGTGGCAATCCCAGCTCTCTGCAAAACTGGACTATCACGTCATCTGCTAGTAACACAGTACTACCTCTCTGTCTCCAACCTAGCAGCACACTAAAAGATCACAGAAGCATAGAATGGTTTGTGGCCAACCCCTCTGCAGTGAGCAGACACCTTCCACTAGATCAGGTTGCTCAGAGCCCTGTCCAACCTGATCTGGAATGTCTCCAGGGATGGGGCTTCTACCATCTCTCTGAGCAACGTGTGCTAGTGTTTCACCACCTGCATTGTAAAAAAATTCTTCCTTGTATCTAGTATAAATGTAACCAATTTTAGTTCAAAACCATTACCCCTTGTCCTATCGCAACAGGCCCTTCTAAAAAGTTTGTCCCCATCTTTCCTATGGGCTCGCTTTAAATACTCAAAGGCCGCAATAAAGTGTCCCTGGAGCCTTCTCCAGGACGAACAACCCCAACTTTCTCAGACTTTTCTCACAGGAGAGGTGTTTCATGCCTCTGACCATTTTTGTGGCGCTCCTCTGGACCCTCTCCAACAGGTCCATGTCTTTTTCATTCTGAGGACTCCAGAGCTGGATGCAATTTACAGACATGTTAAACCTTACAGAAAAACTGGCTCATTTAGGGCTGCCACAAAAGGAAGACTCAAAGAGCTCAGAGCAGGCACAGATATCATCAGTCCATGGGCTTTTCCATCCAGGTGGGTTTAATTGCTAAGGAATGGTAAAAGAACAGCTACTTTTTGTTCAACCAAAGCTACTTGAGAATTTACTGACAGAGCTATTTTTCAGTGAAAAATTAGGGGATTGAATAATTTATATTTTACTGCAGTAGCCTCTGTATGGATTTTTCATAGGAAACCCATAAACCACAGTCTCTTTGACTGGAAAAAAAAAGGTATCCTTCTCCTTTTTAGCCAACTATTTTCTAGTTACCAAAACTCAAAATGTCTTTGTTGGTCTGTAAGAAGTGAAAAATTTCCACTGAAGAAAACTGTTCTCCTGACATTTCTCTCTGACAGCAATGAACTCAACACAATGCTGCAGACCAGGTGTGGAAGATTTCTCTGGAAGATCAGTGTGCAGAGCTGTCACATGTGGGTTTCAAACAGGAGCAGAACTGGTCCCAAAATTAATAGCGGGCCAGCACAAAAAAGTTAGGAATGTTTTGTGGTGAATTTTTTTCCATATATGACTTCAGCTAGACTCTTGGCTCTCAGCCATTCTAAACAAAAAATCCTTTCAAAATGAGAGTGAACTTTGAAAGATACACAAGTAAGACAGACTGCACAAAAATAAAAGGACTGGATAGGGCTGCTATATAATACCAAGAAGGAATGACTCTTTTTACAGATTTTTTCACAACATTAATGATCTATGTTTCTCAGTCCCTTATCTGTATCTTTTAAATAGAGGCTTCAAGGAATGTATTTTTAAATAATTTATAACACTCTTATTAGGAAAATATTATGACAAAGCATAGCTCAAAATACCCTTCTCCAAAATAAGGAGTACTATCCCATCCAGAACAGTAAACCCCATCATCTACTGGGAAAAGAAAACAAAACAAAACAAAAAACTTTGAGCGTAACTTATTCAGTTCTAAGAAAAGATCATTGGTTTGGTATGCAGACATGCTCTTTTACTTCTTATTTTTAAAACATAACTTTCAACCTAGGCACTTACATAACACAGGGAATAGTTAAAGGCAGACTCATTTATGTTGCCATGAAATGGAATAAGTAGAGTCTTACTCTTTACCTTAAATTGGCAAACATTTGACTTTTTTACATACTCCAGCATCTGCTGGAAATTGTAGGATGTTCCTGGAAAATACCTAAAACCTTTTTATTATTTTTTTCATTACTGGAAAAACAGTACAGGAAGTACTGATGCTAGCTCGTGAAATATAAATACCCACAGTTAAGTTGATTTCTGCAGAAGCAATGTTTGGAAGGTAAAAACCTGTATTAGAGAACCTGAACCTGAGTTGATCGCTGTAGCAAAATCTCGTGAAGTGATTTTTTCTAAGTCATAACTGAATTTTGCATACCCACTTCCTTGGCCATTTGAAACAAAAGTATTTCACAGAGATGGTGCATGTGGTACCCAGAGATGCTATCTTTTCTCTGCCACCCATCCATTAGCAAAACCTGTGGACACACTGTGTTTTGTCACTCTGGGATGGAAAGTACTCAAGGAAAGGAGTGACTGAAGGGCACCTGTGAAACCAGATTAAAATAAAAGACCAATGTGAAGACAATTTACTACTTCTTGGTACAGCCTGCCAAGAAAACTGCATGTACCTTATTTTCAAGAAAGTTTCTTAAAGAAACTTGAAATTAGCGGTGGAATTTTGAGCAGCCTCAAGCATGCTAAAGAATTATGCTTTTCATCTACGAAACTACTCTGATTGTTTAAAAGCATAAAGCAAAACTGAGCTCTCTGATAACCCCAGGAATGTATTGCAAGCCTGATGATACAAGCGACATTCCCTTCAGCACGAGAAGTAACTAACCATTCCATTTCTCTATGGGCAGAATAGAGGTCTTCCAGTTCCAAAACTGACTTCCAACAGGAGACCAAATTGAGATCACAGTTTCAGTTCATACTTCTAAAGTGTCCAAGAGCACTTAAACATGGTCAACATATATAACTGGTGCCCAAAGCTCCTCTATCAGGCACAGTATAAATATACACCACAAAGCTACAGTCCCTTCTGCAACAGATCAAACTTCTTCAGTAGCCTGCTCTAACTGTGGATCAAATTTCAACAGGAACTAAGAACCAGCAGTAATTTACCCCAGCTTCTGCTGCAAGTGCAAAATACACTTCTTCTGTATCGTGTTTTTTAGCAAGTTTACAGAACAATCAAAACATCACTGGAGGAAAAAGCATACCTTCATGCATACAGTTTTTCCCTAAGAGACAAAATGAGAAAGAAACAAATGTAGCAGGTATTTGTTTTGTTACAAAATGCTCCATTGAAATTACTTTGTTGATGAAGTTGGTATGAGAAGTCATCAGGAACCAAACTGATCTGATTTGGTTGTCAAGACTATGATGAATCACTGCTGTATTTTTTTACAGAAAAAAGTATCTAATGAAAGAAACATCTAGTTGTGGAAAATTGGCTGCATAACTGGAAAGGGCTAGAATTTGGCTTGTATCCTTACTTGTATCCAGAGTTTAGAAGCTTTACCTCTATGGAATAATGCTGGATCAATAGCTAACCTTTAGTAATTAATTTATTCATTAACTAGGTCCAATTATTCTTACTCTGATAAAGGCCCTCATGACTGGGATCTTCCATCAGCCTCCTGTTTTCAAGGACTGTGACTGTGTATCCATGTTTTACCAGGATGCTCTGACAGAGCTGAAGGTCGGTTTCCCAGTGGGCAGAAGGTGTGTAGACAATTGCTCTTCTTGTACGGCTTCCAAAGTACTGGAGAATGGAGTCATCAATCTACAGCAAACACAATGCAAAGACAATGGTTGTGGGATAGGACACTCCTCAGCTGTATAATATATAGTTGTTATTTTTCACAAAAAGGAATTAGTAACTTACTGTAACAAACCAGGAAATCTTTCTGGTATAATTTAAGAATTCTCTTTATATCAGGGACTTCTGACCACAAACTCCATTTCGTCCGCCTCTCCATTTTTTCTACCTTCATTTTGGACTGATATTTCAAGGGTTCAAAAGCTCAGGGTGGCAATGGAGGATCTTTAAACCATGATCTTCCCTTCATGGAAACACCTTTGGCTGTACCTTATTGCCTTATTAGTCCAATATGATCCAGCCCAGGAGGACAAGGAGAGAGACTTGTATATAGGAGCAAGTGGAAAAGAGTATAATGTCTCGAATCCCAAGGAACTCTTGAATTGTCTGCCATTCATTGCCTTCCCACACAGTGCCTGGGGACAATGGCATCTAGAGAAGACTCTGTATAATGACCTGGGATATGAACTTCTTGCAAGGCAAAATGGAAGCACACCACCCCAAACACACAGAGGAAGTGTGAGCTTGACTTGAAGTTCTGAAATAAGTGAATTACAGGGCCACTGTCATCAAGCCCTTGAGAAAGCAGGATATCTTATGTCTTACATAAGGCATAAAAATAGGATGCTCCATGTGAGAAACAAGTCACTAATACCTGGAATGTTCTTTAGCAATAAAAAACCCATTAACAGACAGACAAGATCTTCTTTTGATGAAAAATATTTGGCTTTAGGATTGAAACATAGCAGCATTTAAGCATTTGTTCTTGTCAAGTTCCTGAATTTCAGTCATGAACAGTCAGCAGTATGTCCTTTAAAAACTAAGTTACTCCATAACTTCTAATTTTAGTAAGCTTATCACTGTAGATAGGAAGTGCTACACAAACAAGGCACCAAAACTTTTGCACAGTAGGCCTCATTGAAAACAGACAGATGTTTTGATATAAACAAATGTCATTCGAGGTGTGTCCAGTTGTTTACAGGCCTGAGATCTAGTGATAAAGTCACTCTTCTCAGCAGTCCGTTCCCCAGTTACAGGATCCAGTTTTACGTTACACTTGGCTGAAGTGTAAGGTTCTCTACAGCAGTGAGGAGCATGAACTATTTTAGACCCCTGAGCCTCTAACGCTATGTCTGCTTTTGCTTCAGAGCAGATATCCCCCACGGAAAAGGTTAGTATTATCGATGAAGGGACCCTGAGAAATATCTCGATACAACACTGCCAGAGTCTTCCATGTACATTTGCTGAATGTGCAACCCAAAACTACTTCAGACGCCGGGATGTCCAAGTAAAGGCTGATCACATGTTGGCCGGAAGAGGCACAAATAGCACAGGCTGAAGTCACAGGAACTGCGTTAGGTAACCAGTCAGTTGTCCTTCCCAACACCCCAGCATTTTTCAAACACATTAATTGGGTGGCAAGCACAGCCGTAGAGCATGTCAGTTTGCCCTTCCCCACCCCAGCACCTGCCATTCTTTCCCCTTCTTCTTTTGCCTCTCCCTCCTCTTATCTTCTCTCTTTCCTGCTCTCCCGCAGCCCAGCAGCTGCTGGCAGCCTTTCCTCTCCATTTCCCTCCCTCCCTCCCTGTTCCTAAATCCAGCTCTCTCCCTGGCCCCCACTCTGTGCTCCCTCTCCCTTCTCCTCCAGGCAGTCCAGCCAGATATTTTCCACTTTCCATTTCACTTGCATTGCAGAAGAAAATCAGGAGAGAAAGACACCTCTTGCTTTATTTTGCAATCCAATTTTCCATCCCACATGTGCTGGAAGGGCCAGTGTTGCGGGGTGAACTGAGGACACGTGAGGAGCATAGAGGGGCTGCAGCCCAGGACACATCCCTGCCCGGCTTTCGCTGGTGATTACGGCTGATCCCGCTCCCATGCCTCCTGCTGTGCGGCTGTGGGTGCTCGCTGCCTGGCATCAGGGTCCCGCCTGGCACTTGGCAGCACTTTGTGTGCACCCCTCCTCACTGAACATTATCACGCTTTTTTCATGCTAAAAAATCCCACCTTTCTTCACAAAAGCGAAGCCTCCTGCAATGTCATTCCTTATGCATTTTGCTTCAAGTGCATGTATCAATCACCCAGCAATGACTGGATCTTCCCCCGTGGGCAGTACGCCAAGGACAGCTCTCACCGGGCTCTCCTCACAGCCCCTGCCTGGTGCAACAGGCCTTGCAGCCCTGGGTGCTGGCCAGGCCAGGGGGCCAAGCTGTGGCACCACCGGTGAGACACGGGGCGACAGGACCCAACTGGCCTCGAGATGTCCTGAGGGCCCCAAGGACCCCACAGCTGGCACAAGCCTGCCTGCAGCAGGATCTTCCAGGGGAAGGGAGCTCTCCCTCCAGCCTCCACGTGAGCGCTGACACAGACTGCATCTTCCCCAGTCCCCTGGGGAACAGCAGAAATGTTTACAACTCTGTTCTGGCAATGGCAAATACTCAAGAGATCATTGATAGTAGCATAAAAAACCCCAAGGAATTTCAAGCAATGGTGGTAATCTAGGACACTTCTACAAAACACAAACGGCCCTGAGTGGCTCCACCAGGCCTGTGCAGCAGCCAGCTCCCAGCGACCGCCCTTCATGGGCGGTCAGAGGGCTGGCAATGGCCTTCGTGTGTGGAACACACTGCCAGCTGATCCAGAGGGCTTTCCTTGGGACACACAGTCCAGAGACACATAAAAATCCTTCAGGCTGGCAGTGTCGGAAGCCTCCTGACATGGGGCTGGGAGGGACCAAGGCGCTTTCATCCACAAGCTTCCCAAAAAGCCATGATGGGATCTTTGGGGCACCAGGACAATTCAGGGTCCTAAATATAACAGCTTGACCTGATGTCTAATCTGGTACTAATAAAAAATACAAAGTAGCTCGACAACTTTTACGGTGCTTGCTCGAGATCCATGCGTCATGTTGCCAGATTTATTTCCTCTGCTCTTTCCTTTCAGAGCTATTTGCAGTCCAGGTTACAAGGTGCAACATGTCCTCTCTGTTTTCTTGCCAAGCCAGTGTAATGTAGGATGGGGTTTTTTTCTTTTTGTTTTAAACTACCTGTTGGCTACACAGAATTTAAAAAAATTCTGGCCAACTGCACGCTTGTAGTAAAAGATTCCATAATTTTTTCCAAAGCTCTATATAAAATGCCTTACATCACTGGTCATGCTGATGTAGTTACTACTGGGTGTATTTCAGAGTTTTCAGTACTACGGCAATAACAGTCATGTTTATACACTTAAAGAGTCTGCTAGTAATTATAAAATGTTTCTCTATCACAAAATTGCAGTCTGGGCAGAGATTTAGTATAAAAGAAGCAGAGTGCAATAGATGAAAGTAAGCTGTTCACATATTTTGACATTTTATAGTTCTGATTTTTTTGGCATTCCTATAACTGTAATGTGCTTTTCCTTAGACTAAAAAAATAGATCCATAACATTTTGAATATTTGAGAATAATTCTTAAATGATCAAATGTTTTCCTGTCTCAACCACTTTTTAGGTCTTCCCCAGTTTGAAGTCTCAGGCAATTTGTTATCAGGTCAGTTTATTACAGATTCAATACACCTTATGTGAAAGGGATTGGTAAAGAACATCTGTGGCCCATGTCTTATCTAGAGAATAGTGTGGCTGTCTCCACTGAAACTAATGAGGCTTTACAGCAAAGCTGAGTTTTCCCACATGATTTAGGATGAGGTCTATGTCAGCTTTGACATGATATACCTGCTCTTACAGCTTGCAAACCATTGCACTTAGCTGAGTCACTGACCTCATTTTAGTCAATAGGCTGTTACACAGATGATCCACACCCTTAACAACTGGTCTAAACAAACTACAACAGGCTGTAAAGTGAATAAAAATGCATAAAAATTAATTTTTTAATTTTGTTTTCAGTTTATAGAATAACATGAAAAACATAAAAGAAAACAAACTGAGGTCCATAAAATTTACTACGGAATCTTAAAAAAATAACAAATTAAATGTATATTCCTCTGAGGTCTTAACAAATGAGATAAACAGCCCAGTTTATATAATATGAAAGCTCAAGAATTACGTAACCATCTTTGCCTGGCTGAAAATAGACATTATCTGAGTTGCAATTCTTAGTTCTGTCTGTCTGCAAGTTCCACATAGCTGTGAAATTCGGCGTTGAAGAGGAAATGTTCTGATGTTTTCCCTGAAACCAGTTTAGCCAATTCTAGGTTATGAATGTATAAAGATATAATTGATTGTGTTAGTCTCTGAAGCTTACCTCTATTGTACAGAATTTCTGGGTTGTTCCAAAAATCCAAAATTTGGTCAGTAACTGAATTTTATAGTATATAATTACCGTCATTGTTTTAGCCAAGAAGAAAATAGCAAAGATATTTCAAGTTGAGGAGAGAAAAACAGTTCCTTGGCATTTTTTCAGATTCCAAGAAGATTGCATAAGTCCATAAATATCGATGCATTGTCTCTGCCTGGCAAGGAAGCAAATATATAGTTTGAACTGTTGCCATAGAATTTCATTGACCATCACTTCAACTGCAGAAACAAAATTCTTCTTCCTAACATAACGGCCCAACTTATGTCTGCCTAAGCTTCTCTCAGGAAAGAACTCAAAAATCATCTTTTCAGCTACGCAGTTCTGGTGGTGTTAGTCCCTGTGTTGATTACAGGCAGCCACTCTTTTACACCAAGCTAGCCAAGACTGTCAGAGTCTTGTCCAATAGCCTCAAATAGCTTGACTGCATCTCGCTTTAACCACTCTGCTTCCTGCAGGTACTGAGCTGCTGCAAGATATATGAGATATATGAGCCACTACATAAACCAAAAGGCCTTTGCATGGAAGGGGGTGCAACAGAAATCCCACAAAAGAGAAATAGCCTTATATAAACAACACTGGCACTACTAGCAATATTCACAGGCAGCAAACTGCCTAAATTCCCACGTAGCCAGCAAAGGAAGAATGGATCTACCTTCACTGCTAAATACCACCTAGCACAACAACATTTCTAAAAATCCATGAGTGGGACTCCTAGAAACTACTGCACTTACATTAAACAGCATTAATAAGAAGAGCAATAATAAAAACTTAGCAAGTGGTTCTAATGCCCAAAGTTGTTCATTTACAAGAACTGTGAAGACCTTTATTAATTCCAAATGTGACTTTTAAATTCTTTTTCATGTTTGCATAAAAATTCATAGAAATAGTAAGTTGTTCATACTACTATTATATTTTAAGTGCGTATAGCTCCTGAATGAAGAAGTAACAGAGAAGTTAATTTCCTGTTTCACTTTCTGAAGGATATTTAATCGTGTTGGCTTTATGTTCTGTTAGATTTCCTAATCAGAAAGGACTGGGTTGGATTGTAATTCTGGGCTGGAATGTAATTCTGCTTCCAATTGTTTGCTGAATAAATACAGAACAAGCAGCTACATTATTGCACTACTTTGATGGCTGGTTTCTGATGACTTCATAAATTCAAGAGGAAAACTGGAGTTATTTGCATAGTCATCACCAGCACTTTGAGCTGGAAGTACAGTGCTATTTTATCAAAATGTAGCTCGCGGTACCAACTGCCTTGTCTTCAGAACAGACAATAAGCCAATCCTACCATCTTATCAAAACAGCTACTTTTGAGGAGAGGGCTCCAATGAAGTGCATGAGTGAGATTCTGCCTCCCTTTCCCCTCTGCTGCTGATGCATCCCTCCCAAAGTTCTCTTCCTGCAGAGTCTCCACCCTGACCCTCTTTCCTGACTGCTACCACAATAGCTTTGCCCTTTATCACCAAAATATCTCTAGCTATCTGTGCAGTAAAAATAGCTGTTTCCTCAGTGCCTTTTGCATTTTACATTGAAGGGGGGGAAATGTCCTGCTTCATAGGGTGCCATGTGAATGCGGTGTCATTCCAAGCAAACCTGTTGCTGATACCATACAGTCTGTGGATTGCTTTCTATTAACAGAGGTTTCATACTAGCAAAGTTCTTTGTTCTTTTGTGAGTAGAAAAGAGTTCTCATCCCCCTATTGTACTCTATAAAATAAATTTCCTTTTTAAGAATAAATTTACTTTAAAAATGTATCAAACCTTATTATACATAAGGTAATCTTTTCTATCCAGAGCTCTCTCCACACTCCATTTCTGCATAATAGCAAAAATCACTCCTTCTCATTCTATCATCCAGCTTCATTTCTCCTTTTTCACGTATTTACATTTCAAAAGTTCCAGCTAGCTTTGTCTTCTTTTCTTTCCACTTGCATTCCCATCTCCCTTTCTCTTCCCCAGCACAAATCCAGTCCCCTCTGTGCACCATCTCTTCTGTGCATTCTGAGGATACTGTTACTTTGCAGCCATAGTTCCCTACTCTGCCTTCCAGATCTGCCTCCTTTCCCCATGCCTTCTTCTGTGACACTCCTCTCCTGCCCCCTTCATTCCCTGCTTATTCTGACTGAAGCAAACATATTCCAACCAAAAAATCCATAGAAAAAAACCCAGACATATGCCTTTAGAGGGTGAAGTTCATCACATTTGTTTTAAATGTCTGCATTAAATCATGATGAATTTTGCGGTAGGGGCAGTTATTTCCTATGAAGTTCAGCTTTCTGGCTCTGACAGGACAGAGTGGAGCACTCAAGTAAAGACAGGATAAGTTCACTTGGAATGTCCAGAGTTATAAAATTGTAGTAACAATTTCTCATCTTTTCAGTAATTTCACTCCCAATTTTGGGAGTGAATGGCCTGTAACCATTGCAAGATGTTCAACTGGATCCTCCTTTAGATCTTGGGTAGGACTAAAACATGATGTTTCTCTGGTTTTTTTATTCTTTTTCTACATAGTATCCCTGAGATATCACCACATCAAGCTGTCATCTTGTATATTTTATACTGTCCAGTCCCAGTAAATGATATCGTATCCTACTTGTTCAGAATGAAGCCATAAAAAACCTTTTATCATTTTTCCTGTTTGCTCACCTCATTATAGCTCATCTTGGAGATATGTATCTTTTACACCAAACTTAAGTGGCCTTGAAAGTGAAGACAGCTTTTTTTACCATACCTACTACCTTTCACTTATTAAGATGCCAGCCTCACTCACTCATGAAACTGTCATATAATCAGCTGCATGTTGTGTTTGTTTTCTTTTTCTCAAGTGGCCTTAACTGGCCAAGGGATGTAGCAAGGCTCCCGTGAGTATCCATGAAATAATCTTCTTCAAGACTCCTCTTAAATTTTAAAATCTCATTTTTTATACATTGGCCATGGTTAGAGAGCTACTCTGCTAAACCAGTGCCTAGCACATGACCAATGTCTCACTGCTTCCTTCCAACAGCAGAGGTACTATGTCCACCTGGGCAAAACACCTGTGCAGAGACACCTAAGTTGGCTCTGGCTGAATGCATTCAGAGTAGAAACACAGCGTAACCAACTAATTAGCTCTTCTAAGAAGTGACTGAGAAGCAGAGCTGAATTACTTTAGATGAGTGTAACAGTTTTACATCTGTCTGGTACCAAAGGTATTTCTGGCACAATACCGTGCCAGGCAAATCTACACAGGGTTCGTACAGATTTTTTGTGTCGGTATCTATTTCAGTTTAGATGCTAAAACACCAGCTCTCCTCTTTATTATATATATTCACAAATACTTCCTCATGAAGGTGGAAAATGTGTCTGGCTGAACCTGCAGACAGCCTGCTGCTGGATGTGATATCTCCTTCTCATACCTTTAGTGCTGGAGATTCAGAAATAAGCCACCTATTTTTTAGTCTGCAGATACTAGCATTTTATTTTATACTGGAAAATGTTGACCTCTGTTCAAGTGAAAATAAGGCTATGGGACCAGCTCTCCAGCATCTTTTAAAAATCCTGTAATGTGTGAAACCTGCAAGAGAAGTACTAAGTGCTCTGTCAGGTTTCCCAGGCTATGAATGAAATCTTGCATTTTTGCAATTAAAAAGGACAGCCCCCGCTATGTGCTTGACAGTAATGGCTCCATCCCAGGGCATCATGGATGTAGCTAAAGACACATTTTTACAGATCACATTGGCAATTTCCAGCCCCATGCTTTTTTCTACATTTGTCTGGAATTTTCCCTTCCAAAGTTAGACAAATTTTGAGATCAGAGATGCAGTGGCAAAGCTGTGCTTTCCCTCAGATCTCTCCCTCCTCCTAACCCAATGGCTCATAAAAGGTGCCAGGTTTGTTTTGCTAATGCAGTACCAATCATAACCGAATTCTCACAGCAGGCTCAGCACAACACTGATTGTTTCTCTGGAGGAAGCAAGAATTAAACCTGCCCATACCCAGTCAGAAGAGATTCTGAAGTGTGACAGATGATACAGCTTAAAACCCAGAAACACTGGGTACTATCTAAAGAATATTACCTCCAGTGGGGTCTTCTGTTCCTTAAACTTACTCACAAACTTTGATTTCATAAAAAGTTGCAGTGTCTGCTTTAAGTCATAGTTTAACTGCACAATAGATCCTATTTAATAAATTTGTTTACTGGACTATTTACAGAATAAGAATACATGTATGACTATGTAATTAAAAATGTGAATAATTTGGACTATATGTTAAAGTATTTTTCCAAATTCATACATGAAAATTTAAGCCAGGGCTTTAATGAGAACTTGTTTCCAAATTTGCTACTGTGGGTGGGCACATGACTGTAAAATAAAACAGTGAATAGTTTCAGCCATGAAACATCTGTCTTAGATGTTACTGGGTACCCAACAAAATTAAGCAAGATAACAGTTCAGCTATCTGAATAAGCAGTGGGCGAAAACAGACAGTTCAAGAACATACTCTCAAAGCAAAGTGGTAGAGATTTTTGGACATGTTTGTCTTTTCTGTTCCTGGAGATTATTATTCAGCCCACACAGCCAGCAGAATATTTTCTGGAAACAGAGAGAAACTTAAAGTAACATCCCAACATGTGCAAGACATTTTGTTCATCATGCTCCAGAGGAAACTTTTAAGACAAACAGGGAGCCAGCTACGGGTGGTCTTCAGAACTTGAAGAGGAATGTGTTAGAGTATCACAGCCCTGGAAAACATACCTACAAGGGTTAACACATGCATTTACATCTGTACTACGGGTTCAGCATGTGCATGTGATAGTCACATCTAACCACGTATGCTGGGGGCAGTAAATACAGCATGCTGTAAAAACATAAGCTTCCTTCTCATTTCAAACAGCCAGCACACCAAGTTCAGTGCCAATCTGCGCTTTTCTCAAGCAAACTGAGAAAGAAGAAATTACAGATTTTTCCAGCCAAACAACATGCTAGAAAACTTTTCCATTATTTCACCAATTCTCACAGACTTTAGGTAGCCCAATGTAAGATGTGAAATGTTCTTTGCCATTACAACAGCAATGAGTAAAAAGGAGTAGACTGTAAATGTCAAATGTTCTAACACAATGAGACCCATACTTGTCAGCTGTGCTTATTTCCCTTTAAATTGTAAATGCCCATGTCACACCTGGGACAATAATAAATCCAAGTCTGGGTACCTAGCATACTAAAGGGTCATTAAAATACAAAATTATGATGAATGCATCATGGAGTAGGTTTCTGCAACTCCTAAGAAAAATCTCTCTGACCTTCACAAGAGAAAAAAAATCCATTTTTTTAAGACTTAAATTTAAAAGAACTCAGGCTAAAGTTATTTCACATATCTCTTCTCGATTGTTGCAGAAGATGCACTTTACAACTGCTCCCCTAAAATCAATACTGCTGACCTTCAGACTATGCACTCTGTCTAATCAAAGAAGCAGACTTCCAAACTATTTTTTAAAAGTTGAACTGCTTTATGTAGATGCTGTCCATAATCTGTGAAGTCACAGATTAATGTTTATAGTCCTGATGCAGTTGTATATAAAATGCCAGCATAATGATGATTTCACAGTGAGTTTGTTGCTCTAGTAGCAGCCCTCGATAGGACTGAAGAAAATCTGAAGTGTTTGTGCTAGTGCTGATCACAGATTCCAGAGTAAAAATAACTACTTCAGTCTGGACCACATTTTCCAACTAAAATAACAGTGTCTGCATTTGTTAGGTTTTAACACCCATTCTAGGAACCCTATACAAAATAAACACGAGGTCAGGTAACCTGAGGACAAAGTAAAATTTGTGGGATTAAGATTCCAAAGTAAATAGTGTGATTTGAAAATGTGAGAAGTGCTTTTTTTATTTCTCAAATGCAGTTAAATCCAGCTTTTCAGCAGAACCCCAGTAAAGTTCAAAACTGACCAGTACTTCAAAAAGTTCAAAACTGCCCTTTAACACAGAGCAGCTGCAGTCCCGGTGCTAATTAACAGCCTCAGTCACTTTCATGAAACCCTACCAGCTCCTGATTTATGTGCCTGTACTGCAAAGCCTCTGACCCGATTCCTAAAGCCAAAATAAAATATGGTCTGTGCAGCAAACTGAAATCTCCCTGGAGTCACAGAGGAATGCCATGTTTCAGTCAAAGATTTTAGGACTCCTGTGTTAATAACACCACACTGAGGAGCTGGTAACAGAGATGTGCTTGCACATATGCCGCTGTCATTAGATTACCCATTTGTTTGTATACAGATCTCAGACTTCCAAGCTTAGGCTAATTTTAGCTGGACTCAGATGATCCTGCCAGACTCACTATCCCTTGTTTTGCTAATTATTGCTCAGCACTCTGCTCCAGCTGACTTACCTTCTTCACTGTCTGTGACTTACTGCCAGGGAGGAAGCAGTGAGTGTTGCTTGAGGAGACCTCCTTGTATCTTCTTTGCTGTGTTTTAGCCAGTTTGCTGGGTGCAATCCCATTAACGACTGCCGAAAGGATGCTGCTGGTCATGAAAGGAGTCAGGGTCTGGCAGAACAGACAGATGGCCACTACTAAGGCCAGAAGGAAGGGACGAGGGCGACAAACCCTGCGGCACCTGGGGACTTGCCCACAAACCATGTCCTCTTTGCTGTCCTCACTTCACCCTTTGCCACATTGCAGATACAGTCCAGGTAGCCACGTCTTGCCAGGGTAAAAAAAGTCAAAGGCACGCTTTACCCAAAACTAGTGAGAGTTTTCCCCATTTCTGCTGCTGAGTGCTTTCCTGGTGCCTGGCAAGAAGTCACAGGTTCCAGAGCAGCAGAGGCTTGGGAAGTGCCGTCCCATGGGGGTACGGGAACAACCTGTGAAAAAACAACAAGTGAGCAGCAGCAAACAGCAGCATGCCATGGGGTGTTCTGCAAAGGAGCTGCAGTGAGCTCTTCCACACCACACTCTGGGGAGAACAGACCTGCTGGCAGACAGGTGAGGAGCAGAAATCTTCACCCCCTATGTAGAAGTTACTACTCAGCCAGACAATAGTATCCAAGAAAGCAAGAGGTTAAAGCTTAACATGTCCTGACCACAGCTGAAGAGTAAGAGAGTGAACCAGCTTCATGAACAATCGTTTGCTGTTTTTTTCTCTCTTGAATTCTCAATTCCCACTTTGTTTTTACAGTTTCCTTCATTCCAGTCCTTTTAAATTGCCTCCTTCCTGTCAGCATGCACAGCTTTCTTTCTAAAAGTGATCATTTATCTGAAAACTGACAGACTATGAAGACTTTCGTTTGCATTTGTTTTGTCCAGATTGTGAGTTCAAAGTTAGGTTTACTTACTCGGTTCTTATCCTGTTAGAAGTTTTCCATTCTCTTCTAATGGGCTGCTGATTAAAACCACTTGGAACAACCCTGGCTCATGATGCAGCTCGTCTCACACACTCAGAAGGCAGGCACACGCACATACACACGCCATCTGAAGCCAGTTGGACCACGGATTTCATATAAATAAAGGCTGGACTGCTCAGAGGGTGGGGCTAAACGAGCTTTGCTCTGAGCAGGCACAGGGTTTGGAAACGCAGACAGAGATCTAGATGGGGAACAAGAGGTGTCCTTGCTTACACTGCATGCCTCAAAGCCACCATCACTGCAATTTTTAGAAAACTGCTGTTACAGCAATTAGTCTAATTGAAACAAGACTATTATTTCACAGGCAGTAGAAAGCTAAGCAGCATCTGCAATATTTTAACCCAGATTAGCAAAAATGTAAAAGGAAGCAGATTTACTTGGACATAAGCGGCACTGACAAAGCACTTGTCAGTAATTTTCCGTAGTAGATATAATATCTCATAGCAGTGTATAAATAAAACTTCTTACTGGTGTCAAAGAGGGAAAGAAAGGAGGTCGGACAATAATAGTCCAGTGAAAGCACTTAGTATCTAAGCCACAGAAGGTCTTAGTTACTACTTCCCCCTGCTGACACAGGACAGGGACAAGACAGATGGGAACAGTTGAGGAACTCTGGTATCTTTATAGACCTAAACTTCTCATATAATCAAGTTCTTTTAGCTAAAAATATCTGTATACAAGTCATCTGTTTTATCCTCCATCCTTAGTTATTTTTGAAAGGAAAGAGTTCTTCCTACACTGCCTCGTAGATGAGAAATGACTGCTGTTATGATAACTTTGAGCCAATCAGCAGCAGCAGCCGCACTAGCAGGCTAGAGGCCTATACGCAGCAATGAAGAGTAGAGTATGTATTTGCTGGAAGTGTTGGTGTTTGTTCAGCATTCAAATCCCTTTTTTTCCATACTGAAGCCATCAATTTGCACATATAGAAAAATACCATAGAAGTGATTCAACGCAGAACCTCAGCTGCCACATGCATTGCATTTTACTGCTGTCTTGGGCTATGGTTGTCGAAATTAGACTCCTAGGTTACCCTGAGTGGAAAAGGAGTACAACACTTGCCTGTACCCACACAGAAACCCCATCTCTGCTCTCTGGAAACATGTTGCTCATGCTTCCTCCTTCCCAGCACACCAGCTTGCATCCTCTGACCCTGCTCCAGCCAGCCGGTGCTGCAAAGCCTCTAGCAAGTTCCCTGCAGCTGGCCTCGGGGTAGGTCTATGCCATACAATGGAGGGGGATACCCAGGGAGCTGGTACATTCAAAGGAGGATTGCAGAGACGCTACAGCCAGGCTGGGAGCCACAGTAACCCCATCAGTGGAGGAAGAGAGCATAGTAGAGTTGCTTTATCGTTTTAAGAGATTGTCCTGTGGTTTTTGGCATGCCTTGATTTCTGGGCCCACCAACCACCAGCTGTGTGGGTGGCATTTGCTTGGTTGTCAACTACTCCAATTCTTAGTGAGGGGATTTAGGCAGAGCTTTATGTGCTATTGCTAGAAGACTTGTTTAAAACCATTTTCCCCAATATCTCAGAGCTGATTCATCCTTCCTACAGCCCCAAGATCACTCCTGGGCCCCAAGTCTTCATGACAAGCTGGCAGCTTTTGCTTATATACTGTACCAAGACTGATACTGCAAAACCAGACCTGAAGGGCTATCAGCAGAGGGCAGGCAGATCGCTGCCTCCTATATACATCTGGAGATCAGCCTGCTGTTCATCTGCTTTTCCAGATGTTCCAAGGAGTGTTCCAAGGGCTTTCCCCCTATGTTCTGTGGTTTCTTTTCATGACAATAGCATGTAATGCACGTTTCTTATGCTGTAAATACTTCTTTCAATCACAGCTAGAGTGCAATGAATGTGATTCCTGTCATCTTTTGAATCAGGATTCCAACACATTTCTGGGCTTACATGTCTACTGACTTATCTGGTTACATTCTGACACTGCAGAAAATAAGCCAGGTCTATTCTAAATGGAGAATAATTCCCCTGGCATTAACTAGTCACTTAAGAAAAGGATATAAGTGGGTAGAGAGTCAGACCCCCTGGGTCTCAAACTCACAAGAAGGATTCTTCAGTGCATAATATTAAAATAACTGCAGAACACAATTATCTGTAAGATCAGAAATATCTAGCCAAGTATTTATACTTGCAGGTATATGTACATGTTTCAAAATTCTTAGCAGAAAGATGCAAATCTTCTCTTTCTGACATACAAAACAAATTTAGCATTCATTTCCTATCTGGGATTTCCAGACCTGTTCCTTCCAGCAGCTGCTCCCACTACATAGATGAAGGGCTCTCCACTCTGCTTACCTCTCCCTGCTTCTTCCACTCACTCAGAACTGCTTGCCTGGATGCCAGCTGCTGCCCTGCTCTGTGTGAGACAAGGTCCTGCAGGGATCACTTCTGCCAAAACCAACCAGCCATGACTATCAAGAGTGATCTCCAGTGCTTGCAGCCAGAATCCCAGTTCTGTCTGCATCATCTGGGACAGACTGCAGGTGTTTAAAGATACCCTGACACAGAAAAGGTGAGAGGAAAGTCACAAGACTTGCTAAAACTTGGCAGAGACTAAGATTTGAAAGGTCTTAGCCAATATGCCATGAAGGCATGTAATGTGTCCCATTCATCATCTCACTGGGGTTTTAAGAAAGCCAGCTCATATTCACACAGCTTCCATTTTATACAAGTCTCTGTGTTTGTTCGGTAGTGAGAGCTAGTGACCACTGAAGAATGATTTCCATGGCCTAAGTAGTGACATGAACAGATATTTGCCACGAGCCAACCAAGAAGAAAATGCTGAGCACAGGAAGTTAGTAGGAGTTTAAGGCCAACTGAATAGATTCGTTTTATGCACACTTAAGTCAGAGATCTAACATGAATCATTCTGCAACTATGAATAAAGTTAAGTCCAGATATAAGTGCTTGTAAGATTAGGACTTGATATAATAAAAATCATTTTGCATCAATAATTTCACTATATCGAAGCTGCCAAGAAGAAAATATGTTTAAAAAACCATTCACAATTGCTCTTTTCTAGAGCAAGTTTCAAATTACAAAGTGTAGTGTTCTAGTAACCATTTCAGTGACAAATGAGCTCACATGAAAAATAAGCTCAAACAGATAATTTATAAATAAACTGATAGTCAATTCCTTGTAATCGTGCCTGTCATCTTCACAGTGCAAACCTACATGCAATTTTCGTTGTTTATGGTCAACTCTTTAATTTCTTTTTTGTTTTCTAGCATACTAAAAACTGTGCCAAGGGCCATAAATTCTCAGTAACTTCAAATATTGCATAAAAGCTTTATGAACAATAGGCATTAATAGCACTGTAAATATTCAAGCAAAACATCTAGTCAAACTGGGCTGGAGAAAGCCTGCTCAGCTGCACCCTCCACAGTTTTTTACTTCACCCTGAATTCAATCCAGATTGCAATTAGATTTGCAATATATTCATTCCTGTGTGTGGTCCCATCATAAGCAGTGAATGGGGAAGACTGGCACAGAGTGAAGAAAATAGGAGAAATACATTGGAAGATTTGATATTACTGAAGTTTAAATTAATCCCAGCATAGTAAAAACCCTGACTCTCTCCCTGTTTCCCATTCATAGAACACTGTAAGCCTTAATGATGCCATGATTTTGTTCCACAGAGCACTCCAGAGAACAGGGATTCACGTCTTAATCCTGCTTTGGCTCAGCTCTCTGATCTTGGCTCACAGTGAAGGCAGGCTAGCAGAGAAGATTCTGCAATTTCTGGGAAAGATGAACAGTTGATGTTAACAGGAGAAGCGTTTTAGGGGAGACTCTCCTTTTAGTTTTGCACCTCATTATTTAATGAGAATGTTTAATATTTTTTGTCTTTATGTAAGAGGCAATAAATGATCTGGACTACACAAGCAGTGTGTTTACTTCTCTTATAGGTTTTACAGTCCATATATATGTATAGTCAATATATAGTCCATTTTAGATCCTTAGCCTGTAAATGTTAACAGTGTGTTAAGAGCTGTGATTACGGGATGTTTTGCCACTGGAAAGATGCTGTTAGGCTTGCAGTTCCACAGGCAGATAAGCCAGTCTAGTAATTCCCATTTCTAGTAATGGAAAGGGGAAGGTCTTGCTTGCTCCCCTCTCCCCTGCCTTTAGCATCTCCTACTCATCTCTGCTCCTGCTCTTTCCCTTCCTCTCTTCCTACCTTGTGGTGGTGTGCATTAGATCCTTTCATGAGAAATAACTGCACAGCTGGGTTGGTTTTCTGCCAGGTAAATCAGTTGAATTGACTGAGAGGTCCAGTGGGCCCTAGTGCTGGTGAAAGTTAGACAGCAGAAGACAAGTAAGAGACGATGTAAACATAGGAAGGGAACAAGACTTTTTAGGTAATGGCAAAGCTTGATATTCAGCTCAACAGACTACTGAACCTGCCCCAGCTTCTCTGAAGTTTTGGGTAGGATCTAGGCCAACTGAGTTAGTTTTCCGGAAGCATCTGTTTGTACCTCAGCCATGCTCTTCACTACTATCTTTTGGCAGAAGGGTGACAATAAAACACAGGTATCTATTTATTTATATATGTTAATAATACAAAAAGTTGCCTAAAGTGAGGGTAAGGGAAAGCAGCTGAAAACCAAAGTCTTATGAAGACAGTGGTTCCTGATTAAAAGGAAAATTTGCGTGTCAGGAGGAAGAAATAGATCGGTAAATTCTTAGCTTCTTCCTGTCTACAGTTATTCAGTGACTCTTGACATAATCCCCTTGCAGCAGTTATTCTGAGATTGCACAGAGATTCATGGATTTCGTAGCCAGTTTGATTGCTCAGACTCATCAGTTACTGCTGAGAGGTGAATAACAATCAGTGATAACTAAAAAATGCCCAGTTAGGCTGCAAGAACCTGGACCTTTATCTTTGGATATGCAGAACAGGAACAAAGTGAAATATGTCATGACCTCTGACAGCATTTGGGTTCCTTTTTATTTTAGGTAAATATTTTATTTTGGTATGGTTCACATCTCTTCTCTGGCATCTTGCTGGTCCCTCTCTTCTTCACACTCTCAGGTCTTCCTCTTCCTTTCTACAAACTTTTTTTAATGACAGATCTGTCTTCTTTCAAAATCATTCTCTTACCACAGTGAATAATCTCTTCTTTTAGGTGAACTAGATCCTTCTTATTGTCTTTTTTTTTTTCAGTTACATTCTCTGAGCTTATTATGTGAAAGGTATTTGTACAATTACTTTTCTGCTTTCTCATGGACTTCTTTTGCAAGCAGAGCTGTTCACTGTCTTGTACCTGCAGAAGGGCTCTGACAGCACTTTATGTGCTGCATAGTAGTATTTTCCTTCCAGTTCTTCCTACCTGCTTATATTTCAATACCAATGTCATTGGTTTTGGTATTGAAATGACCAATGGGAGTGGGAAGAAACTGAGAATACCGGTATCATTGACTTTATCCTAGCCACTCCATGCTTGCTCCAATGATGCTTGCAATGGAGGATCCGTATTGCTCACCAACTGTTCCATGCACTGGGCCACCCTCCCCACGCCAGGCACTTCCCCTCCACCCTCAGCACCAGGTCAGAAAAGCTTCTACGAGAAGGAGGCAGGGTGTAGGGGGACAACCATTGGCAAGCACACTGCTTTTGAGGCTACTGCAAAGAGGAAGGAGGGATCACTTAGCCAGACCTCCAAGGTGACAGCAGGACATGTCCTCAATAGCTTCCTAGATGGTGAGAATGTCTGAAGCTTGCAAGCCAGTCACAGAGCTGCTGGAATGAGAGTAACAAATGTAAAGGAAAGGCCAAGTCTGTAACGGCATTTAGCAGAGGGAAAAGAAGCATTTACAAACCCTTTTATTTCTAATGTTTAGCATTCTGCATTTTCTCTGGGTTTTTTTTTGTTTGTTTTTATTGGCTTTTTGTGGTTTCATTTGTTTTGTTTTTTCAAGTTAATTGTTCTAGTTTCTGTTCCAAATAGAGTTGAATTGTCATAGTCCTCCAGATCCTGTCACAAGGTCTTTCCTCTTCTTTTGTGTAAACTAATTTCATTGCCATGGTCCCTTTTCGCTTTAGTCTGGCCTCATTATGTAGGTAGCCAAGACTAGTAGGGTGTTTATTTTTTTCTCCTACTCTACAGCACAAGTGGATCCAAAGCAGTCCAGAAAATGAGGAAAGCTAAGGTAACCAGAAAATTCATTAGTCATTCCCAAGCACCATTTTTTATACAATTTCCTTCAAGTTCAGGAGCAAGCTCTGTTTCAAATAAACCAACTTTCAGAAGCTGAAAAATACAACTAGACTCCTCATTCCATAAACACTCAGCTTCCAATTTGCTAAGTTCCTTAAACCATATTTTCTTCTGTCCCATTGTCTTTGGCTGCCTTTCTTCCTCTTCACTGCTCCCATGATCAGGAACATCCTCTCTTCCTTTAGCAGAGTGGTTGCTTTGCTGAGGCCACTCACAGACTTTGGAATGACTATCCCAGTGTCTCCTGGGTTCAGCAGTCCCCTGGTGCTCTTTGGCAGCACAGAAACAAATGGAAGTTTCGTACAAACAAGAAAATATTGTTTAGTATTACCTCTACCATAATGTAATTATACTGCATATAAAACAAGGGTGCAGTGCTCTCAGGTACCTGCAGCTGTCTCTGTGCTGTCCTCTAGATGATTTAGTCTGCGCTGCTGCAGATGGTGTGCCTGCCATAGCTGGCAAACAAGCTCTATAACTTTGTATCAAGTTTTCCAGGTTCCAATAATTTCAGACATTGTGGTCATTAAATTTTGATTAGTCCCAGTACAGTAAATATCTATGCAAATGTACAACTTAAATCACATCATTGCCTCCATTAACTTCAGTGGATGAGTGTGGTGTTCTAGGCACAAGGGAACAAGTACTTGATTTTTTTGTATCAAAAGTCTTTGCACTGGTGGGTATTTGTTTAACAGAGTTCCTCTGTCAGAGTTTTAAGACTTTCACATCACACAGAAAGGTAGACTATGTTGGGGATCCAGGCAAGGTGATGTGTCCGGGATCCAGGCAAAGCTAGGCGATGTAATCCCAAGCTGGCAGCAAGCTGCCCCAGAGCGCTGGGTGCGCAGAGAGCGCAGAGCCGGCCTCTTTCCCAGCACTCGATGTCCTTGCTGGTATTATAGGTTGAGTAGTTTCCCAACATCCAACTCACAGATCATGTCCTGCTCCTTCCCCCAGTACTCAGGCACTGAAGGTACTCTGGTGCCTGCAGCCCTGCCTTTTAAGGGCCATCCCCCCTTGTTAGGCATTTAGCTTTATTATCATCAAACAATTAGCACCTGAATGTGATGATCAGGAGGGCTGCCCTGTCAATCAACAATCAGGTAGCCCTCTGGTCAATCTCTACATTCTCTACAGACTAAATGCTCACTTGTGCCTCTCAAGGCATCCATACATCTAACCAGCCCCATTTTTATTATCTATTATCTATTATCTATTATTATATATGTTATATATTATATATTATGTATTATACATACTAGAGTATGTAACAGTTTATTCCAGTTTGTTGCATTCTTGTGCTGCTGCCAGAATACACAATAAGCCAGTACAGAAATGTGTCACCTGGGGCACTTCATATATTGTGCACATATATGGGAAATTACTGTACAAGCAAATAGAATTTATGAAGATGCAAGACATGCTATTTTGTTGTTCTTATGGACAAGCAGAAAAAGATAGTGGTATACTTCTGAACTTATCAATATTATAACTATACACTCTCTTTCACAAGTCCAGCTGCCATGGCATGATTAGAGCAGAACAAGATAACAGCAACCAGTGTGGCATAGCAGTTACTTTAGAAATACCCCTCAGTACATTGTGTCTTTTAAGCACTGATTTTTTGACTACCTACTCCACGTGATAATTCTAAAAGTAAAGCTGAAAATTAAGTTTAACCATTTTTACAGCTAACAAAAGCAAGGTGGCCAGAAAACATATACTGAAGGAGGCCACACAGAAAGTCCCCACTGCAGCTGACATGCAGACTGATGAGTTATTTGTGTCCTGCCCCATGCAGAGTCACTGCACCGCCTTTGAGCTCTGGTCAGTTGGACTCACAGCTTGCTCAAAACACGCCTGGTGGCTCTTGCAGTGGGCTGGGAGGAAGTGGCTTGAAAGATGAAACTGGGGGAGGGACGTCATGTTGAACCGATGTGGTATGGCTGGAAGGAAGCTGAATGAACATCATACTGTCAGGGGGTGATCTTAATCATTTTGATTAAACGGGTCATGTGTAAAATCAGCATTCCAGATAAGGGGCTGTTGAAAAAGCAAGTTTAAGAAAGATATTTCTCAGGTCTGAGAGTTCTAAAAGGTTTTGCTGGCATTTTCTACAATTCACACCTGATTTGAATTGTCCAGCCGGGCTGAAAAGTGAAAAAAAGGATTTTTGTTCATTGTCTGATTATTGGTTGTCTGGGGTTGTCTCTTTTGTAGGTTGTTTTATTTTTTAATTATGGAGGTATATTATATGACTAGAGGGTAGGTGTTCTTAATATTTGATTTTGCAGAAACTAAAATACAACCAAAATATGACAAAATCAGAATCCCTCTGAAATACAGTATGAAATAGCTGAATAATATCTATTGTTATTTTTAAATCAATCACTTTTTCCATATGACTGTGTTCTGATACACTTTTAAAACTAAAACATACTGAAGAGACTATTTGTTTTGGCAAATAAAGTAAAACTAGGTAGTGCCAACAGAGAAAATTTATAAAATGTACATAGGCTGATAGTTAATTTACTTGTTTTAAAATAGACTTTAGAAAGAGAATTACAGATAATATTTGGGGTTGATTTAAAATCATACCATCATTAGCCAAATATGAAATCAGGTTACAGTTTTATGTGTTGTTGTAATTATGAACAATATATTTAGATGATTCCTTCCTTCATGCGTTTAAATATTACTGCTTGAGATTTAAACAGTAGGGTAAAGAAAAACATATAATAATTTCTATTAGAAGGCTTGTCAGCCTCCATANCAATCAGGTAGCCCTCTGGTCAATCTCTACATTCTCTACAGACTAAATGCTCACTTGTGCCTCTCAAGGCATCCATACATCTAACCAGCCCCATTTTTATTATCTATTATCTATTATCTATTATTATATATGTTATATATTATATATTATGTATTATACATACTAGAGTATGTAACAGTTTATTCCAGTTTGTTGCATTCTTGTGCTGCTGCCAGAATACACAATAAGCCAGTACAGAAATGTGTCACCTGGGGCACTTCATATATTGTGCACATATATGGGAAATTACTGTACAAGCAAATAGAATTTATGAAGATGCAAGACATGCTATTTTGTTGTTCTTATGGACAAGCAGAAAAAGATAGTGGTATACTTCTGAACTTATCAATATTATAACTATACACTCTCTTTCACAAGTCCAGCTGCCATGGCATGATTAGAGCAGAACAAGATAACAGCAACCAGTGTGGCATAGCAGTTACTTTAGAAATACCCCTCAGTACATTGTGTCTTTTAAGCACTGATTTTTTGACTACCTACTCCACGTGATAATTCTAAAAGTAAAGCTGAAAATTAAGTTTAACCATTTTTACAGCTAACAAAAGCAAGGTGGCCAGAAAACATATACTGAAGGAGGCCACACAGAAAGTCCCCACTGCAGCTGACATGCAGACTGATGAGTTATTTGTGTCCTGCCCCATGCAGAGTCACTGCACCGCCTTTGAGCTCTGGTCAGTTGGACTCACAGCTTGCTCAAAACACGCCTGGTGGCTCTTGCAGTGGGCTGGGAGGAAGTGGCTTGAAAGATGAAACTGGGGGAGGGACGTCATGTTGAACCGATGTGGTATGGCTGGAAGGAAGCTGAATGAACATCATACTGTCAGGGGGTGATCTTAATCATTTTGATTAAACGGGTCATGTGTAAAATCAGCATTCCAGATAAGGGGCTGTTGAAAAAGCAAGTTTAAGAAAGATATTTCTCAGGTCTGAGAGTTCTAAAAGGTTTTGCTGGCATTTTCTACAATTCACACCTGATTTGAATTGTCCAGCCGGGCTGAAAAGTGAAAAAAAGGATTTTTGTTCATTGTCTGATTATTGGTTGTCTGGGGTTGTCTCTTTTGTAGGTTGTTTTATTTTTTAATTATGGAGGTATATTATATGACTAGAGGGTAGGTGTTCTTAATATTTGATTTTGCAGAAACTAAAATACAACCAAAATATGACAAAATCAGAATCCCTCTGAAATACAGTATGAAATAGCTGAATAATATCTATTGTTATTTTTAAATCAATCACTTTTTCCATATGACTGTGTTCTGATACACTTTTAAAACTAAAACATACTGAAGAGACTATTTGTTTTGGCAAATAAAGTAAAACTAGGTAGTGCCAACAGAGAAAATTTATAAAATGTACATAGGCTGATAGTTAATTTACTTGTTTTAAAATAGACTTTAGAAAGAGAATTACAGATAATATTTGGGGTTGATTTAAAATCATACCATCATTAGCCAAATATGAAATCAGGTTACAGTTTTATGTGTTGTTGTAATTATGAACAATATATTTAGATGATTCCTTCCTTCATGCGTTTAAATATTACTGCTTGAGATTTAAACAGTAGGGTAAAGAAAAACATATAATAATTTCTATTAGAAGGCTTGTCAGCCTCCATAAAGAGACATTCCCATTACATTCCTTTCACCCTCTGAACAGAATTCTTTAAGTAAATAGCTGTAGGTGAGTGTTTGGAAAGAATTTTCAAAATGAAAAGTACTTTAGAGTTGGTAAATCTTGAACATTAATGGAGATACTAACCAAAACACCTTAATGTTGGATTTTTTTTCTATTTTTTGTTTTTGAGAATCATCTTTAGTTTTCCTATCCTGGGCTAAAACTTCACTGGGATGTTTTCCCAGTGCATATTTCAGATTGTATCTATGTCTTACAAGAGCAACCAGCAATGTCATAGAAGAGGCTGGCAAAAATGTTCTGATGTGAGTGACTCTCTCAAAAGTAATCATTACTTTTGAAATCAGGACTTCTGTGTGCAAAAGCGTGCTTCAAGTCAGTATCTAAGAAAATTTCTACACTGGATTATAATGATTAACACATTATTTTAATTTTTGACGATAATTTTTTTTTAACTTAACTTCTGTTTATTCCTCAGTTCCTTAGGCATTGCAAGTGTATTAGGCTATCAGGAAGATCTCTGAGAAATGTATGGTGTACTTTCCTAAATTAAAATAAGAGGCTGTCAATACTACTGACTGTAGAGCCATTACATCTTCCAGACCTGACTAACAAACACATGTTTTTATTGTCAGCTCATTCAACTATTGACTAACCCATCCATCTATAGGATGTGCTTTCTTTAAAAGCCTGAAATTAATTTAGCCCCAAATAACAAGACTGAGAGTTTAAACACATTTTAAAATAATTTAAGTCAAGAATACCATATCCAGATTAATTCATCACAGCAGAAACAGTCCAACTTGTCACCTTTTCAAGCAAACCACATAACTGAACATTTATTAAAACAATTTTTAAATATAATGAGCACTCATTTTTACTCACACACAGAAACAATGTTAGTCTCACCAGAATAAAAGAAAATAGAGCTGTAAAAAACATTTCTTTTATCAACACAGGGGAAAATATTTCTATACTTCTGACAAGAAAGGGTTCCTTAATTCCACATCAATTCCCTGACTGACCCCTTTCAGCACTTCACTACACTCACACTTGCAAAGTTTATCCAAACATCTATCCCACATGTCTTTTCCTGAAAAGAAAAACTTGCTTTGAAGTCATAGGGCCACAGCTTTGCTCATGGAAACAATATAAAATTATCTTTGCGTTGCTCCCGTTTCTGTTTCACCAGTTCTCATGTGTGCAAACACAGTATAACCATTACTTATTTTTCTGTAAAAAAGGCTTAGTATAACTCTAATTAGGAAAATCCAGTTAACTGTCAACCTAAAAAATAAATCTGTATTCAGTAACAAAAGCATACTTAAGATTCCCCCAAATTTTGTTATTTCTATTAAAAAAACTAAAATAAAAACCAAAATCCCCCACATACTTTTAAAATTTAGTTCAAGTTTTCTTAATTGGCAGTAGCCAGTTTCATAAATGTGGGCATGCAGATTTGATTCAATGTATATGGCATTGCCAAGTAAATATTTACAAAGGAACAGAGCAGTAATAACAGTCAGAAATTGTCCTAATATAGGGTACGAGGTACAAATAAGCATCAGCACTTTAAAAATGTTAAAACAGCTGTGGATCATAACATTGTTTGTCATTTTCTACTGTGTTAGGTACAGTCATGAAGCAAGTATTTCTCTACTCTAGTTGTAATATATATACTTTTTTTTCAATAACTTCAGGAATTATTTTTTTCAGCAGACAAAGGGAATACAGTTAACAGTTAAAGTCTTGTTTATAACAAAGACTTTAAAGGTATACAAAATAACATAGGAAATGTATTACTACAAAATATAAGACATTATGTATGCAAGCACAAGTCTGTAAGTAAGCATGATACTTGTTGACAACTTTTGCACGCTCAAATAGCTCCTAAACACAAGATATATATGGAAGAAAAAGCTGCTGCTTGTCTTCATAGAATATCATATGATATTCTATAAAATATATAAAAGCAAGATATGGATTTGAAAGTGCTAGAGGAATATATTGTAACTTGGCATAGGTATAATGAAGACTGACATTTTTCTTGGTTTAGTTACATTATTCTCAGAGCATTATCCTGGGAAGAGTAACAAAACTGCAGAGGTGGTGTGCATACAGTGTGGCCTAACTTGAGTTATTCATGTATAGTCAGCCCTAAGAGAGTGCAGAAAATCAGACCCTTACCCCACTTGCAGTTCTGCTTCTCAGAGTATATTTAGGTTTTTTCAGTGCAAAACTGAACCCTGTGCAGTCAGGGTGAAGGCCACCTGGGTACTCATTCTGTCACCTGTCACATCTATTGAACAAGAAAAGTGCACCATCCAGACATTCCAGCAGGCTGAGATGGGAGATGAAAAAACTTGCCAAGAAAAGCCAGCTCACAGTGGAAAGTACTTCCCTGGTGAGGAGGAACAGAAAGGGGAAAACAAGCCTCAGAATTTCTGATCTTTACTACGTGTCGTTCAACAAGATTTTGCAAAGTTAAGTCAAGTCAAGAATGCAAATTGTTCCGCGCTATTCAGAGAGACAACCTAGCAGGATTTTCAGAGCAGGAAGTATAAATGTAATTCCTCTTTTTTTCGTTTCAGACCTAGAATAAATAAAATCTACACCTGAGAAAAAAATGTTCTTCACAATGCAAACCGACAACGTAGTTTACAAGGCAAAGACCACTTTTTGTACTGTTACAGTGCTTAGCACATTGCTTCTCAGTTTGTGGTACTACAAATACCTGAATGCTGGAGCTTTGAGATGAAACTAAAACCAGCTGTGCTGCCTAGTGCCAGGGGGTTGCCTCACCTAGTGCCTTGTATCAAACAGCGTTCAGTGGTGTATCCCCGAGGATTGTAGGGCTGTCACAGGCATCCAGGAACACTTCCCTGGTTACAAACTTTCTTAATTTCTAGTGACCTGTCTTTAGTGAGTCTTTGATCCAGATGTGTTACTCCCACGTTATGCTTCCATGGACTTCGTTTCCATTAAAGTCTAAGTCACTTTTTACACTCATGTACACTATATGGCCAGTTAAACATGCAATCTGTGAAAAAATTCAAATTTGTCTAAATACTCATGCAGCAAAAAAAATAATTTTGCTTGTCTTGTAAATTTTCAGTGCTTTTTGCACCATAATCAGATGCTGAACCTTAGGCTTCTCTCACAGGCTTCCTGTTTAGAAGAAAACAAAAGCATGTACAGGTTTTATTGTTCTACATCTTTATGTATTTTACTTTTACATTTTTCGCATTTGTCCATTTCTATTCTCTTAACTTCAACACAAAATATTAATGTGCTAATGAGGTCAAAGTTGTTTTTTCTTCTTCTGAGTTCTCTGACTAGCTCCTCTATGAAAAATTTTATATTGTCCAGTGAAACAGTGAACCAATGCTCACATTAAAAACTGAATTTTTATTTGGATCTGCAGTGTCTGCACTATCTTAGGTACGATTACCACAAGAGTAAGCAATTTTGCTATATAAGGTCTTAATTCTAAATGGACTTAACTTCTTAGCCCTAGAGACAGACACAGCCCAAAATGAGTCCAGATTACCTGTTGCTTATTTAACTTCAATTCATAGCATGGCACCAGTTTCCAACAGAACAAATAGTTTGTTATCTCTATTAGTCTCAATAGCCTCACTTAAAACCAGATATTCTAGTCCTCAAGCATTTTTTAGATTGAGAATTCCACAGAAATACATACACAGTGGGTTCAGTTCCCAGTTTTAATGGAACCTTAGTTACACTGCTCTTTGCTGTTTATTTTCACCAACTTCTATACTAATTATACTTACCGAATTCTATTTATAACCCATCCAACCCCTAACATTCTGTGATTCTGTGATCACACATCCCTTCCTATACATCTACCTTTCCCCAGTTCATGGATTTAAAATGTCTATTTTTTTCATTTTTAAATGTTGAAACAGAAGCCTGGTTTCTTTTTGGTTTAGGTAAAGCCTGCATTTTCTGTGCATACTCCTATTACTAATGAGTCTAACTCTTTATTTCCTTATTGATTTTTCAGTCATGCATTGAAACACTGATTCTCTCCCCTTCTGCATGGGCTTGGAAAGCTACCATGGTCACAATCTTCCAGCCAGACAGCCCAAAGAGCAATGCAGTGCTAAAGTAAAATCTTTATTCCAAAGGGAAAGTGTATTTTTTCAGTAGTGGAAGGAAGGAAGAACAAGAAAAAGAGTAATAATCTTGTTTCTGTTCAGTGCTGCTTCATGAAAGAACCATGCAAAAACAACAAAAGAAAATTGTTTGTGAAAGAAAATCTACAAACTATGTCCAAAACAAGCAAGTGGGGAAAAAAATATAGAAAATCTTTCCATTACATTCATGGTCATGGGTCTAATTTAAAGATCAGTTTTCTGATCTTGTACTACAACATGTGCAACAGTTTCAATCACTTATGGGCCTGCATTTAGGCTTCCTAACATGATCCTCCTTGTTACCCTGGGGATCCTACAGCAGGATGAACTGTTTCTCCTTTTCTTTTTTCCTGAACAGTGCGTTGGGTTTTACATGAAAAACACTGTCCAGGAATGAACAAGGCAGCTGCAAGACACACTTACCATGGTTTTCCTCTCCCCTTCCCATCTCTATCCTTCCCACGGAAATAAGGAGGTAATCCTGCCTGTGGATCTCTCTTGACGCACTAGGCATTTTCTATTTTTTTTTAACCACATGGAAAACAACTTTTGTGCCTACTTAAGCAGGTGCCACTCATCATCTGCAGATGGAAATAGCAAGGCAAATGATATTTTAGCATCTGCCTATATATGTATTAGTTATTCACCCCCCAGATAAATGTCCTCCTGCACAATGATCTTCACATGAGTAGTGTATAGCCATTTATATGCAAACTTAGCTATATTCTTCTGAAACCATTTCAGGAACAAACCTTTTTTTTTGACAAATGTACAGAAAACATTATTTTGAGGAGTTGAGGTTGTTTTATTTTAACACCTAATACAATTCAAATTTAAAGGATTACCTGCACAGAAAAATAAACACATTTGGTATAAAAATTTATCATCACTTTAACACCTTTTTTTCTGCACCGTCTCTGGAGCAGAAACATATAAAGACTAATGGCACAAGTTTGTTTTATTCTACAGCATTTTTTTTTTGTTTTTACATACTCAAGTACCCTAGAGGACAACAGCCCGCTGTATACGAGAACCATTTTCTTCAGCCTGCTGAATTAAGTTTCATAAAGAACCAAAGCTATAAAGGCATTTTAAAAACCATTGTCTCATTTTTTTTTCAGAAGCACTGACTTTTTGCACCATTTATATACATAGTGTTACATAACAGCTCTTGAGTACAGTACATGCAGCAGAATATATCTGTTGAATATAAAACATACATTTAAAATCTTGACTTATTGGAAATTTTTGAAGATTGAGTAATTGTAGAATGCCCACTGCTTAGAGAAAATGGTTTGATAGTACAAATGTCTGCATATGCTGGCCACTGGAACAATCCAAGGCTCACTTGGAATAGTATCTGCAGCACATCAATGTGCATAAATAATTTACTTACAATATTAAAACACAACTAGCAAAATCAATAGTTCAAGATCTTATGACTGCTATGTTAACCCTTAAGTGGTTGCAAGAAAGTATGTGGGGGCTTCCTCCCCCTCCCAAGTCCTCTATAAAACCTTTAGCATGTAATTTGTTTTCCAGATGAAGAAACTTATTTATGTCTACTGCCTCTTCTTTTCATTGCAGCCGTACACTGTGGACAGTACCATTTCCCTTTTGGTGCTTCTGTCAGTCCAACACATCCATAGTGGAACCACTCAATAGGGCACTATAAAAACAGATTTAGGAAGAAGGTTTGGGATTTGGGGTTTTTTTGAAACTTCTATCACAAATACAATTCTATGAAAATCAAGCATGAGTAAAAACCATAGATTCTGCTTTTCACACAAAGTCATAAGACAAAACAAGAAGAGGGGGATCTCAGTCCCTAACATACACTCAGTAGACAAAGGAAAGTGATAAATATTCTAGGAGTCACACATGGACTCACATAACAGCAAAAGAAGTATGCTGTGCTTTCATATACTTAGTTTGGCAACACTAAGTAAGTGACACAACAGTAATCTTGTCACTCTCTTCTGTTTAAATGTAGTATCTCAGTAAATATATGACTACATTCAACTTTTAATTCAAAACTTTTTTATTTGAAAGGGACAACTGATATTAGTAGTGACACAACTAAAGCTTCCTAGAAATAAAGGGCATTTTAAACCTTCCCAGGAAAGGGTGAAGCCTTCTGAAAGAAACTGAACTGTCAGGACAGATGAGAAGTTTTCTGAAGAATGTTTCAACTCATATGCACATTACTCTAAAAAACTCTACTCTAAAACCAACTCTAAAGAAAAGTAACTCCTGCAAGCAATAGTTACGTGCACAAGACTCTCATGAAACTTCTGAACTTTATTACTTACATCTTGGTTATCACAGCCTACCATTTCACCATAGGACACCTAGCAAATAAGAAAAGAGTGCCTTATTAAGTAATTATATACTAATTAAAATCAATGTTTTCAAAGCCTAAAGTTCAAGTTTCTTCCTTTGAGGAGCTTCTTTATTAACAGCAGCAATGATATTTTGATTTTTCTTTTGTTACACAACCCAAAGAACATGTTCACAGCAAATTGATTTTCAAAAAAATTTTATGAATAAATAAAATATATTTCTGTGTATTTCACACTGGATAAAAAAGGTCAGCATTCAAAACCTGAATGCAGCACATTTGGTCTAAACAACAGTGCTCAATTCTTTATCAGTTTTCAAGATTATGTTCATGTATGGCATTTCCCTTGCATACATAACAATTTCAAGCACTTTATTTGAAACAAACAATACTTTCAAGAGAATTACAGAATTCTATGAACTCTAAAAAAGTCAACACTCTTAAGAGTGTTTAAATTAAGAACAGGCATTTTTAAATACAAGCTTCTCATGTCATCATTCAGTTTCTCAAGTTTCCAGGTAGCTTTTACAAAACTTTTTTTTTTTGTTTAGGGTATTTTTTTAGCTTGTGGAGTTTTTTGGCTTTTGGTTTGTGTGTTTTTAAAGGAAAATATGAGAAACCAGGCAAATTCCTTACTAACTTAGAATTTTAACTAAATTCACTGTGAACCTGTTTGATTTTGAATTTAATCATTCCTGAAGTCTCCATTAAAAGATTTAAAACTCTTCAGGTATGTCACATCACTGGAAAACTTGCTCGTTTTTAGCTTCAGCAGTTGAGATAATTATTCATATCACCAGCAAGTAAATAAAAACAGATCAGAATTTCAAAAGACTGCCAATAGAAATGTTTTTAAATTAGCAATCAGAGGAGGAAGTTCAACTACAGCAAAATAGCAGTTCTAGTTATATTTCAGGTTGGAAGCCATCCTTACCTGATTACAAATGCAGTATCGTGGCTCATTTGGATCATAGGTCCAGTCAACTTGGCTATTAGAATCAGACTCTGGTATTACTGCTGTTTGCTGAGACAGTTCTTGCGCCAGTGCAGATGAAGAAGAACATGATGACAGAGACGAAGAAGAGGAAGATGATGAGGACTGCTGACTTGAGGATTTGTTGTTGTTTCTGGAAGAAAAAATAAAATAGCAAATCGTAATTTAAATTTATTTCCCATCAAGCGAAAGGATCACAAAACAAGTACTTTGATTCTTTGGGATTTACATACTGCAGTATTTCAGAGTCAATATTCTCTAACAGATTTCATCCAACAATTGCAAGAACTGAAATGGACACATTGAATGCTCTTTGGAAAACAAGTCTTACCAGCTTACAAGTGCAAGACACTATTCTAATCAAAGGAATTTAACAGCTTGAAACTGCCCAAGGGCTTTAATCAATGTCTTTCTTCACAAAATTACCTACCAACAGCCGTGGTGTAAACTCTGCATAAAAATTATGTTACCAATAAAAGAAAAATTTACATATAAACAATGTCATGTGTCATGTACAATAGATAACTGTGTTTTGAAGATGACTGATTCAATGTTAATCTCCACTCAAACATCACCGATCACCCTACAGGAACACTGCCAGAACACAAATCCTATGCTTTTGCTTATAGGTCAGACCTGCCACCCAAGATATCTGTAGATGAAAAATGTTTCTAAGACAAAATTACTAACTGAGCTGTGAACACATACAAATTTATATGAAGAAAAAAACACAAGTCAGTTTAAAAGGATGGGTATTTTGAGACAAATTCTTTCAAGTACAGCTTGTGAATGTGTTGTGACATTGTGTTGTTTAAAACAAAATTTAGACATTTTGATCAGAAATAAAATTAATTTCATTTCCTGTTCTAGATGGTCCACCATCAGAAAGTGTTGTGATCACTTGTGAAGTGGCATGAAGCAGATCCCCAGATTATTTCAAACCCATATACGAACCACTGCATAGTAATTCCCAACATTTTCTGTTAGGCCAAATCTCCTCTCCAGAACACAATAAAATGAGGGAAGAACTAAGACTATTTCAGAGATGAAGAAGCAAATCAAGACATTTGTTTAAAACCTTGGAATGAGTTTGCTCAAAGAAAAAGTGAGAGGACAAAAGACAAAAGCCCTGAACAAAAAAAGGCCACCAGGCAACTACCTTCTGCTGACCAATCCCCCAGATATTAAATAAGAGCTATTTCTAATATTGCCCATGACCTTTAAAGGAAAGCTCAGCTGTCTTAAAAGCTGTAATTGCAGTCAACGAGTAAGAAAACCTACTTGCTTTTTCTGCCACTTCGTGAATCTGTGGTTGACGAACTTAATGTCTGTGTTAATGTAGATGCCAGAGCTGATGATGAATATCCAGTTGAATCTCTGGATAATGAAAATTCTCTTCCAAGCTGAAAATCATTGTTCTTAAACGCTTCATAGCTGGCTTTCAGGCTGGATGTTCGTCTTCCTTCCTTCATCTAAAAGGCATACTATTATATCAGATTACACAGTAGAGCTCTTACAGAAGATGTATACCAGGCTGCTAACTGCTAATATTTACACAAGTTCATTAGTTACTCTGTTAACAAAATGATGTATCGGAAGTGGTAAAAAGGTGTAAAAATATCCCACAGGAAAAGCCAGAAAACAAGCTGTCCCTTTATGCAAGTTTTACAGGATGAAAGTGTAGCATATAAACAAATATAATATAAGAACTGAATCTCATCAGCTGAAAGTGACTATGGGAATTCAGATTGCAAAATAAATCACTAGTCCTTCCTCTTAATCAATAGTGGATGGCAGAATGACAAGAATGTTTTGACGTTACCTGAGCCGTGGCTTGCACTGCTTGAGCTGCTGCCATGGTAATTGCACCGGCCCCAGATCCTGAAGATAATGAGCCCAGGTTATATGATGCCAATGGTTGAGAAGAGTTTGTATTGTATGCATTGTTTGAAGAGGATGATGAATTACTGTTTCGACACCCTTGATGAACAGAACACATTCATGAAATTCAAAATGAAACTAAATTCCTTTGCATTTTAAGAAGAGTTATATATGACAGCCCGTGAAAGTGTAGGAACTCCATTTACACATCAGAGCAGTCTGATCAATTGGAAAAAAGTTTAAAGAGTCATTTGACACAGACAGCATTGGCTTAAAAAAAATCTAAAATTGTTCCCTACCTATACTCATTTGCATGGAATTCTTTTAGAAAAACAGTCCTCGCTATAATAATCAGCTATCAAAGAACAGATGCAGCAGCTATGCTATGTCTATATAAACCCAATCTCTGCTGAAATGATGCTGACTACTGTAACCATTAAGAGGAAGGTAAGAATTTGACTGTACGCCTATATTGTTTCTGCAGCAAAACTTTTAACCATCCTGATTCTAAGAACTACAAATCACAGTTTTAATGCAACAAATTTCCATGGTCATCTACAGACTCACAGCTGCTCAAAGTTACATTTATTTGCCATCTCATGTGAAGTTCCTTCAAAAGAAAAGTAAAATGGACATGAGGGGGACTACTTAAAATGATGAACAGCACTAAAAACGTAAGTTAGTTTCCTTACTATAATCTCTCACAATCTTTTACTTTCAGAAAGAAACTATGTAACCCCCTAATTTTGAAAATAGGCAGGAAGTTGTGGATTTTTTTTTTTAATCCACAACTCAGAGACTTCTCACCTCTTTTTAAATAGACAACACGCAAAATAATTTTATTTTATTGTAGCTGAATGCCATGTCAGACCAATCCTTAAAAAAAAAAAAAGGAGTGAAAATTCTTTTCCCTTACTTTGGAAATTGTTGCATGTATTTCTTTTTCCCAAAATAGTAATATATTGGTCTCTTACATTTCTACTACTGGCTGAATGAAACTCTACTGTTAACTTCCAAGCAATGTAGTTTAAAAGAAACAGCCAACATGCAGCTGTTACATGACAACAAAGCTGATGCACTCCATGGACAACACAGATGAGTAACAATGCCTGCGATTACTCATGTTTCAAATGATTGAAAATCCCAGAGGAAAGGGTATGAACATCTGATTTCGAAAGACAAAAACTCGCAAATACAATTGGGTTTCTCTTCTTCTGATTAAAAAGTAATAAAATGCAAGACAATTAAGATTACCTGGTGTATTTTCTTTAGAAGCATCTGAAGTCAAGGTAGATAGAAGAGCTTCAGATTTAAACTTCTTTTCAGGAACATGATCTGTTGTACTATGGTGAGAAGATGGATTGTGTTTCCTTTCTAAATGAAACAAATGAAAGGAACTTAAATGCACCATTTCAGCTTGAACATCAAACTATACCTAGACATAATAAAAGCACTGTCAACTAATTCCCACCAGTAAAACCTTACTATTTCACTCTTGCACTTCTTCTGAGTAGACATTAATATAATTTATTATGTGTTTTTTCCCCCACCAGTTTCTGGAGAAAAAGAAAAAAGCTCTGAACATTTTCTTTCCCTAATATTACTCAACAAAAAATAAGGAAACATAAAAAATGGACATGTTTTTAAGTCTTAAATGCTTACTCTCTACTGGAGTGTGAGAATGCGCGTGATGGTTATTCACAGGCTGTGATGGTGTATCCAGCTCCAGAGATCCTAAGAGAGAGGTAAAAAGGATAGGAAAATTTCAGAGACATCATTGGCATGGTTTTGCCTTTTAGATACTAAATGTATCTTTATATTATTAACCAAATAACTGTGCAGTTATATTTATTTTAATCAGAAGGATTTTTGCTGGACTTGAAACCCTTCCTGCAGCACAACCAGAAGCCACTGAGAACACTTTTAAAATAAAAATTGGTGACTACTGCTCTTTCACTGCTGAAATGAAGAAGTTAAAATCAGGACCAATAAGGAGAACAAAAAAACAACATTGCCCTCAACATGCCACTTATTCATATGAGTTGCTCACAAGCCCGTGATGGTTGGAGAATGCTGCACCAAAAGAACTGTCAACCTACACCAATATGAATTGAAAGGAAGACTAACAGGTAAATGATATTAACGAAGCATCTGCCCACCAGTCCATCCTATCGAATTGAGTCAAAACACACAGATCTTTCAAGGCTGACAGAGTTGGTGTTTTTCAGCCTGGGAAAGAGAAGGCTCCAAGAAGACCTTATTGCAGCCTTTCGATACTTACAGGGGGCCTATAAGAAAGATGGGAACAAACTTTTTGGCAGGCCTGTAGTGACAGAACAAGGTTTTAAACTAAAAAACAGTAGATTTTGACTAGAAATAAGGAAGAAACTTTTTACAATGAGGGTGGTGAAACACTGGAACAGGTTGTCCAGAGGTGGTAGATGCCCCAGTCCCTGGAAACATTCAAGGTCAGGTTGGATGGGATTCTGATCTAGTGGAAGGTGTCCCTGCTCACCGCAGGGAGGTTGGACTAGATGACCTTTAAAGGTCCCTTTCAACCCAAACCATTGACAATTCTAAGATGACTTAACATTCAACAGGAAGGGCTTCAGATGAGCACCCAAATTTTCGTAACGTTTCAAATACACAGAGCAACAATCCAAAGAAGAAAAAAAAAACAGAAATAAGGGGGCAGGGTACAAATGCAAGTCTATATGCAAGATAACATTTCTTGTAATAACAGCCATTAGGCTAAACAATCATAGCATAGGAGAGGTTTTTACCATAAATTTCTATTAGAACAATGTAGAACAGTTTGTGTATCAATCTCTGGCAAAAAGATTTTGAACTAGCTGCAATACCTACCAGCTTACATTTATGCAAAAAACAATTCAAGACAGTAATTCACATTAATTTTTCAAAATCCGTAGATTAAACATTTCTTTACCTATTCCTTTCTAAGTGCTTTCAAAAAGTACAATTGTAATATAAAAGTTTAAAGAAAATTATTCTAGAAGAGGTTCAAAGCATAAGGAGGTATTCTGGGGGAGCTAACATTCATCATGTTACGAACGAGTCCAAAGGCTGCCCTCTGGCGGAACCTCAACAATATGTATTTACTCCGAAAGCTGAAAGTGTTTAGAGGGTTCTTGAGTTCTTGAAATTCTGCCTATCTACCTCACCAAAGACATAGCTCAACTGAAGGTAGTATCACATCTTAAAACTGCAGCTGGGATGCCAAAAACTAAAACTAGGCCTTTCCTGTCATTGCTAGTTCATTAAAAGCACTTTGCAGTTTTCTTTTTATGCCTGTTATTTGTAAGCACTTCTAAACAAAATATCCAAAACCTCCCAGCTTTTATGACAAAGCCACACAAAGTTCAAAGAAAGAATATTTATTCCTAATCTCCTCAAGTGATTTAGGTTGCTTTTCACTATCATTGGGTATGAGAACAGTCACCGACTCCTAGCTCCATAACCACAGTAGTTAAATCAACTTTGAAAGTTATCATAATCACATTTGAACTTGATGTCTAAATGCTGATGCACACAGAAAAGTCAGATTTTTCTACACCAAGCTGGTCAAAAAGCTGTCACGTTACATTTTTGTTCACATTCTGAATATCAGCATTGCTGTATTTGTAAAGCATGCAGGTTTCTTACCCAAAATGCTTCTCCCTTGCTACCTCATTACAAAGAACTCATTCTCTACTCTTTAAAAGAAGAGCCTAACACATTCCACACCAGTAACTAAAATAATGACCCTCCTCAATTTGGTGGCACTCAAGTCAAGTTAAGAAAGGGTTTACTTGCAACTAGGTAGGTGGCAAGCTTAGGCTGAAGTACTTGTCTGAATACCTACAGTCATTAAAAACAGGTTTAAAGAATTCTGTACCTTACTGTAGCAATTCACTAGTGCAACAGCTGTGTGAAAAAAACTGTTCTAATTACTCAGTTGTATTTTGACTTCACTGGTTGAAACTACTATTTGAGAATCACCAACTGATGAAAAATATTGCAAACTGACAGGAAATCTGACAAGTTCTTAAAGAAAATCATGCATACTTACGTCTCTCTAATATTTCTGTAATTCCAGCATTATCTGCTTCAAGTTCCATTTTAAATTTAGCGAGTTCCTGGTCCAATTTTCTCAAATGACGGTCTACCTGTTTTTGAGGCAAAGCAACAATAAGTAACATCCATTCTGGAACATGAACACCTAAACCCTCAATCTCAAGCTTGCTAAATATCTCCCTTCCAGCAATTCTCTGCCACATAGTACTAAGCACGTATGGAAACGCACACAGGCATAACTTCTCAGTCACCTACCTTTCCCTAACTCAGCAGGGATACTAGAGTTAGCACCAAAATAGCGCTGTTGCTCCTAAGCTGCGCAGTCAATGACAGAATACAATAAGGCTGCATATTGGCTCAGCAGCTAGGAGTCCTCCTCTTACTGCAGGCAATGTTCTAAGACACAGCTTTAAGCGTTTCTTTAGAGAAAAAAGATTAAGAGGACTTGGGGATGCTGTGGCTATGGGTATTGAAAGGGGAAGAGAAAGAACTGTACAAGACACACACTTTAAAGGAGCTTGGGCTGCACTGGGGAAATTTCAAATTTACTGAATTGCAATTTGTATGCCACTATACACACCAGCAAACTTCAGTATTGAGTAAAAGGGTCCCTAAACTGAAAGTGTAAAGACTCCTGTGCATTTGAGTCAACTATGACATGCTCTTGGGTACTGAAAATCAATGAAAAAAAATAATCTGAACTTTATGTCATGGAAAGAAACACTATGTTCCAAATGCTTTCTTCATCTGTAGTCACACAGCACAATGTACCTGTCTCCAAACTATTAAAAATTGAACAGGTTTTTGAAGTTACCAGCTAACCAAAAGAGAGGAAGTAAGCTACAACTTTTGGAACTAACTTTTGGTTAGCTGGAGTAAAACTAAAGCAGACAAATATTTGTTCTATGTCTACTATATTTTAGTGCACTCTGACTTGCAGGTACTGTTCTCTGAGAGAATGTGAAATATACGTAACATTCAAAATCCACATACTGTAGAGTTACTTGCTCATGGTCTCTTTTCAGAAAAAACTAAGACAAAATTAACATGCATAAAAACCTTAGTATTTCTAAAATTATTTCTGTATGTTTTGTATTTAAATTACACTTACTACTAAAGCAAAAAAATTCTTAAAAGTCAGTACATATTAAGTGTTTATTTCACCAGCAAAAACATCTGTATGAAGCTGACGTAACAGTACAGGTCACACAGCCGTAATACTTATCAAAAAAAGTTTAGAACTTCTTTGGACATAAATTTAGGTAATTCACCACATTTAGGTCTACTTACCAAATCATATATTTGATTAGCCAGTTGCACTTTTTCATCTGCATCTTCCAAAGCCTTGTAATAATCCTGTTATAAAGAATTTTTTTTTAAATTATGACCGTAACTGAACTAATTTCAGTCATTTTATGCTATTGTCATGCAGCACAAAAAAAGTTAAAAGTAGAAATTCAAGTCAGTTTTTAGCACAACTGTGAAACTCTGACATAAACAACAATCAGCTAAATTTTAGGTGAGGGATATATTACATATCAATTTGTTGTTTGTGCCTTAGAAAAAGCCAAACTACAAGATGTGGACACTTCCTTCTACAGTGTCAATTTCTGTAAGAAATGTTACAAAAATAGAAATAGTCTTGGGTTTATTTTATATTACACAGCATGAGGTTACGGACTTTAAAGGAGACAGTGTCTTTTACTTTGTATGGATCTTTAAGACCATTGCAGATACAACTGCCATTCAAAATGATGCTAAACAGTACTGCGAGGGGAGGTCTTTGCAGCACTGAGGTTAAACAGAGATAATGATGTTTTTTAAATAATTTAAACTATAAAGTATATGCATTTATGTAACTCGTAAGTGTATTATAAAATAATTTGACTAAAGCAATCCCATTTTAAAATCTGCTCTGATGAATGAAAATCCACAGACAAAACTTTTTTTTGAAATTATGCTTAAACATTTTTACTCGAAAACAAAAACAGTTTAAGTGCCTTTTTGTCCCTGTTTTCCACTGAAAAGTATCTCGCTTAGGCAAAAACTACTTGAAATTTTGGTCCAACTAAAGTCAAAAGCAAATTTTTCATTTACTCTACTGAAGTCAGAGCTTTGATTTTTTTTTTTTAATACAGAAATCTATTTCTATTAATTAAAAAAAACCCCAAACAAAACAACAAACATTTGGCCAAATAAGGGGCTGAAGTAGCAAGTGTAAGAGACTAGAAAGGAGTTTCTCCTGACAAAAATGATGGACTACCTGGCTAACAATACCACCACCAATGCCCAAGTGCTGAAGTATAAAAAAACCCACATTCATCTTCTTATTCCTCCCTCACTAAACTACACATACCATATGTATAACATATACAAGGACACAGGCAGAATCACAGGAAATGCTGAAGCTAAGCTTGAAAAATATCCTCCAAAAGAAAGCCCATTAACTTACGCAGCTTCATGTCATACAAGCAGAAACAAAAAGTTTGAGCTGAAAATTTAGTACCTGGTTTCCTCACCATTTTAGGATCAAAATTTTTAAAATGCTAGCAAATACTGGGTAAACTTGAGAGAAATGCTTGATTAAAGAAACCTTTCAGCTATTTTTCTCCTCCTAGGTAGTTCTATCCATCACTGTGAAAGCCCAAGGGAAGTCACAGTTCTGGATGCTTAAGTCTCCATCAGTCTTAAGCTATTTTTTCCTAAGGTTATCTTCATTTGCAAAAGAAAAATGTGACCCACTCCTGTGATAGCCTTACTTTTTTGATTGATGTCATTTGTTCTTCTCTCCATTCAGGTTTGTTTTTCTTTGCATTCATAAAAAATTCATTTACCCTCTGCTCAAGCTGATCCATTGCATCTGTAGCATAGGAAAAGATTAAGATAAATGTTAGATTCACATGTACATAAACATTACGAATTAAGGTGGATTTTTTCTTAAACAAAGTTGACAGGACTGAGGTGCAAACCATTAGAGAAGTAAAAAAACCAAAAAAAACCAAAACAACCAAGTGACAGTGGACAGAGGAGGGAAATACTTACCTTCATTTCCAAGAAGCAGAATTGCATTCTGGTAGGATTCTCATCAAGGTTCTTGTGCTCTCCAGCATGGAACAGGCAGGACTCCAAGTTCTAAAGGTTTTTTGTCCCTAAGAGCAGTGGTAGTGACTTAAAGCACGACCCAAACTCCTCACCCAGGGCTCTAGACTGCTGACTTTGGAACATTCTAGCCAGTTACAAACTGAGCAGGAAACAAAATGTTCTCCTAAGAGAAACAGTCAAATACAAAACCAAATAATTGAAAAAATTAGTGCCTCAAAAAGGTAGAGCAACTGAAGAGTAAAGTCACTGCCTTTAAGTTAAGGCCCTCTCCACTGTATGCTAGGAAGGGTGAGGGCAAATGGAAAGCACTCACGAGGTTACTCCCCCCACCCCCACAGGGCAGCACTAAGGCGTAAGTGCACTGATGAAATACTATTTGGACAGGATTCTCACTTATATGAACTTGAGAAATATTGTAAGAGAAAAAACAAAGCCACCAATTCTCTAACATTAACTACCGTAAGAAAGGAAAGTATTTTCTTTCGTTGTTTATTCCGACAGGAACAGGAATTCCCTTCCTCTTCCCTCTACCCTCCTAAAATAAACCCAACAAAACACTGAGCTTACTATTTCAACAGCTGGACACTTGTGCATGCAACAGTTTGCATATTTCCAAAACCACGCAGCTGCCTCGGTCAAACTAGCTTTGACAGCCTTGCTACTCTCAGGATAGATGATAGTACCGAAAACTTTTTCACGGCACTCTCAGTGATACCGCTCAACAGCAGTTGCAAATTAAACGTGACAATTCCCCAACTACCTATAGACTTCAGGCTCTGCATGTAAAACACTTCAGATACTTTCCAGAAACCACCATTAAAACTGGATCACATGATGGCCATCACCTCTTACAAAAAAACCCAAAAACAAATGAATTAACAAGTTCCAAGAAACTCATGATCCCAAATTATTAACTTTTCAAATCCAATGGAGCCCAAAGGTTTTCTCACTCTCTGAAAATCCACAACTAGAACTAATTGTTCACATAAAAAACCAAAAATCACTCGTACTAAATGATCAAAATCATTAATTGATTTTCCCTATGCTGGGAACATTCAGCATCAAAACCAACAGGAACCTAACAAGTGACTGGACAGGGCACAATTAATCCCAAGCCAGAACAGTTGTGACACAGGCTCACATCAGCTCCATTTAGACCCAGAGAAACAAAGTAGTCGAACTGTTTCGGTGTAAAACAGGTTGAAGATGGGAGAATCTGTACAATGAGCATTTTCTGCTTGCACTGTGTTACAGGGAGAAGATCAAGAAGCCTGAGCAGCAAGCAAGCAACACACTACACTGAGGCTCCTAAAAGCTTTGTTCCTTGACCAGATTACTGTAATTTGGTCCATAAAGCCAACAGGCAAAATGTTCCATCTCCTATTCCCAGAGTGAAAACAGCTAGGTGGTAATTATTCTAATGGCTCCATGGACATGAAAGAAAAAAAATAAATCTTCCCTCTTAACTTTTTTTGAGGACACATTTTGGTCTGTGTGAAACTGCATAAGGGAAAACCTTCACAGAAACTTGGCCTCTCCTGAAAGGGCAGAAACAGCAAAGGGAAACACAGGCCAGATGTGCTAAATTATATGAAAAGTCCTCTCTGGTAAACTCAAGTTCCTTCACCTTTCCTCCTCCTCTAACCTTTTAATCCAACTGTGATACTGTGGTCTGAGATATACATTTCTTAGATCAGATTTTCCAAGAGAGTTGCCAGGAATTCTGTCAGAAGAGAGGCCTTTTTCCAGAGAGTGACATTTTACCACAGAGGCCTGATAATCCATGATTTGAACTTAAATAGAGAAAGACATTTACTGCTCCATGTGGAGCTCAAGAGTCAAGTCACAACTCAGATGGTCTTGCTTTTCCCACAGCAGCCTTATCAGGACATAACAGTAGGTTCAGCTGCTTTATTATTTCTTCCAACAACAAACAGCAGCACCTGCTCCATTTGAAGTCCATGTGGTCCAAACAGGACAGAATGCCAAGTCAACTTTGACTCAAACATACAGCAGCACAGTTATCTCCGAATTACAACTGATGTAGGCTTCTGGGACAGCATCGCTCATCAAAGTACTGTTTTGAAGTACTTCAGAAACACTGAATCTTCACAGCAAGTCACTGTGTCACAGCAGGACAACAACATCCAGGCTTGCAGGCAGTATTCAGCGGGCAGTTCGGCAACTGATGTGGAAGAGATGCTACTTCAGAAGTTTCATAAATGTCTTCGGATGCTCTGTCACGCATTATCCAAGAATTACAGCAGTACTGAGGTCTGAGAGAATTTTTCTCTGGGGCTAAGGCTCGGCTTAGCATACAATATTCAGTGCTGTTTGCTACTTCCAGTAATACAACACAGAGTGTTATTTGCCACTTCCAGTTAAAGGAGAGGAAATGACACAACTGCAACCTTGGCAGTGCTAGCTGGCTCTGTTCTGAAACACACTTCAAAAAAACTACCAGCCTCTTTGCCTCCCTACTAAACAGAAGTAAAGTTTGTGAACTTAGTCTGAATAACCTAGGTCAGCGAGCTGCTCACTCCCCCTCCTGGAGCTCCCTAGGGACAGTTCCTTCAGAGGCGTTACCTCCCATAAGGAGCCATTGCTCCGTTCCCACAACTTGAACCACTGAATCCTGGACAGCACTTAGGCCATAGGACACAAAAACAATCCTATGGCCCGTTCAACGTGTGTCAATAAAGTCTGCTAATAGACTTGCCGAGTCCACTGAAGTAAATATCCAAGGGAAAGTCCGCAAAGTGTTATAGGTTAAACTATTGTTTTCAAGAACTGTGCTCCCACAGCATTGCACTTGGTATTCCTGTATAGCATTCACTTGTTATTTCAACCTTTGCTCTTTGTCATTCTTGACAACAGCGCAATCCCTCTGCACTGATGATTCCTCTCACCTTTTTGTGCAGTAAGTTTCATCACTGAAGACCTCTGCATCACAGTTATAGATGAACATATTAATTGGTGTTAAATGACAGCAACACCTAACTGGGTGTTACAGGACGCCTAAATCCCAGATGAGATTGCATCAGAGCAGATGAGAGGGCAATGCACCCTGAACCCAGCGTGACACGGTGTGTTGTATCAGGATATGAGCAGAGACAAAGTGATCTACACAGAAACCTAAAGCAGACTGTGCATTTGGTTACATGTCGGCTAGGGCACAACAGGCTACGCAAAAAGTGCCTTCACACATGCCACGATGAAGGGAGCTGGCTGGAAAGTTTCAGAGACACCATGCTGCTACCTGCTGAAGGAGTGGGACACAACTCACGTTCCAAACCACCATCACTGCTCTTAGGGATCAAAAATCTGAAGAGTTTGGGACGTGCCACCGAAAATGCCTTTGGGAGCAGCACAAGCCCAGGAGCGGAACTCCTCCAAGATCCTACTTGGGCCGAGACGCGGCTGCGGGCCGGGCCGGGGGGGGGCTGTGCCGGGCCGGGCCGGGGGGCTCGGCGGGGCTCGGCGG